>AJFK01001090.1:0-412304 GCA_000467715.1 Hysterium pulicare CBS 123377
ATTATTAAATGATGTAATAGTTTTTATTTAGTTTCGCATTAAGTTCTCATTAGTTTTGATTCTTTGGTTATGATACGCTATCGTCACTGTTGACGACTAAAAGAGTCAATGAGTCGACCATGATCTCTGGGTCTACCTCTGAGTCAACACTCCGTTGACTCAGTGCGCACCAGGCGGAACGCGCTTCATTCGATCGGTCTTCCTGCTCTTTCAACACTCTCCAACAATCTTCAAGGAAAAGGACATTAAGTAAAATTACCACCCTAAGAGCAAAGGGCTTGGAGTTATCTAACACCCTACCCTAGCGGGCCGTATAAGGTAGTGCCTCTTGAATGGTTTGTAAAAGAAAATGATTGAACGTGAGGAAGGCCAAGCAACACACAGCAACGGTCGATAGAAGGGGAGTAATCGAGCCATAATGGTCGTAAGGTATCTGTAATGGCAGACAGGGCTCTAGCCACATCGTAATCTTCATCCTCGGTCATTGTTAAGCTGTTCCATCAAGAGACATGCTTCTCGGATTTCTGAAAACTGTAAAGGATGGTTGCAAAACTTGAATTTTCGATTAAATTCATTAGCATTGGAGTCTACTAGAGCAACTATTAGTATAGGAGACATAAAAGGAAGTAGATACGAAGGCTACTTACGGAAACAGACTTCATCAAATCTACCATGGAACGCACATTGGAAGGATCTTTGTCGCAATGCTTGGATGGAAGATTCCAAGGTGTTCATGTCAGAGAGTATGCCCCGGGTCGCCACCTCGTTCTTAGTTGTCACAAAAAGAGTGTACCGAAGAGATATCTGACTTAGACTAGGAAAATCCTCGTCTTGGCAAGTCTCCAAATCCTGGAGCAGCTTTCTGGTGCATTTGACGCTTGCTGGCGACAAGTCGAAAAGAGTCATAGCGAAGATTTTGATAGAGCGCGGGAGAAAGTCCCTAATTCTCGGGGGGTCTTCCCAGGTCCTGCACAATATGCACAACACAGTGCAAGACAGATATTCCAACCGTTCGAATTGGCGGAGTGATAGTAGGCGACCGTACTTTGATGCTGGGGAGTAGTTGTCATCCAGGTGGTCTCGGAATAGGTTTTCGTATCTCAAGACACAGTCCATATCAAAGTGTAATGATTTCAGAGTACGATTATGCCGTCCAAGGGCGGAAATGATAGCTGTGAACCATCGCTCCTGTGATTCGCCCGATTTTGGTTCATCATGATATGAAAAAGTTTCAAGTGTCTTACATGATCCAATGATAGTGACCAGAGTGTTCAAAGTCGCCGCACACTTATGAAATAACAAGTGCTGAACGGGCGAACTACCTGGCAGACATTTCCAAATGCCAAGAACGTCCCCATTGAAAGGTTTCACGCGTTCCAACTCTAAGGTGCGCAGTGATGGTAATAGTAGGATTGGTGACAGTTGCGTGAGCGGGATGTCGGCAACATTTAAGTAAAGCTTCGCAAGTGAGGAAAAACTGTGCACGGTTCCGAAAGAGACACCTTTCGCTACCTGCACGAGGGGTTCCAGGCATAGTGGCAGGGTCTTGCGCCTAGAGCTCATCCCGTAATATCCAAAACTGTAGAAGTTTCCAATTATCCTGAAGCTCTCAAGGTTCGGCGTTTGGCAAAGGGTCATTGCAAGGTCAACATGGCTGTCTCCCGCTTGCGCTCTCCTAATCCATTCGCCTTGAACCGGAATGTTGAGTTGTCGAATATTACGAATAAGCCCTTCTGGATCAGGCTTAATCATCGAATATGGTTGCTGAATGTGTTGGTCAACATTCCATGACACCTCTTTCACCAATTGTGCGACTGCAGGTGTCGTAGCCAGCGTACGGAGAAAGAGCCTGTCAGAGCCATCGTCTAAATGTTGGTGATTCTCGTAGAGAAACGGCGTGGTAAGGCGAGCAAAGCGACGGCAGACCAATGAAAGTCTACAAGCTGAGTGGTAAGGAAATCTGCCTGAAGCAGAGGAACTGCTTGAGTCTGATGACAATGCATGCTCCACTATTGGCAGGAGTAGCTCATCTGGCAAATCGATGAGCAAGGCCATCGATCTGTCTCCGATAACCGTGCTGCCTGCGGTAGGAATAGTAAGGTGCCCAGCGGGAATACTTCCTTGGTCTCGTCTTCAACACTTGGAAGGGAGTTTTTGGTAGGTTACTTCTCGTTCGAAATGGTTCCACCACTTCCGGAGAAGCCGAGCGTCGTTTCACTGGAGGATGTTGGTGGTGAAGCTAGGTAGATGCGCTTAGGAACAGCATAAAGTTTTCATTTGTTGCAAGCTCGGACCACTCGATGTAGTAGTGATGCTTTCCTTCACTGTAGCGCATAAGGTAGGTAAACGGGCATCTTATCACGTGAGACAAAGTGAAAGCTTAGGTGTATAGCAAATGATTGTCAACATTTCCACCTCATAATCGCAAGAACCGAGGCTAGACACACATTGATCCTAATCCTGAAACCGACGGGCTTTCAACTTTGCGGACACCTCTTCTAGCTGGTCAACATCAGTACGAGAATGACGACCCGTAGCCTTCGTAGCCACACCATCAGTTGAGATCTCTTTCAGATGTTCAGTTAAATGTGGCGATCTCGAAGAAACGGAAGATCTGTATTTTGAGGACGGCGGCCGAACCTCCGATATAAGCAAATCCGACGTATGGCTTAGCTCCAGCCGGCAAAAATTCCAAGTAACTCTGCATCTCAAGAAAGAGCTCGTCAGGCAAGTCATTGATCGCGGTAGAATTCGACTCTTGTTTTGCTGATTCTTGACGGTCTGGATTTTCTCTTGGCCGTGCTGCCTGTGTCTTAGAGGGACTCAAGGAAGACAAGTCTGTAGAGCGCTTGCGTTTCCTTCCGCTTTGCCATTTGGTAGGATGGTGTGGAAATTGAACCGGGAGTGGTGAGATGTGATCGTCGAGACGCGTGGAAGGAGGCGTGTGCAAAAGAAGCTTAGCGTCTAATTTACGCGCCTTCACGTGCCTAGACTTAGAAAGGAGGAGAGGAACGTTTATAGCTTTTTCGCGGCGATGCTGTGAATGTTACCAGTTCAAGACATTTTGAGTAATGGCCATCTACCCACGCCAGTTGGCTGTACTTTTACCAGCACGTATTTTAACTTTTTTAGCACGTGACACTCTTGAAATAGTGAATATGAAATTCCTTCTCTATAGATCAATTCCACTTCAGCTAACATTATGGTATACTTTTTTGGATGCCTTGTTATTGGTTTTCATAAGTTATCGGAGCCATGTCTTCTATAGCTTATCCAGCAAACGCTACATCCTGAAGCCCTAACATACCCTAACAGATCTCTGTAACGAAATGAAACGGCCGTGCCTTCGTGGCCTATGTGACGTGGTTAGAACCATATAGTCAATACGTGCGGTTTCTACAATCACATGGTACGTATTCAAGAGATTAACAATGGGTTGGAGAAGTATTGTCATTCTGCCCGTTGATTTAAAGAAACGGTAACTCGTTCTCCAAAAGGCCACGATTGTACATCCTTCTTAGCCCTGTTCACAATTAGCAGTTCATCTCTCAATGTAGTATAGGGAGTTCCATACTTATTGTTTCCTAAAGATGCCAGTCCACTCCCAACATCCCGCAGGAATCTCCAATACCACGTCCTGCCAAGCCCAATCTCACCGGCCATGGCAGCCTGTTTCGCCATTGACTTTGATCTCGGAACTCTACGACGTGCATATTCTTTTAGCGCCTTTTGATAGCCCTGGTCATCAAGTTCTGTGAGCGGATTGTTGAGAAGCGCGTCTGCTAATACTGTCGCATCTTCGACTGCGAATGATGAACCTTGCCCGCTGCTTGGAAGTAAAAGTCTTGCAGCATCCCCGATAGTAACGACATTGCCCCATTGAATCTCATCTTCTTCCCAGGCTCGCTGTCGTAGAGGACTATGAATGATCCGCTCTGATGCTGCGAGAAGATGTCCAAAAGTTCTGGTCACTGGATGCCATACTCCGGCGTGCTTTCGTAGAAGTTCGATGGTAAGGGTTCGCGAGTACATGCCAGGAACGATTTTTGATTCCCAGTCCTCTGCTTTCTCGGTCTGATCGGGGATAGCAAAGGGCGGTGATGAAGACGCGCTACGCGCATCTTGCTCTGGCAGTTGAAGATCCCAACGTATCTTGCCATCTGGAAGCGGCGATGTGGATAAATGACCTCGGTCAAGCCAACAACCATGAGTGTCATCCAGAGCATGAGAAGGAACCTGGTCTGCAGGAAGCGCGCAGTCTTTTGGAGACCAAATCCCGTAGATGTTGCTGGCATTGTAGAAGTTCGGTGTCCACCGCGCGTCAGCATCCTCCGAATATCTGCTTTTCAAAATATGCTTACGGACCAAAGACCAGCCACCGTCAGCTCCAATCACCATATCCAGTTCCACTTGGTGCTGGTCTTCGAAAATAGCTTTGGTTTGGCCCGATGGTAGGTTTTCCAGAGTCTTCAACTTTTTCTTCCATTGGATATCTCCACCAAGTTTGGTGACACGATCATTTAGTAGAGACATCAATCGTCCTCGCTCCATAACCCGCATGTTTGTTTTTATATCCGCGGCCCATGAGATATTCTCCGTCCTGCTGAGAAGTTTATATTTACTAGGGTCAACCTCATCAATCACCAGCCCCAATTCATCATTTCCGGCATGGTAAACTCTCCAGATACTCAAGCCTTCAAGGTCGTAGCTCGCTTCTTCAATGGCTTCTTGAAGGCCGAGTTGATAGAGAGGATAGAGTCCATTTGGAGACATTCCAATCGTTGCACCGGCAGAGTGCATCTCTTTCTCGCCTGAGAAACTGTATGGATCGGCGCATTGTTCGAAAATAATGGGTTTGTAAAGTGAAGAGAGGGTTGAATGAGAAAGAATTTGGAGCGCGAGGACGGGCCCAGCTATCCCTCCACCGATGATCCCAAGTATTTTCCTATCGTCATGGAATTGGCTCAAACTCCTCTTCTGAAGGTTTGATAATGATGCTCTCAATAGGACTCTCATCGCCAATTATGTCCATACTGGCATTAGGATAGTTATGGAATGCTGTTGCCTGCTGGAGATTGGAGATGGAACAGGTAGTTTGACGCGAGTCTCCTGAGCTAGTTCCAAAATGGCCTGGTTCAAGGAATCCTTCGGGCCTCCCATCCTAACTGTCAACCATTGTTAAACAAACGGTCACATCCTACTTCTTTGACTCGCAATTTAGGGCATTTGAATACTACATGCGATTACGTGGGTATCAACTCTTTATCCAAGCCAACCCAACCTGGAGTACTCAACCATGAGTGAGAGCTTTAAATATAATCACCGCTTACGCGTGGTTGAGCTTAATCAAACTCTTCTTCGACCTGGGGTACAACGCGGGGGAAACCTCCCTTACGGATTAAGAGTTTGTTGAAAATCTCATTCAGACCTTTCAAGTTTAAAAGCAGGTCGCAACATCGTTTCATATGAATGGGCAGTAGTTATCTTTCAAGACATCACGAATCATGCCGTCAATCGGGCGAAAGGGGTATAGAATGACCCATTCCCATTAAAGGCTCGACACCGCCTAGCGCTCAATTCGTCCTCTTCACCTCTTCATGACTGGTCAGTTCAAACTCGGCGTCAGACCGGTTCACCAGCTACTCTTTAAAGTATGGCAGGCAAACACCCTTCACCATCTTCCATCCCTCGTCAAACGCCTGCACTACATCCTCTGGTAGAGGTCCTTTTTCTAGATTTTTGAGATTGTCCTCCAGCTGCTTCGAACTACTCGCCCCAATGATGACCGCATCGCCATGCTCCGCGCTCAGCAGGCTATGGTTCTCAATCCAGCGCAATGCAGATTCAGCTTCTGTAAGTCCATGCTTCTTACATGCGGCGCGTAGAAGATCCAGCGCATCAAAATACTCTTCTTGCCAATAACGACGACGGTACATCGACCCTTGCCTGCGGTTTGGGTCAAAGCGGGCGCCTAGAATGGGTTAAGATTCTGCAGAACGATGTTCAAGGAGGAATCGTACCTTTTTCAATGTCGGTTGCGTCTCGGTGATAGCGATCAGTTAGGTAACCTCCAGCTAGCGGGTTAAATTCGTAGAAGGAAATACCGTATTTGCGGAGACAAGGAAAGAGCTCGGGCTCGACTTGACGATGGAGTGCATTGTAGACTCCTTGATAAGCGGTTGGCTGGAGCCAACCGTTCTGCTTGCAAAGTTCGCAGATCTGTGCTACTTCTACAGCATTATTAGTAATATGAGAAATAGTACGATGGTTGGTAACTTGCCCCAAGACTGAAAAGTGTAAGTTCTCTGTGGTTCGTTTCTTGTATTTGTTGCGAACTTACCATGTAGTTGCTGATGCCCAACCGGTTGAATTTCCCCTCTTTATACAGGTTGTTGAGCTCTCGAAAAGTGTCCTCATAGGGGGTTGATCGATCTTGACAAGGTCAGCGGGCACTCCGAAGGCAGAATCTTCACGGTCGAGTAGTACCTGGAGCATGAAGATAATACATCTCGATCTTGTCTGTCTTGAGCGCCTTCAAAGAGGCTTGAAGCCCCTTTCTCAGATGCTCCGGACTATGAGTAGTAGCTCTACTTGGTGTTAGAGTCTCACTGCAACGAATAATTCAGATCGAACTCACTCGCCCTCGGGTAGTCCAATATTGGCACGTGGAGAAAGCTTAGTTTCCATCACGATTCCTCGCTTTTGCCAGTTCAATTCTCCCAAATACTCTTCCGAAGTTCCACCTCCGTAGACGCGGGCGGTGTCAAGCTCGCTATGTCCATACTTTCTGAATGTGTCTAGGAATTTGCCTGCATCCGCGTGAGCTATTGTACTCTAATTTCTAAATCTGATACTTACCAGCTTCGTCAAGTGTATGAATTCGCGACTGTTCCGCTCCTACAAATGTTAGGGTTGATAATAGCAGCGCAGGCCATTGGGTAAGGCTGGGAGGTAGTACCGCTTCCTATGGTCATCGCACCTAGCACGACCTTAATAGTGGTTTTGGGTTCTTGGGCCATTTTGATCGAATAGGTTGTGCTCTCTGGTTATCTTGGCGAGTGAGTAGAGAAGAGAATAGTCGCCGTATATGTAGGTTAGTGGGGTTAAAAGAGCAACCAATGTGCGGCAATAGTGGTGGCGGAATTAAAGCACGGCGTTTAGCAAATCCCCTCGTTGTGACATCATGTCGCAAATGTTTCTTTTCGATTCAATGAATCTTACACCTTTGACGTTGATTGATTGTATATTCTAAACATCCTTCGTCGATTGATTGGTTGATCCATAGCCGGAAGATCTTGAGTCGACAGAAAGTGGCTTGATTACGCATGCTCGCATTAGTAATACAATTTGTTCGTTGCCGGTTATCCAGCATACTGCAAAAGTTGCAGATGTGCATCAAGTTCATCAACGCCAAAATGGTGTTTGAACAATCTATCACCAGTCCTTGGCATGGTGTTGAGTTTCCACACACCCCACAAAGCAGGGACATCACCGAATCAAGATTAGCGTGGCCTTTCCTTATCTCGATTTCCCACAAATCGTCATCGCGAGTACACCTGCATTCACCGTCCGGCAAGGCAAAGGTTGATTCACACCAGGCTACTTTGTGCAATACCGAAAACTTCAAATCGCGAGGTCGTTGTATCACAATGGCGCTGCTAGCCGCAAAGCTGCAGCCAGAACCCACATTCACGATCAGCGTTCAACTCACTCATTTATCGTCAACGTAGTCATTTCGACCCTAATTTTGAGCTTGAGGACTATTGGAGCATCAAAATCCGTCGAAAACTGTCCGTAAACACCAACAACTTTGAGACGGCAGATCCAAGAATGGCTCTATCTTTCTGCACCCACGAACAGTTTATCAATTCTCTCCCTGAGATTTCCATCTCATCCGTCGATCCAGGGGACTTCAAGTGCCCATTCTGCTGGTTTAATTATGGCGAAGCCGACTTCAACGACACGAACCATGTAAAGATCACGGCTTCGGGTACCACCTCTCCATCCACAAACAAAGAGGCAACACAGGCTCATATCCCTATCAAGATGCCGTGCGGGCATTTATTTGGCAAAGGGTGCTTGCTTGCGCACATAAAGCAAGATAAGCGATGTCCCCTTTGTCGAAAACAGCTATACGTTCTTGTCAATCGCCATAGTCCACAAGGTCAAATAATACATCACAAGCATTACTATGAGACCTTAAGTTTGAGAGACATCCGTAAGATTGACTGGTATACAGCTCTCGCTTTGATTGGCAGAGGTTCTTCGTGTTTCCAGGTTTGATGATTGACGCATTCCCGAGTATCCTTGAAGCCGAAATTGGAAGCTTGGACAATGCTGAGGTGAAGAAACAGCTCTATCCTTGGATTAAGGTCACCACCGAACTCCTAGCTGATAGGCTACGAGACAGGGCTTTTCAATCCCATAAGGACGCTACTTCAGTACGTGCATGGCCCCAAATGGCCTATGCTGTGGAGGACACTGATGGACAATGCAACAACAAGACTGTACTAGACATATGTGTTCAGCATTCTGTCCAAACCTTGTTTGCAGACTTCGCACTTCAACAGCGGTTTATCCCTGCATCTGAATGGATCGAGCGCGAGTGGAATTCAAAGAGCTCTTTCCTACGAAAAGGACAACCAGATGATCAAGAGCGTCAGCAAAAATTGGAGCAACTGTATAGTCAGGGACCTTGCGGTAAGGATCATTTGCTGGATCCAGCAGTGTTTATGGACCGTCTAGATCTTTCCTCCTGCGCGGAGCGTGAAGCCATCCCTTCTGGAAACGCTGAACTACATCGCCGACTTACAGTCCTACATTTTCGGAACCGGCAAGATTCCGCTCTGCATAATATGAATCTCTACACACTGGCAGCAGAGTTCTGTAATGTCGTCACGCCAGCAGAATTCTATTCAAAAAAAGGTCAAAAGGCATGGAACGGTGGTAAACCACTGGATTTGGCTTCCCAGCGTCGCCACACACTTGTCAATTTCTTTGGTTACTTGGAATTACACACTCCCACAGGGCTCCCGGACCACGCCCATGCGCAAATGCAGGAAGTCATCGACGATGTGAACGAATATATCACGAATCCTCCACCGCAGGGATCTCATACCTCTGAGCCTAATCTCCAGCCGGTTTTCGCTCATATCCGCAGCTATGTGGCAGAATTCTTCGATCGACGAGGAATACGGATCCGTGGATGATCTTGCCGACGAGATCGGCGCTGTTATGAACGTCCTCATAGACGCTCAGACCGCCTTTGAGAATGGCGCAAGTCTGGAGGAGCCTTTCCCTGTTCCTGACACCGCGCCCTACCCGCTGGATATTGAAGAAGTGGAGGACCTCGTTGATGATCATCGGGCATTGCTCATCAAAATGCAAAATCCTGAAAGCCATACGAAAGATTAAATTCCCTCTCCTGCCGATGCCGATTAACTTCCAAAGTTGTTGATCGTCCCGACGTTCCCCAGACAATGCTCATTCAATTGGTCCCTATCATACCGACTTGAAGACTCTGCACAATGCGCTTTATCAATATTATTGACGCTGCTATGTTGGATCTATATAGGTAATGAAATGGGTCTTAACTCCACCTGACTTTTAACTTACTAGTGATATGAAACCACAAATTCCTTCATTTAGATGACCCAAGCGTTGAACGCTCCCTCAAACGTGATTGATAACCTTAGTTCTCGTACTCTTCTATATATTCGCGATCCAGAGTAGGGATACCTGATCTCTATAAATGTCGTGTGGCGTGGAAATATTAGCGACTATCGTCTTTCCTGGCCTCGCTAATTCTAGATGCTTGTCATAAGGGGGCTTCCAGCTCCGACCCAACGACTTTGGCGGCCAAGCTCCCGACATCTTGTATGTTTCGAAATCAACTACGATGGTGTGGCTGGGCAGCAAACCATAATTTTATAGTTGCTTCTTCGAGATGTAAAAATAATGCTGATGTTCCTCACTCGAAGGCAATGATCCCTAGCAACGTAGCCTTGTTCTTAAACCCACCAGCCACTCCCCAAAAACTCCATTGTTCTCTTCGTACTCGATGATTAAGATCGGGAGTCTACCACTCCGCAACACCACAACTCATGCGCTGGTTTTTTAGTGGATTAGGGGCCACCCACAGCCGTGGTTAAGGGATGTCAAACTCTCTTAACTCTCGACAATATGAGGTGTTGCAGACAATAATTTTGTACGACCACAACCCCACAGTCATATATTCTTCGAGTCGTGATTCTTGAGTAGAGTCCGTCAGACTTTTGTCTTTGTGTGAAGAGAGAAAGAGAAAAACTGCATAGTGTGAAAAGACTTTATAGGCAACGTGGAGAGCTGAGTCAGGTGACATGGCTTGCGTGAACTTGACTCCTCGAAGAAAACTCACCTAACATGCCTTCTCTTTCTCAAGTATATAAATCTCACCAATCTTCTATGTTTCTCACTCCCTTACATCTCCACTCCCAAGCATAAGCTGTCATCGGAAATTGACGAGAATTTGTACGTGCTCTTCGGAACCGCTCTTCGATGGGTCTTCTGGTTGCTTTTAGGAATCAAACTATAAAGTGTGACCAGAGGTATCCTGGCGATTTAGGCCGCTGGATTAAAACCACACAATTTTCCATTGACTAGCCATGTTGGTGGATCTTAGAGTAGTATCAACATAGGATGTGTCCAAAAGTCCTGGCTTCCGGAACATCAAGGCTCGCAAACTCGGTGACGGAGATTAACATCAACGAAGGGTAGGAATTCACTGGAGGATGGTGGTCATCATCAAGCAGTGT
This sequence comes from Hysterium pulicare CBS 123377, assembly GCA_000467715.1. Classification (NCBI taxonomy): domain Eukaryota; kingdom Fungi; phylum Ascomycota; class Dothideomycetes; order Hysteriales; family Hysteriaceae; genus Hysterium; species Hysterium pulicare. The sequence goes on from AJFK01001090.1 coordinate 10,794, forward strand.
AATCAACCTGTGAAGCAGTGTCTCTACTATGGTCCTTATCGAAGATCCCGACCACAACGGAGACCCATGTAGAAGTTTCTTTGTCGTTTTAGAGGCTTTTAAGGGCCCAAAACCATCGGCAGGTAAGGAAATGAAACTTTTTGGAGGCAAGAGAGAGGTTTGTATACCCATGGAGCAAGATTCCTCCAGGCTGGCATCATCACGTGCCAATACCCCAATCTGCTTTGCATATAAATGTCCTCAACCTTCCCCTCCTTCATCTTGTTTTCTTGACACATGTTCAGCATGAACTGGGCTCCAAAACTTTCTCTGCTATAGGCTCATGTCCGCAATCAACGAAGACATTGAACGTATGGCCATTTAATACTTGATATCCTATATACCCACATGGCGCGGTGCTTGGGAATCGGAATAATTGGATACTAGAAAGCGGTTGATAGGGATGGGCTCAGCTTAGAAAGTAGTCAAGGAAGCTTGAAGTGCTCAGAATTATTTTATAGTGGAGATCACGAAAAAAGCTGATGGAAATTATCATCATCACCAGTGCTATAAACTTATAAGCGTCATCTATCTATATATCTATGTGGAGAGAAAATTAGAATTCTAATAACTCTATTTCCGGCATGATCTCCGGAAGTCGTGGTTTTTGTGGCATATTTCTAATAAAGCATATCTGATGTTGACGGTAGCTGAGTGAGAATTCCTTTCGGGAAAGGCGTGGATCATATATCTGTGAACGAAGATCCGCGTAGTGAGGACGTCATCACGTGGAAATGTATCTCCCCTCTTCGAATATATAAGCTGCCCTCACCCTCTTTAAGCTTTTCTTCTTTTCTTCACATCCCACATCCCACATCCCATTCAAAGCACACCATAAAGTCATGGCAAAAGATTTGTTATCTAGAAAGGCGTACTTAGACCTAAGATGGGTGTCACACATAGCCGCCATAAAATCGCATGGTTCAGCCAAGAGCGAGAATACTTCTGATTGCCAATCCTGGACATGGAGATTGGGCGGGGGGCTTTAGACTAGACATCGGCTGGCTATATAGCTCAATTATCGAGCTGTAGAAAGCGGTTAGATGACAGGCTACATTATTTTCAGGTGATGGAGGGGAGGAGGTACATGTTGTGAAGCTGATTATCATCAGTATAATCCGTGTCTAGAGGCCCTACGCATCACCCACCCACTTATCGGAGTAGTGAGTAAACTTGAATCCTTAACAACTCCCACCACCCACATTGCCACAGTGTCTTGCAAGGTGATATGATTGCACCAAGTTCACGTAGGAGCATCTCACATAGTATGCATGCTTGGACAGTGCGGGATTCCAAGCACTTGCACGCAACTGGCCCTTCATTTTGGAGCTCTTCCGAGAATATGTGAATTGAAGTGGGGACTATTTCAATCAGAGACGAGACTTGATATATCCTTTGGCCTCCAAGAGCTAGTATGAAGATGAGGTCATCGCTTCCTAATCGCCCCTCTCCTTCTGCCCTCTCGCTCTTCTTATAGATATATATACCCCTATATCTCCTTCCTTCCCGTTCCCAATTCACTGCGCTTCCTTCAGAAAAGGAGCATGTGTCATAGCATGTCTAGCAATCATCAACTACAGCTCCAATCTCCGAAACCTACTTTTTCGATGGTGCGGTGTGGTGCAGTGTTGAAAATCCAAACGATCCGTGTCATGGATGTGAAATTAGATCCGCACTATAATCAGTAAAGAAACTGGGGTTGTGGTGTGTAATTGTCCTGTGCAATTTTGAACAACTCTGAACGTGATCCATGGTAAGGCTAGGATTATCAACCCCATTTTTCATCCTATCGTTGGTATAGGTCCATTCTCATCGATTGACATATTTTCTCCATGTTTAGTTTCGGGTTTCTCCGAGGGCTTCAGTCCAGACTTCTCCGAACCATTCCCTGACGAAACATGCTTCAACATCGGATGTTTCGCATTGGATAAATCCAGTATACCGAGCTCATTGCCATACTCGGTAACAGGTATCGACTGGGTTGTGCGGGACCATCTCCCAAACCCCAGCTCCTCGTGCGCTAAACGCTGGAGTTGTAGGATGGATGACATCTTCCACTCGGCTTGCGCGTATCGTGATTTGTCGCTCAGCCTTCTGTGATATGCCTGGATACCGTCGATTATCTTCTCTAAAGATAGATCTATGATCATCATGACCCCGCCTAAGATTAAGATCAGGGCGATTCCTAGAACGTTGAATGAGGAGTAGCGCATGCTAACTATCTTCTACTTTTGCGTCAGTAGGAGAAATATGTAATCAAGCATCAAGGTTTGAGATCCTCACCTGGTTTCGGCAAAGCGATAAAGCTCCGCTATTGTTAGCAGCCGGAGAACGAAGAAATTGTTCGAGGTCTTGCATCGACGGTCCGCTTGCAGCTTCTACGAATGTCGATTGTAGAGCAGCTAGGGACGTTGCAAACCAGTTTCTGATCTCAATCTGCCACTGGTTGTCGGGCAGCGGTGACTGTACGCCATCATTGAGACCAAACCTCGCGACCAGCGAAGAGGAACCTAGGATTCGGATGACATCGGTGACGCCCGCCGTCTGACGCAAGATTGTATTTGCCCATGCCATTTTTTGTAAGTCCACGTCGCTTGTCCAAAGATCCGTCGTAGACTGCATTAGTTTGAACGTGTTGGGAATACCTCTTAGTTGTTCGCATCGTCTAGCCTCTGGGAGGTTAGGGTTGCAATATTGCTCTTGCCACGAGCAGCCCAGGACACTCGCCGGCTCGTCAAAATAGTACGTCGAGTCGGTTTTGTTGTCGCCCCAAGCTGAGACTAGCGGAGTGCTGTTTCGGTGGGCCGAAAACCATGGGTCATCGACTGGACCCGAGAATCTGACGAACGGGGCAGTCATATATGTAAGGAAGACTGATGCATCTGAACGGAATAAATCCGGAATGGGATCAAAGTAACTGAATTGGGAGGAGTCATTACTAGGCCAAATCGCGGTGGAAAGGCTGCGAGCACTCATTAGTGGATCGATGGGAACGTATATAGTCCACTAGATTGATGTTCTTACCTAACAGTGTAATCCGGTGTAGGAGTATCATAGCTATCACCGCCAAGATCACGTAAAGTGACAGGCCGAGCGGGGACTTCAAATGTGAAGCCGCCTTCGACGGTGCCATTGTAGATATCTGACTGATATGGCCCGTAGAAGTAACGTATCGCGGGCGTGGTGGATGAGTTGGACCCATTGTACTGCTTGCTATAGCCTTTCGTTACCAGGGGTGCGCATTTCATGACACTTCGATACAGGAATCGGCTTTCGGGCGGTGCATTGATTCCCAGGTGGATGTGACTATCCAGGTAGCCGGTATCTAAGAGAAGGTTATTCGTCTCGCTTAGACACATATGATCTGCAAATGGACAAGAGGCATTTTGCGTGGTCGTGATTGGTAAGCTGGCTTTCACGTATAGATCACAGTCTTCCTGATTTGAAGCGTTGGTATAGCATTGCAACGCGTAGTGGGAATATAGTCTGGTCTGTTGACTGTGATAAGGCAAGAGTAGAGTCAAAAATGCGTCAAACTGATGGTCCGAGAATGCTTCAAGGTAACCGCAACTCGTGCCAGTCAAAAGGACTTCGTTCGCTGTGTTTGTGGTGACGCGCGAAGAGAATATGCCAGCTACTGCGAATGCACTGCCGACCAATAGCGCGAATAGGCATAAGGGGAGCAGTCGGCGATATGGACGTCGGGCTCGCCTGCGCCAAGCAAGGTTCGTCCTCAGGAAAAGGTATGCGCCAGTTTGAGGTGAGTCTGTGTTTCTAAGTATGGCTTGACGATGATGGTGAAGGCCGTCTCGAGACTTCTCAGTCGAGAAATATCGATGAAGAATAAAGCATGCGATCCGCCAAAAACTGGTTCCTGAGGCGCTGACATAGACTGCCAGAAAGGCGATTAGAAGGCCCCCGCTCTCCCGAGTCACAGTAAGGGTGGATCCTTTAAGTCCACCGTAGTTCCAATTGGTCCAAAATCCGAGGTGGATGTCATAATAATCAGCGCCCGACCTCAAAGCTGGATTCATATTCATTTCCAGTAGGATTCAGTAAATTTGCAACAGATGAGACGGAAGCTAGAAGATGAGACTAGGACGTAGGGCAAGTTAGAACAAAATAAAAGCCACCAAAGTCTTGTCTTACCTCAAATATGTCATACAAGTCTTTCGAAAAGTTTAGCCGGAACGCTCAATCCGTAGGAAGAATGCCTCTCAGTTAATTGCGATATGGCGATCGGTGAGATGCCATTCGCTGGATGTTGATTGGATATGCATATACGGTGTTAGTGGCAGCTGTCAGCCCGCGTTCCCGTCCCGATGATTTGGTCAGACCCTGTTTGAACCCTCGAATGTCGGAGGGATCGACTGTGGTCGACAATGGGCATTTTTAGAACCTATAGATCCAAGGCCGCGCATGTGCAGAATGAGAAAGCTGGTTGTCTGCTGTTGTAGCAGTCTATATAGGCCTCGTAGGTAGAATCCTGATTGATACCATTAGTCATTCATTACATTATCCACATCCGTCACTTATTCCTCTTTCACCCATCTTCAATCCGTATTCTTTTCCAGTCCGAATCACCTCATTATATATCCAAGCGTCCTTTCACAACTTTCAGTATCCAAACACCTCCCATACCTCTTCACGTCTTAAGTATATTCGCAGCAACCAAAATCCCCGCCGCTGTCTTCCCCACCCACGTCTGCGCCAGAGTAAAGTTTCCCGCCTCCACAGCCTCTGTGACACCAGGAAAAGTTACAGGCGCATACCCCGTATCAAGTCCCGGAGCAAAGATCAAGTGTCTGTAGAACTCGCGCCCAGGTAGTCCACCTTGGCTAGTGAAACCACGGGAGAAGTCTCTCGCCTTCTGATTCACGACTTTAAGCAGGGCCGAGTCCGAAGTTGATAGGGCGAGTGTGCGGAGAGCGTTGAACTGCTCGGCATAGCTTGAAAATGTAGATATGGCAGATGTGAGTTCCGAGAGATCTAACGTGGTATTTGCAGAGGAGATAGCCTCTTTCAGATCCGACAAGTAGGATTCCATTTCCGAGATATATCCTGTGGGCTCAAGAGGCACAGATGCATCATTTACAAGATGATAGAGGAGAAGACTAAGGTATTGCCCAATGGCTTTGTGTGTCACAAACCCGGGATCTCCATAAGTAGTCATCCAATGTTCGGAATCGTAGTCTGAGTGATAGTGATAAACGGGGTCGTTTGCCCCGCCGCCAGCTCCAACGTCAAGAGCTCCGATCCCGCGGTGCAGAAAAGAGGTATAGTCGCTCCCGCTACCAAGAACGCCGATCTCGCCTTCGGTTTCGGAGTACCATACGTCGTACATGGTTTGATTGGTTGTGCCTCGGTAGGGGTATATGACTTTTTTCATGATGGATGTGGCTATTTCGTGTAAATCTGGCGTTGCATCGAGCTCTGGGATTGGACCCGACACAGCGATGTCGACGTTGAGATAGGAGACAGCGGCTCCGGAAAGCCAAGGGATGAATTCTTCGACCCATTCGGTGCTGGATGCGTAAGCTTTATGGCGGATTTCTCGATGGGTTGAGCAGCTTACCTTCCAACAAGGCCATACTCTTCGGCGTCCCAATTGCAGAGAACGATAGTCCGAGTAGGTTTCCAACCTGTTGCTAGGAGCTTACCAAATGCTTTGGAGAGCTCGACTAGAACGGCTGTGCCACTGTTGGGATCCGCTGCCAATAATTAGTACAAGGATAGAAAGAAATAAGTTGTTGGCAACTCACCGGCTCCTCCAACAATCCATGCATCTCGGTGGTTTCCAAGAATAATCACCTCATCCTGATTAGTGCCATTAATGATACCTATCGCATCCCAAATGTAGGTGTACTTGTCTTCCATTACGTTGCTCATCGAAAGCTTGACCCCAGAGGCTGGTCCAGTACTATAGGTAACATCTGGTATCTTTCCTATCCATCTGGTACGATTTACCTCTTCTCCGCTCGGCCCATGACCGTTCAAAGCCTGTAATATAGGCTTCGCTTCGATCCATGAGATTGGTAAGGAGGGAATGTGAGGAATACTTTCACTCATGTCTGCCCTCGGTGAGTTCTCTCGGGATGGATACCCTGGGGTCGATGGATCACCTAATTTTAATTAGTTTCATTCCTAAGACGAGCTTCTTCGAGAGTAATTCTAACCTGGGTATGTGGACAGAAACTGCACGCTCCCTCGTTGAACACTAGTTGGGTTCCTAGCCGGTCTGGAGGTCAAATCAGCAACGGACCCCGCCTCTGTACTTTCCTCGAAGCATAATGGGGATTACATCAGAATCTCTAGTAAACAATCCAACCTACCCATTGGGATATGCAACAAACCCATTTGCTTCAGTTACATTGCCATCGTCGCCTGGATCGGTGAAGATCACACATCCGATCATCCCATGCTCCTGTGCGTTCTTAACCTTCAAACCGCGGAACGGTCCCCCGTATTTGGCAAGCGCAATCTTGCCTTCTAGTTCAATTCCGAGAGCCTTGACACGTGCGAAGTCGACTTGCTGGCCCCTCCCTTTGCTATCCATTAGACAGCCCAGGTTCAGCAAAGGGTCACGTGATTGGACTTACCAACATAGACATATTCGGCAGAAGCATTGCCTGTGAACGAATATCCGTGGAATGTCGGAATGCGATTGGAATAGCTGCATTAGGATCAGCAAAGCGTTGGTGGTCAAGGTTCGCGCGACGCTGCTATCGGAAATCGCCTGTAGTTACCTTGTTGTATCATCTGCTGCGAGCACTGCTTCTTCGAGTGATGGAGTATATGTGCTTCCGTTCGCCCAAGAGAGCTCCATCGTATGAGAAACAGGATAGTTTAAAAACACATCTAAACCTTTCAGTTAGATGATCCAACGCCCGAAAGGTAGAACGAACAGTAATCGTCCAGTCTGGATGTAAAGCCAAATTCTGCAAATCTATCGGCGGTAAACTGAGCCATGGACTTATTCTATGCAGTTGTTAGATAGGCTACTATGAAGGATGGTTTGGTGAGACGAACAGTTCCCGCAACGTGAGCTCCATGTGTATAATAATAGGACCAAGTACCAATGCTGGTAGTATCAAAAGAGCCCGCAAGAATCTGTTCATTTGAGTCTAAGACTGGAGGAAATTGTACGACATTCTGTCGCTTCGTGAAGCTTGTGCGATGACGATGGGCTGTGCGCTCTCGTAAGCATGCTTGAGCGCCAATTGCACCAAGGAGAAATAAATAGCGCTTCATGGTATGATGATGTTGCTAGCTTGTCCATGTACATTGATAGGAAAAAAGACCAAAGGAATATTTAAAGTAAAGGAAGAGCACGCGGCATCAGGATATGATGTGATTCCGAGTGTGATTCGGAGTTACAAGAGTGACAAGGTAGAAATACGGTACGTCAAGGATAGAGATGCTCAATTGATGCGAACCACGGCAGATCCTGTCACGAATGAAGGTTTTGATAGGATCCATCTTCCTTCGCCAAGTAATTCAGGCTGTTTGTGGCAGGTCATATATACATTGCTGCGGGGGATGGCTCTTCGCTGCTTGGCATTCATCATGGAGGGATTTCCGATAAGACGACATGCTTCGTATCCGGGTGCCTGCCACATGCTTCGTATCCAGGCTTCTCTCTTGAAAAGAATGCGAGATACATATGCAGCCACATGACATTGTGTGGTAGCATATGAGGGTTTGAATTCGCGTTTTGACGCTGCTTCCATCATGACTTTGGCTATAACGAGCTAGACCTAGTTGGTACTAGCTTCTGACATCACTTTGCATCCTGGATAGTTTGCGCCTTGCGCGCCTTTATCTGCATGGAAACAACAACCTTTGGAACTAGTATGCCGGAACGTGTACGATGTTCTAGAATATCATCCGAAACATACCCCAAGTCTTCATTCAGTAAGGGAGTAAGACATCCTCCTTCAGAACTGGCACTCAGCAAACATGACCATCTTTCACCTCAATCGGCATTGATCCATAGCAGATATGACAGAGCCTTCACGTAAGCGACGTCATATCGATGACGGGCCAACCGATCCAACATCGATTGAGAGAGCCAGGAGAACAGCCCGCACAAGGATGGACAGACTATTTCACAAGGGAAGGATGGAGAACTACTGTCTCTTGGAGACATGGTGGAACTCCTAGAGCTAGAAGAGCTTCGTAACATCTTGTTCGCTGAAGCTCAGCGAGTTGAGAACGTAGCCAAATCAACTGCGAGCTCGCCCACAGTCCCGGCAAGCATGCAGTCTCTTTCGAGCAGTTTTCGGATATGCTTGAGGTGCCACCCGCACACCCAGGACATTATGGGCGAATAGCTATGGCAAACTGGGACGACGACTGGGACAGTGCAATGGAAGAGTTATTGTCGCAAGTGGGACCAAATCTTCATGGGCCACAAAGCAAAACGCTCTCTCCGCTCTGAGAGTTCGAGCCAAGCAATTGGAACGAACCGGTGATTATAGGATGTTACAGTAGAAAGTCAGACAGGGCATGCGCGTCGAAGCCAGCAAGTCGTAAGTGCATCTACTCACGAAATTGCCGTTCATCGTGCACTGACAATGTCAGAACTGTTGAAAGAAAGCAACAATGACGCTCAATCTCACAGCCCCAACTCAAACGAGAATCGCGAATGGACACTAGGTCACACCTTCAGTCTCCGAGCTTTGCACCCAAATAAGCCCCCGAAGAACAGTGCAAACGCTCCGGACACATAAACCACACGATTCCATACATTGTTCGATTAGTTTTTCTATTCTAAAAGCGACCTTTAAAGCACAACCTGCACAGAACTCCCCGTTTAGCGCCCTGGCGAGACCCTCTGGGCATTTGTTACTAACTTGCGGGCCGCTAACGGAGACGAGTGGTAAGAACAGAGAAACCGTAGAAATTGAGAATGGACACACCGAGCCACGGCACCAGCCAAGGATCGTAGTGTTTCCCCTAAGGATATATAGCTTCCCTATAAATAGTGAAATAGAACAGTCTGCATTGGCCTTGGCCGAACCTAGGGATTTTTATCGTAATTTAAACGAAAAGTGATAAGAATAAAAGTACATACAAGTTAGCGTGCTAAGCTACATATAGAAGTTCAAAAGCGCACAGATTACGGACTTTGTAGTTAGAAGCCGGGACTGAGACCGTGGCGTTACCCAGTGCCTAGAGATTATTTCGAGGTCATAAGCGATATTTAGTGGCGTAACTGATATTCTGTGTGCCCTGCTTGGTGAACATACCCAGGTATGGTTGACAGGATCGATTACTGTGGCTTGATTGTGGCGTAGAAACAGCGCTAGACCTTTCTTGACTCTCGGATTTGTTGGACAAGGATGCCGGTCCACCAATCTGCAGGATAAACACGTCAGTTTGAGAGTCAAACGCTCCTCCAACAAGACCTCCTCACCTTCCATACTAACCACTAACCTCCACAGCTTTAGCTATCTTCGATCGTGTATATCATCACTCCATACTTCCTTCTTCATGTATATCTTGCCAATTTCAGAAACCTATCCCAGACGTCATCATGGACCCGCTGTCAAGCCCCACGCGTTTCCTTCCTCCCATTTCTCCAAGGCGTGCTGCTTCTCCAGCCATGTCACCGAGACGGCTGGGAAGATCGCACCTCAGCTCTGAAGATAGCTTCCGCGATCTTTCACCGACGGCCACCTTCCGCGCCTTTACCGAAAAGCCGATTCCTTACGATACCACCGTCGACGAATTCAAGATCTTTACTTGCATCGAGAATCTGACACCAGCAGAGAAGGACTTGGGTACTAGAGTGTCTAAGGCTGCCCAGCGACTGAAGAGCTGGTGTCGCGAGATCGAGCAATGGGGTTGGACGGGGACATTCGAGCAGCCCAGCGAAGAATATCGGGAGAAACGAAGGATGAGCGTGGAGGGACACATTAGGGAACATGTGAAAGATGCACCAAATGCCGTGGATCATCAAGTTGCTCCTTTGGAATACTGGGGATCTTTACTGTCCGTGGAGGTTGAGGCGCATGAGGCCCGTCTGGATGAAATTGCTGATGAGCTAGCTGCACTGGACATCGAAGATCTCAAGGCACATCTTTTGGATATACATGGCCCGAACAGATCAAGACCTTCATCCAGCTACGAAGCTAAGCAGCGTAGCATCCACCTCCTTGACGATTTCTCAATTCTCATAACTCAGACCCTACTCCAAGCGCTTCCCTACCACTCGCAACTGAAACAACATCTTAATACATGGACAGCTCGAATATATGTCCTCCGCGAATCTTCCCGATACCAAAGCGATCTTGATATTGCACAGAAAGCAATGAAGCTGGGTTGGGATGCAATTGAACCTCCTACAGAACCGGAGTTGTCCGACTCAGCGTTCAACACGTGGAAGGAAGCCATTGCCACAATATCGGAAGTTCTACAGAGCAAAGTGGTAGACCTGGGACAACAGCTAGATAGTATGCTCGATACATTGGAGGGTCGCGAGGATACACTGCCAGATGAATGGATAGACGTGTTCGAAGCTCTCGAAGCAGATCATGGTCGATGGGCATCCGAGTCCCGAAGAAGGATTCTGGATGTTGATATTCATCGGATGAAATCTTTATCACGGCCGACTCCCGGCCCAGCAATAAAGCCGAACGCATCTACAAAGGGTATCGACTTCGATGATATGCATACTGGCCAGGTTGAGTTTCCAGTCGCAGGCAATACGCAACCGAATGGGACGATACCTGGTCACAATAATATCCAGGAAAAGCCCACGAAATCTAGATCTCTTGAACCGGATTTCGCCGCTTCAAATGGCTCATTCAAGCCTTCTACAGCGGTCGTAGAGGATGTTCCCCAATTAGTTGCGCCAAAGACAACTACGAAGGAAAATGAACCAACCGTACCAGCATTTGACCAACTTGGTAACGATGAGCAGGATATGGAACAAACATTGGGCGACAAGAATGACATGAACGGAGAAGGCGACGACACTGTCATACACGATGAATCGGCTCCTTCATTTATCAGACGGGCATCTGTCACCTCTATCGGCAGTTTCTCAAGAGGACAGGTTTGTTCAGCCCGACCCATCACCTGATGAGTTCACTAATCATATTCTAGGTGAAATCCATTAACATTCGATCAAAGAGCAGTTCTTCCTCTTCGATTGCCGCGTTGAGCCGCGATCGCCGAACCTCTAGTCTCCCGCCAGCATCGCCAATCAGCACAGACCTGCCCGCCTTCGAAAGTTCCAGTACGCCAACAACAGCCCCAGGAAGTCGAACGTCCTCGCCTGCTTTGCCTGAATACATCCCAGATCGACCAGAAACTCCTCAAACCCGAACTCGGGGTGACAGTATCGAGTCCGTGTCATCAAACCTTTCATTTGCTTCAAGCCCACCCAGCATTATTGAAGATTCGCCTTCCATTCGCAACGTTACCAATCGTCCATCAAAAGCACCGCATCCCCCTCTCAACTCAGCAATGATGAAGCGACGTCCCTTAAAGATTGTCAAAGACTCCGCGTTGGATGCTCAACCACCTTGGCCACCTAGTAAATTCGCTCAGAAGTCATCTACTAATGACCACGGCATCGCCGACTTCGACCGCAAGATTAGCGACATCATCGACACAATACCTATGGCCATCCGTTTGACATCCCTTCCAGACGACGAGCAACCAGGAATCAAGGCCACTCGCAGCGTATCTGGCAGCACCATCAGCAACCGTTCACACCTGCGCGCTAATCGGACCGTCAATGGCATCAAGTCTCCGGAGCTTACTCTATCACCTGTGAAGCAAGATTTCGACACCTCTTCGAATCGCTCAGGCGCAACTAGTCGCAATCACGGCCGTGATAATGATATCCGACTCTACCATCTCAATCAGCCCGGTCGCGAACACCCGATTAAACTATTCATCCGCCGCGTCGGTGAGAATAACGAACGGCTAATGGTGAGAGTGGGTGGAGGGTGGGCCGACCTTGGAGAGTACCTAAGACAGTACGCCGGACATCATACCCTCCGAACTACGAGCGAAGGCAAATTCGAAGTCATTGGTCTTGAAGGTAAAGGTATTGGGGATGGTAACTCTCCGAGGCCTGGTAGCGCTTTAGGCAAAACCACCAGCGCAAATAATACGCCGGCCAAAGTTGTGATTGGAAGTGGCCGTGACAGCGCTTTGGGACATCAAACTGTAAATACGCCAACTATCACTAGCACACCCGCCGCCATCGCCGAAAGCTCGCAGCCCTCGACCGGATCATCACGCCACTCATGGACGGGCAACGAAGTCGGTCTCGCGGGACCGAAGGCTAAGAAACTTGACCTAAGCGGCGAGAAACTAGAATGGATCGAGAAAATGACAAACGAAGCCAGAAGAGTCAGCGGACATGCTCCGAAACCAGAAGATGCCACTTCATCTCCTCCTAAAAAGGGTAATGGTCGCGAAAGCAGAGCCAAAGGGGAGTTTGTCGATCTGGGCAAGGTCGGTGGAACAAAGAGGGTATTTTTGAGGCGTGGTAGTCTTGGTGGTGAGCATTGAGCCAAGTTGAGCCATCCACTAGTGGATCGATCGTAGCGTGGGGCCCTTTCCGATGCATAGCGTGGGCGTTTAGGGTATCTTGAACACCTTTTTCATTTCCGATTCCTTGGATTCCTTGGATTCCTTGTATTCGACTTTCCTTTTCCTTGTCACCAGAAGATACCTTGGTATAGATTGGATCTCACGATTGGAACGACTCACGGCTTATCATGCATACACATACATCCTTACTTTTGACAAGAAGGACAACAGCGCTTTCTCTGGCTTGGTTTCTCATCATTTGTTTAATTTGGATATGTAGCTTAGTTGTTTTGTAATAATTCCCTTTTTACCTTCGATACAAACTTCCAATGCCTCGATCTTTCTGCCTGAAGTCCCATCACATGTGCTTATCTCACCGCCTCACACTCCCATTACCCTAATGGTGTATCTATATAAACCTCCATCCCCTCCCCAAAACTATGTTTCTTTTTACCACAAAATATCCGCTCCACATCAAGACTATGTCAAATATTACATGATGTGACGAGCTTGAGCCTGTCTCCAACCAGCTCAGTTGGGTAGTGTATTATGGCTTGGAATCTGCTCAGGATCTGACAGGATTCGAGTTTATGGCTCTCCTTGTGAGACTTCAAAAGAGAAAGGATTGTTGACCATGGATTGCTTGGAGACTGCCGGGACAGGAGGTCAAAATCTTGGGGGTTTGTGCTCATGGGGTTGGATCTGGGTCGGGGTCAGAGTTGGAAAGGAAGAGGGGCAAGTTGGGAAGGGTTGGGAGTAAGCGGGTGGTGGTGAAATTCGTTATTTAGAATAATGAAGATCTCCTCTCGCAGATCCATTTCCCCAGGTCTTTCCTCGCCAGCAATCATCCACCCCAATCCTCAACGTACCAACCCCCTCCATCTCCACCTCAAGTCCGGGCCAGCTCCGCAGGATCCATACTAATCTTCCACCCTGTATGTTGGATTCCCTCCACTACTAGGAGTTTCTATTGAGGATAGAGGTCTCTTCGTTTTCATACGCGTTTATATATAGCCATGGACATGATCCTAACCCATTAGTCAGCATCCAGCTCCGGAAAGGAAGAAGTCTCCACCGTAATCGGCTCTGTGGCGGATATAAAATGCTCTTCGAACCCTACACCATCATCTTCCCACTACATTCTCGACTTAACGAACCATCGCCTGCAAAGAGGCAAAAACTTCGTCGCGCTCTCTGACTGTTGAACCACAAGGTTCAGGAACGTCAAATGGAGTGAGCTTGTGGTCTATACAATAGACCAATACCGCGAAATGGGTGTCGTGGTAGCGGAAGAGGCAGAGTTCAGTCTGTTAGTTGGAAGCCGTACTTCCTTGATGAAGGATATTGTTCGGTTGATATAGCCCTTCATCACTGTTTGCTGCTGAAGTTTGCTTATAGGACTAGAATATTCCGGGCTCGTGGGAAGGATTAGGGCAGCATACCGCTATGGTGATGGTGTGCTCGATTAGGAGTTTGAGATGAAGAACGTCTGCGTAGAATGAAAAGGTTGGCGAAAATGTCATTTGAAGGGTAGGGCCCTCAAAGCAATCGGCTTGTCTCTCTAGTTTAGAAGTCTTGTAGATAAAAGCACAAAAATTCTGAAAGTTCTCGATCTCATCAGTCACGTGCAGCCATCCCTGACTGGTCCAGGGAAATTTAGATCATCAAACGCCACAACCAATCCCAGCGCGACGGCCATGTTCAACCTCATTCCACACCAGGGTCATGTTTCAACAGCCACATGATCCCCTGATGGTGGCAACCATGTTTTATCGCGACCTCAAAAGGGTTGCATGGCCACTTTGCTTGTCCGACCTCTCGCTCGCACACCAACTCTGTTGCAGGTGAAAGAATACCGAGCGAAATGCGGATTTTGTCTACGTTTGCCCTTCTCGTCGCGTGCAATGTCGCAACTGCACTGCCCAGACATGGGACAGTATCAAACCGCGATATATCTTCTGGCTGCGGCAAAATCCATCTTCTCCCCGGAATAACGACCTACGAATTCATAACAAGCAGCAACCGGAGTCGAAGTTACTCGATCCACACGCCCTCGAACTACACCGAAAACCACCCGTATCCTGTCGTCGTAGGATTCCATGGCTCAAGTAGTATCGGGCTATTCTTCGAAGCTGATACCAAGCTATCCGAAGCGCGGTTTAGTGGCAATGTGAGTTCAAAGTACTTCAGAAAGATGTGAGAAGAGTAACTGATAGAACGATATAGAAAATTATGGTTTATCCTAATGGTGTTGGTGGAGCTTGGGCTGGAGCGAATTACTCCAAGGTTTCTGTCGCGGAGGATCTACAGTTTGTCTCGGATCTTCTTACCGATGTGAGATCGAAGTATTGCGTTGATAACAATCGTATCTATGCGACTGGGTTGGTTACTCCTACTCCAAACCTTCACAAATCTACGGGGCTGTTGTTGCTTTTGAATGCTGACGTCTTGTAGTATGTCCATCGGCGGCGGCTTTGTAGGAACTCTCGCATGCAGCCCCATCAGCAGTGAATTCGCCGCCTTTGCACCATCCTCCGGTTCCTTCTATACCGATGCCAACGGACCAAATGATGGCTGCCAACCAGCAAGGAGTCCGCTTTCCATTTTGGAGATTCATGGGGGTAGTGACAAGTCCGTTTATTATGACGGTGGTCAAGGCGAAGGCGGCATCGAGCCACCTATTCCAAGTTGGTAAGCAATACGATATCGCCCCTAAGATATGATATTTAACCATGATCTAGGCTTAATTCATGGGCTCAACGAAACGGCTGCGCGAATGAGACGAAAGAAGATAGCTTCAATGGTGATGTTCATCATTTTTCCTGGACGTGTGGTGGTGTGCAAGGCGTTTTACAGCATTGGAAAGTCGATGACATGGGTAAGCTCTTCTTTCTCATTTCCATCATTGAAGAAGAATACGTGATCGCTGACTCAGCTTTTATGTAGGTCACGCGTGGGCATCAACCGAGCCAAATTTCTCTCAACTTGCAGCTGGTGAGGGACCAACACACATCCAAGGCAGCGACATCATAATGCAGTTCTTTGACCTTTTCACGAAGCCTGGGTCATAATCTTCCATTCTTCTACTCCCTTTAGTTAATGTCAAGTCTATTCTACTTACGTCTTTCTATCTCGTGTGATCCATCATATATTCAAACACCTGTATACGCCAACCGTGATCAGCCAGCTTCCAATCGAACGATTCGACATCCCACCATCTCTCATCATCTCATTCCATAAAGTTTCAATACGCTTTCCCACATAATCCCACCACTCTCACCTCCAGCACTCAAAGTCCGCCGAAATATCAAGGGCACAATCCTATAGATCGCTCAATATCCAAGTCCCGCACTCAGCAGCAGCACGTCTCAGGAGGCGATACATTGCATACGCAAACACCCGTGAATCCATCGCAGGGACATTCAATGCATTCGCCTTCTCCTGCTCGACCGCGGACTCCGTTGTTGCTGAAGACGCGGGTTGTGTCGGTCTGTTTGTTGAGGATGTGAGAGATTAGTGTTTCTATGGAGTATTGGATGATGGAAAGCAAGGGTTTATGGAGAGCAGAAAAGGAATGGAGACGTACAGTAGGAGGAGCAGCGAGAGTGAGAGTAGCGGAGGTGATGAAGAAGAGGAGGAGGGATGGGATATTCATCTTCAATGGATGGGAGTAAGGTCTGATTTGATAGAGAACCTTCCAAGCTTTCGATGATACTGGAATATTTAGGCGGGAAATGGTAGGATACTGAAGATTGGAGAAGTTAATACCAAAATGCCGGAACCCCCGTCCCCATTAAATACTCTCAAGCTCAGCT
Source organism: Hysterium pulicare CBS 123377 (assembly GCA_000467715.1). NCBI lineage: Eukaryota > Fungi > Ascomycota > Dothideomycetes > Hysteriales > Hysteriaceae > Hysterium > Hysterium pulicare. Next base: position 27,203 of record AJFK01001090.1, read on the forward strand.
AAATCCAACCTGTTTCTACGCCTCTTCACCTCCAGAACACCCGACTGGATATGTCTCGGTATCGGACCACTACTTCTCTGACCCCAAAGGATGAATGGTTTTCTGACTGTACCGCACTCCTCCCTCATCCCCAGAAAGGCCAATCGAATATCCATTCCGGTGCGGCGTAGTCACTTCTTGGCCTATTACGACAACTCGCTTACTCCACTCCACAGACTCGACGACAAACGGCGGAAATTTCTACAGCGGGACAATGGCCTTTGGGGGCTCTCCCAACTATGGATGGGTGTGGATCTGCAATTGGAGCAGACCGGAGTCATGGGATTTGAGAAGACTGGATTTGGGGATTCGGGGATTTGGAGGAGGCGTCTGACGACTCTAGCTTACTGATTGAACATCATTTAGGCCCTTCTTGACCTGGATCAGAGGTCCCTCGGAGATTTTATTTCGACCACGATTAACAAAGCACTGTTACTGTTGGTAAGTATTATGAATTGTGTAGTCTGGTGAGAGGCGCTTGATCTCGATCCCCCGTTCCCTTTTCAAACTCTCAAACCACTCCCTGTCGACGTCCACGGTGCCAAGGGACGCCCCATGCGGGGAGATTGCGAACTTGATACTCCGCGAATATAGTTGCATAGCTACTTCCTGTATCATCTTCAATAACGAACTAGATCCAGCTACAAAGTCTAAAGCATCTACGTGGAATGATGACACAGAAACCAAAGAAAATAGAGAGGCGAGAGCATGACTAGTCGAAACGTGGACAGATTCTTTCAGTGGCCATGGATTTTTCTCCGTGCGTGGGAGAGAATTCTCGGAATACCGTGTCTATCATACGAAATCGCATAATACTACATCGAGTCTAGGTATCTGTCCAAAAGCCAGATGAGCTTGTCTAGACCCCGAATCCATAGAACTTGAAACGCATCGCCATTGAAAACCATCCTCATATCCCGCCCTAACTACGTTCGGTGTAGCAGTCGATGGGCACGGAGTAAGCGTTTACCTGGCAATATCGATTAGTATATTCCCCAACATTTGACAAAGATCCCCATGGAGCAGCTCAGGCATACCTATACTTAACCCTCCACCACGCCCGGCAAGATGCCCATCGCTCCTCAACCCCCTCAAACTCAAAGACCAAAGATGTCCAATCCAAGATCCCCATCACTATCCTCCCCATCCTCATCCTTATCTCCCTCCGCACCATCCTCTTCATCCTCCTCAACCTTCTCCTCACCCCCATCCATCCCCTCTCCCCCCTTACTTCCCTGCCCCACAACCCCCGGCGTACCGATCTTCGTCAAAAGCTCCTTGACATCCTTCCCCTCAAGCACCTTCGCAAAAAGCGTCGTCCAAATCCCCTCCACATCCTCGATCCCGGCCGCCTTGAGCAGGAGCTGCAGTTTATCGGCCGTGATGTCGAGACCGTCGTCCGCGAGGATGAGGGCGGCGTAGGCGGTTGCCAGTTCAGGGTCGGTTTTGGAGTGGGGTTCGGTGGACATTGTGTTTGAACTTGTTCTTTTCGGATGTTTGTTGAGATTGGAATTGATTTGGAAGTTGGAAGGTTGGATGTGGGCGGTATTTGCTCACATGTTGGTGTTGGTTGCTGGAGGGAGAAGGGGAAGGGACGGGGCAGAAGTTATAGATTAGCTGGAATGGAAGTGATGACTTGGGGGTCTGTGACTCGGAGAGCGATCCATGGTGGCTATGTTTAATGTTGGGCAGGAAGGAATGGTTTTTGAGTCATCGTGGTTGCTTTGCCGCATGAGTCCTATCTCAAAAGCTACGGGAACGCAGTTGGGCCACAGAATAAATTGTTTGGAACGTCGACTTGAGACACTTGTGAGTCTTAAAGATTTGATGACTGTCCGGAAGTCGATTGGAGCCTTGGATAAGTGCTTGGAAATTGGATCACGTGAGGTCATTGGGAATCGTGACTCACAACTCTATGAGCCACATGGAGATATGATTGTGAAAAGGTGGATTCGACCATCATAGATTTTTATTATTGATGTAATGAGGTGTTGCCGATGTACTTACATAGCCTCAAAGTTGGATATCTCGGCCTTTCCACTCACGATTGTGCTGTTCAACCAACCAACTGTGAAATTCCAAGCTCATGCGGCGTCAAGCAGCGAGGCTAGAATTTCTCGCAAGCAGGTCTCATATCCAGTTCATGAGTCCACAGGCACGGCTTCTGTTGATGCAGCCATAGGTATGTTTCCCCAACGGCATCGGCGCTCATTTTCTTCCCCGTCTTCTGGTCTTCTCCGTCGGCATCTACGATAGAGCCATTGGCTATTGTATGCACCACATGGACTCCCTTCTCGCTCATTTCACGTGCAAGAGTTTGGGCTAATTGACGAACGCTGGCGCGACCGGAACCGTATGCGGCGAATTGGGCGCTACATCGGAGGGCACCTAGTGTGCCAGTGAAGATGAGCGTCTGTAATAGATTCAGTTATGCGACCCATCGATCAAGTTGGTCAAATATGCATACGCCTTTCTTTGAACCGCCGTCTGCTAATGGTGTTTCTCCGTGGTCGTCAAAGAATCGTCGCAGAGATTCTTGTGCAAAGGTAAAGGCACCTCCGACATACGTCTCGAGCGACTCGGTAAAGTCCTAAAAATATTTCAATGGGTGTCAGCAACCAGACTTGACCAAATCTTCCTCTAATTCGCTTCCAGGGTATTTCACTCGTCGTCGGAAGGGTATACCTCATAGGTTTCCTCCATGAAAGGCTTCTTGCTACTATGCTTGATGCTGTACACCGCCATCTGCAGCTTTAACCCCTTGAAGCTATCATGTCCTTTTATGTCCTGGAATGCCCTCTTCAAGGAAGCTGGTGATGTGTCTGTAGGAAAGGCTTCAAGGACGGCGTTCGGACTCGATTTTCGTAACGACGAGACAAGGTCGTTGAGAGATTCCGGCCGACGCGCAAGGAGGGCAACTGCGAGGTTTCCATGAGAGGGGTGAGATAGAATACTAGCTATGCCAGCGCCCTGAGGTGCAAATGGTTGGTTAGTAAAAACGTTACTGGGTTCCTGTAGACTATAGCGAACTCACCGTGTTAGGGCCAGCACCAATTAGAATAGCAAGACCAGAAGGAGGCATTGTGGTTTCAGAATGAGGTATGGCAAGGTTGGTGTAAGAGTACTGAATAGCAGCTCCATGTTCTGCGTTCTGATGATTGCATCATCGAGCTCTCTGGGCAGCCAGGTTCCGCGGGGTATGCGGGGAGCGAAGTGCGAGGGACGCTGGCATTTTCATTGGAAGCTTGAACTCAATCACAACGAAAAGGTATCTTGAGCAATGATTGTAGCATAGACATTTGGACGCAATGGGATGGAAGTGAGCGAAGGTGAGGTATCCGGGGTTGACAGGGTGACAGGGTAGCAAAAGCACTGACCATCTTTCCTTTCCTCTCATTGCCCAAAGCAATATCTCAGAGCTGGAATGGGTCGATGCTACAGCACTTGGTGTTACGCCATACACATGTTCCATTTGGACTGCATAACATCTCACCTTCTATCGTAGTACATTTCCCATGTCACAAATAAGGCATATAGCTGTAATCATCAAACGACAATTCACTGTACCAAATATGAAACAAGAGTAATCCAGTTATATCTAGAGATACCTAGGTACTTCACTTCTATATTAGACATACAGCTTAGAGCTAAGCCGCAGGAAGGAAGCCACTTGACCAAGATACCAAGGATATAGTAATGACAATAGCATCGAAGACACGAGCCCATTTACCGCATTTTATATGCCTCCTTCTCTCGAGAGATAGTGACCCCTTCTCTAAAACGATTGTTCTCCATTTGCATATAGTCGCCTCCTGGGTGATGGAACGCCAAACCTCTACCGGACTTGCTCAAGAATTCTCCATCCTGACCAACTACGTGTTTTGGAGGGACTTGGAGGCCATTAGTATCGTCTCCAAAAGGTTCGAAACGGACATTTGGCTTTTAACTAAGTGTGATCCAAGTCAATTACACTAATCAAACCCTCACTTCTTCGCCTTCTTCACCTCTCCACCCCCATCCGCCTCCCCATCCGCCTCCCTCTTCCTACTAACCCTCTCACTCCTCCTCGTGCCCTCCTTCCTCACCTTCCCCTCTCCCTTCTTCGTCCCCGCTTTCTTCGTTTCCCCACCCGTCTTCTTAGCCCCCGAATTCGCTTTCGGTCGACCCTTATTCTTCACATCTTTAGCCTCTCCATTCGTTTTACCACCAGCTTCCTCATCCTTAGACTTGCTGGGAGTGTCTTTGGACTTGCTAGAAGTCTCCTTCACCTCCTTCTCCTTCGTCTCGTTAGACTTCCCTTCCGGCACTCCCTTTTTCGGCTCATTCTTCGACCCAGCCTCGTTCTCGTACGAGCCGCCTTGTTTCTCGTATTCTTTTGATAGTTTGGTCGCCTGTTTCCATCAGCACTCACTCACATAATTCTCACTTCAATCTGATTGGTAAGTGTAAGGCGAATGGATGGATGATATAGCGGGGGAGGGGGAGCGATATTACCTTCCAAGCACTCCATGAACCCTTCCCTCCGCCGTCTTTGTTGGTTTCGTTTTTGACTTCTACGCGTTTGGGGTTAGTCGGGGGAAGGGAGGAGGGAGGGGCTGAACGGACCTTCTTTCACCTTCTCGCGCAGTTTGGGATCTGTTGGTTTTCCTTTGCTTGAGGGCATATTGACCTGCTTGGCTCGTAATGGCGAGACGAAAGGAGTGTTTGAGCCTTGAGGGGGTCAGGGTTGAGATTCGTGACGTGGGCGATTGAAAGTGTAGGAAGCGGAGTTTAAGAGAACTTTTTAATATGGCGAGGTTATTGTTGTCTAGTATCTTGAAATCGTTGCTTTTGTGTAAGCTGGGTTCTTTCGAGCGACGGGAGCTTGGGGGTCGAGATTAAACACGCCTTTGTTTTCGGGTTCTTTGAAATCATGATGTCAGCATTCAACCGTGGACCGCGATAGGGATCGCGTCGGCACGTGCGTTTCTGAGAATCTTGATACTTGTTTTGCGCCTGCTACCTAGTTACTTTAAGACATAAATGAATCGTTCTTTATTCGTCCATGTTCTAAGACTCGAAGCGCGGGTTTCTCGATGGGTTCGAAATTCATGTCGATGGCGGCGCTAGCTTCTGTGAAAGACTCGACGATGTAGGCATCGCTAGCGAGTTCTTGGTCGGAAACCTATCCTTCGAAACACTTTGCAGTCATCACCATATAATCTCGCGTTGCGCCGCCTCTTTCTTCGAGGAAACAGAAAACTATGCCACGACTCTCTTAAAGAGCAAATCCCTCGAAGCATCCGGTGTAGTCTAGGTCCTCACATCAGCTCTCCATCCAAACCCAAGGAAAACAAAGAACAATCCCAAACTCACCGATCTAGCAAACTCGATATTCGGATACCTCCCAACCACACCCTTCACATTCTTAAAATCATAATTCAGCAACGTATTCGCCAGAATCATCTTGATCTCATTGCCAGCGAAGAAGCGCCCAGGGCAAGCATGTCTGCCGTACCCGAACCCTAGACTATTCTGACTGACGCTGACGAACTGGTTCCGTGCGGCTGCTTCGCCGGATGTCGATTGACGGAGGTGGTAGAAGCGGAATCCGTCGAATTGATCGGCCGAGGTGAAGTTTTTCGGGTCGCTGTGGATGGCGGAGCTGGGGATTTCGATCGTGGTGCCGGCGGGGATGTACTGGCCAGTGGAAAGGGTGAAAGGTTTCAATACTTTCCGTGAGAAGGATGCTGGTGGGGTAAGAGGTCAATGGTCTGGATGCTTGAGAGGTGAGGGCGGAGGGGAGATTGGGCTTACTGAGACCGGGAGGGTAGACGCGCATTGTTTCTTTCATCACGCTGTCGAGTTTTTCCATTTCTGAGAGAGCTTTTGTGGTGAAGACTCCGTCGTGACGGGCGAGCACGCTTTGAATTTCCTCGCGCAGCGGCTTGAGGTATTTCTCTGGTTCAGCGGCAAGTGAATAGAATCTGTATAGTAAAATGAGCTAAGGGCTAAACAGAGACAGATCATTGAATGAGAGCGGAGTCGTACGTATTGGTACATGTCAGTGTTGTCGTATGAATTGCCGCAAACGTGATTCCGAGTTGATATTTGGCTAGTTCAGCTGTAGAATCGCCGTCAAAGTCCTTACTCCTGTTCATAAGCCATTGGAGCATATCATCCGGTTTTTCATAACCTGGCTTCCCTTCACCATCTCGTCGAGCTTGCACGATTGGTGTCATGAATTTCATCGCTGCCTGCTCTCTCTGTCTTAGGGCGCGAACAGCTGGTAGGCGATTGGCTAGGAATGGTCGGAGGAATGGCTTCATTTCCTTAACGGCTCGCTGGGCATTTATGACCTCGAGGGTATACATGATGGCGCATTCCAGGTACTCTTCATCGTGGCAGTAAGGGGTCCCAATGAAAATTGATCCGGAGACTTTCGCCACGATGCGGAGGAGAATTTGGTAGATATTCACTTTCGTCCAGTCTTCGCATGCGGGCATTTCAGCTTCAAAGTCTTGCTTGACTTCGGGAGACAGACGGGGGTTGAGTCGTACTAGATTTCGTTAGTCGACGAACATTCACAATAAGCTTCAAGTAGGAGTACAAAGAGCGGGGTTCAAGTCTGCTTTGATCGTATGCGGAATGAGTGCAAATTCGCCACTAATGTTTGTATACTTTGATTCCATGGACTGATATCGCTTTAGTTTGTAACCATGAATCGCACATGTGCAGAATGCTACCTCGTTGACGGCCTTCCCAAAGCTTACTACATCATCTGGAAGTCGTCTCAACTCGTCCAAGAATTTTGGACCAAGAACAAGAGTGTCATTATCTGTGATTGCAAAGATCAGTGATCATCCTGAGAATAACAGATGTGCTGAAGCTACGTACTCTCAGAGGATGTTACACGACACACGCCATCCTTGAACTGCACGAATTTAGCAAACATATTCAAAGTTTTTGCTCTATTTCGCGCAACCAACCTGATTGTAGCAATCCAAATATATTTTCCTTGCTGAGCTAAGGTAGGCAATTCTTCTCTTTTCCTCATTTCCATACTCCAAGCCGACGATAGGAATCCGCGAGAGCTGATTCTTGGAAGATTTCTGGGAAATGAATATGTACGCGAGAACAAGAAAAGTCACGAGAGACACAACTGGAAGTGAGCCCGTCAAGCGAGATGAAGTATTGGTATCCATGGCGGCAGGTGTGAATTATACACGTACGGGACAGACTTCACTGGAACGCTCCAAGTCTGAGAGTCCAGGAATGAAAAGTAGAAATGCAGGTGTTTATATCGTACCGAACACGCTACCCTGGGCGATCATCATTGCCATTAATAGAGCCATTCCCTGACTTTGGCCTGGGAAAATGGCAGCAAAGTCGCCTGTGCGATTGACAACGTTCAAATGGAGTAAATGCGACGTCGTGCAACTGCACATCCTCTCTCGAGGACAAATAGATTGAGCGGCAGCGGATCGGCTGGTATCCGAGCCAATTGTGGTTGTTGATGGATAGTGATTGAAGCAAGGGTCTCCACAATTTTTAGGTGACATGGACACAGCATGTCGTTTCATCACAAAATGTTGTCGCATTCGCGTTCGGTTCATCGCCGGCTTTATTTGGTACAAATAGCTCGTCCTCCCAGTGTTCAGATTTGTTTATTGTCTGTGTCATTCGACAAAGAGCAAGCATTTAACTTATCATGCGAATGATGCTGCTGCTGCAATGGTGTCGCTTGGGAAACCTCATGAAAGCAGGCCACGCTAGGCTAGATAGCGTAGGTATAGAGATCAGTCGATTCACGTGATCTTCCCAGCATAGGTAATGAATACATCGATTGAAAAGCGGTGTACTTCATTGCATCCAATCAAGCCCGCGAGTGATGACCTAGAATCGACGAAGAGCCTCGTACGTGTTACAAATCGTGGACCGACGCACCTTGATTCTATAACTAGTAGTTTCGAACTCACTTTGTCATCTCATGTACGACAACAAATAGAAAAGCTCCCAGAGTTCCGAAGTGAACGGTTTGACTTCTTTATTCAAAATGTGTCGGACTCAGGAAGGTCCGATATCTAGAAAGTAATATTTACAATCAAAAAAATGCAGCTATAGCATCAAAGATTTTCCACGTCCCCATATAGCGCCCCCAAAGTTCAAGCATCCTTCTTGTAATAGAAACACTTCTACACACCAGGACTCGGCGGATTCTAATCTTTAAGAATTGTGCACATCCATATGTCTCTTGTGCTTATATGCTCCCGCCGACACGGTGACTGTAGCCGTGTTAGTCACAGTCTTATAAACGGTCATGCCGCAAGGCGCAGTCTCATTGGCGGCTCCGGCAGTGACGTAGACGGTCGGTGTGATAGTGATGTAGACAGGAGCTTTACAACCACCGTCACCGCCGACGGAAGATAAAAGCGAGGCCGCAGCAGTCGCAGAAGAGGGAGATAGGTCGAATGACTCCGAGGTGGCAATGCTTGATCCAACCGCCAGAGCAGAAGTGGAAGGTAGGACAAATGGCCCTGAGGTGGCTATGCTTGATCCGGCCGCCTTGGTAGATGAAGAAGAAAATGAGGGTGCGTGTTCGGATGCAGTGCCAGCTCCTTTACCCGCAAGGCTGAGGGTTAAGGAAGTTGGCGAGGCGGTGATACTGGCTTCTGCAGCCCCAACGGATGAGAGCTTGGAGGGAATGCTGGAAGCAGCAGCTTTCGCGGATGTAGAAACTGAGGCGTGTGATTGGCCGAGTGAGATGGAGGTAGCAGACGAAGAAGATTTGACTATAGCCGCCGATGACATCGGACTAGCTTTGGCAGAGCTAGCTTCACCAGAAACAGCAGTGGCTGCACATCCAGCACCAGTAACGGCGGTTGCATCTGCAGGTCCAGATTGGAGTGGATTGCATCCAGGAAGTTTATCGAGAGGTGATTTATCATCACCTGGGAACTCGGGCGTGGCAGCACAATTCTTAAACTCAGGGTCAGAGTCTTCATTGACGAATTCGTCACCGAAGCAAGCCTTCATCTGATCTTCACCGCATCCACATCCGCAGTTGCAGTAGCCTTCGTCGGCGGTGGCCTTGCCTAGAACGCCTTTCTCCCAGCCGTTGAGCTATTGGATATATCAGCGAGGATTTCAAGCAACCAAGTTTATCTAGAACTTACAAAATCAGCATGGAACCCGTAACCAGTTGGGTCACCATTGGCTAGAACCCATGGAACATCGTCGGAGCTATAATGGCCATCAAATGCTGACACATCGTACCAGAATTCAATAAAGATGGTAGGAAATCTTGCAACTTTGAAGCCTTCGGGACAAGCATCCAAACCCTGACCGCCCGCCGTTGGCCATGTCATATGGGCACTAGGCTTCGCGGGGTCCAAGTCGTTGCCGTTCCAGCAAGCAGGGAATGTGAGTTGGGCAGCGAATCCATTGGGACAAGAGGTGAAACCCTTAGGGAAACCAATCGCATCCGTGGATTGGTAGTTTTCGCCCTTGCAAGACCACCCAAGTCCGGGACCCTTGTTCGTGCCGACGACTCCATCGTCGTGACGGAGCATGGCATTACCGGTAATCATCCTGAAACCCTCGGGGAACTCGCTGACATTGGCTTTGACGTTGCCGGAATCGCCAAACTTATAGTAGATTTTCAGATATGTATCGGGTACGCGATAAAAGCCAGTTCCGTTTCCATTCCAGAAAAGCGTCGGGCGCCAGTAGTTACTCTTATCGGGTTTAATGCGGGCTGTAGTACAGGTAGAAGCTTGAGTGTCTGCGAAATCCATGGTAGCGGCGATAGCATTTCCTCCATCGAAAGAGTGCAAGTGAGGGGATTCAATACCGGGGAATAGGGCAGGGTCAAGTCTTTGGTAGCTCATCGAAGGACCTCCACGGTTATAGAAGCTGAAATATGGTCCATGGCAATCGAATGCGGCGGCAGTGGTAGCTAGACCAGCAACCAGAGCAATGAGGTTGGTGTACATGGTGACTCTAGTACAGGAACAATGGGTCGACGAACGTATTTCAAATATGTCAAACGAGTGAATAGTATAGACTTGAAGCGAACGAAATAGAGTCTCGGACTCTCAAAGACTGTCAAAGGAATGTATAGCAAGAACGAAAAGAATGTAGGTATTCCTGTACCAATAGCCAAGAATGAGTGAGGCAGAAGAGGAGAGGGCAGCAGACCAGGGGATAAAGATAATTTATTGTCCTAACATCGGAAAGCCACTGCACCTTCGGAAACGAAACGAAACATGAGTGAACTCTTCGGGATGCAAGCGGCTGCCTACAAGACGCCCTAGGCAGATTGCATAGGGGCCGTGAGAAATCCTTCGACTTCGCACGGAAAAGGATACCTACCTGAGAGAGACCACATTTCTCAATTGCAATGGCTTGCAGATGATGAAACGGATGCAGAAGAAACAGCCCAGAAGCCAATTGCAGAGCATTGAAATTCCGATTCTGTGAATTGTTTCGCTGCAAAGGGTCTGGTGGAGCGAAACATTTCGAGAGGTGGCGGTCGGAGGATGTTGGGAGTGGTGGGGCAGCATCACGCGAATCGCGCGTGGCTGATGTTTGAAACTGGCTATGCATGCGAACATCCTCATCTAATAAAACACCATCCCGCTCTCTTGGCGAACAAATCGAAGCTCGTAGACGCCGAAGAAAACTCGACAAGCGTCTAGAATAACTAGAAGCACTCCGTACTATGCGTTCTTCACTAGGTCCCCCAAGGCTTAAGCGTCTGTATCTTTGCCCCTGCGTTGATCCTCTGCGTATCGAGTCCGTTATGGAGGTGGCGCTTTAAAACAGTACAACACATCGACAACCCTGCCGCCGGAGAATGCTGCACCTGCGACTTTGTCTGGCAACTCATGTCATGACAAGTGGAACGTCACGGCAATGCTTATGCTCCCCTCGAAATCAGCCCACATTCCAGGAGCTAGATTTCTCGAACATCATACCTCAAGGCTGTTGGCTTATTTCGCAGTCATGTAGAACATACGAGCTTGCTGATATGTCTGACACGCAAATGCCCATGCTAGCAGTATTTAAGTTTATGCTAGCTGGCTGTTTTCAACGATCCTGTAGGTTCCACTTCTAACCTCTCTAAAAGGCTCTCGTGCCTAAATAAACGACAGTCGACGACTTATCGTCCGTGACTCGTGCGAGTCTGACTCGCGGAGAAATGGTCTCCTCGGCGGCATGTCTCCTGATAGATTTGCCCCTGCTGCTAACGTCGTGCCGTCTGCATATCTTTCGAAATATTTCAGGGTTTGTCTTCTACCAGCTGGGACAGTTCGGATACTACAACAGTGATGAGCCTGGAAAGCCAAAATACGAAGAGCTAATTGAGGGGGACTGGAGGGATACTAGTTATGTGGTCGTGGTTGAGTCGAATCCAACAATACTCTTAGCGGTATTTACATCCTATACAACTTCTTCCTTGAGAACGAGTATCTGCATCTTGTTGACAACCGGGTCCATATTTCTAGTAGTGCCTGGGGCAACCTGCCAGGAGAGAAGAGGCATATCGCCTGCGCCAAGATTGGGAAAGACATTCCCGACTTCAGACATGGAAAAGCTTTCATATCGACGAAAATACTATCTACCACTATGGATTCGAACTGGTACGGGCTATCAGATCCATGGCGGGTACCATCATTCGTCGGTCGATTCTGAAAAGTGTTTGATGCGATAAAGACCGTGGTCGGCTGCGCAAGGTGTTCCACGGACAGTTAAGATCAGTTTGCTCTCTTCCATTGTAAGAGTCTGGCAACAAATTCTTTCAAGTTCTAGCATCGTCAAAGGATATTGTATATTTTCTAAGACATGCAAGCAATCAAACACAGCATGATGTCCGGTCAGGAGTCTAGTAAGTCCTTAAAGGCTCGTAAATGCTGACCTTCAACTCCACTTCCCACATCCCAATCACTCAATCCCACACTATTAGTCACTGAGATCTTCTCCATCATGCCATCAACCACACCTCGCATGTACTTTACCGCAGCTAGCGCACATCTCAACGTTCCCTTATCCTGCCCTTACAGACTTCTCCTTGGCATTCCGAAATCCTGTTCAAAATCCTGTAACGAACTTCAGCCTTCCTCCTTGGATGAAATCGAATACATCTACCCCTACAACTGCATCCACCAAAACACGACAGACATGCTACATTGGTGCAAAATTCGCGCCATCTTCAAGCAACGATGTGGAGCCCCACTAAGTCACGACGATAAGATCTTCCTCCGTCATGCGTGTGCGTATTTTTTTCAAGTATGAGACCACGACTGAGTTTGGTCCGGCGATGATCCGTGACCGGTTTGGAGACGAAGCGGCGAGGGATGCGGAAGAAGTTGCTGCGATGTTGCGGCATGGGGCTGTTGCAGCTGCTCAGGCGGAGAATTCGGCTACATATGCGAATGAGATGCCGGCGTTTGGACGAGTCATGTTTTTAGCGAAGGTTGAGTTTGATGGAGCGCCTGAGGATATGACAAGCGCGGACGTAGACTTTGTCTTTCCGTATAATTGCATTCATCGGAATACTACGGATGAAGAGTTTGATAGGAAGTTCGGGATGGTAAGGATGCATACCATGGTCATGGATGGAGATTTTCCTGATGATGTTCTGGAGGGTCTGAGCGAGGACAACAGGGAGACATGGAGAGAGGCCTGTAGGTACTTCAGGGAGCATGAGGGCGAGGCTGACATGGAAGCGATGGCGGAGTTGCCGGTGGAGCGGGTGAGAGATGTGGAGGAGGTGGCTGAGATGTTGAGGCGGGGATCTCCTTTCCAATGAACCCTGAGGTAAGGAGCCCTTGCAAGAGTAAGGGTAAGAATGGTCCAATGCTTGCGAAATGATAGTGTTCGTTTTGTTAGAGTTTGAGCTATACCTGTACACTTATCAATCTGAGTCGCGAACCAGCTGCTTCAGTAGCTTACGAACGTGTGACTGGTAGGAGCCATGATGGTGAATTATTTCAGCATCTTGAGCGGAGACTTGAGTAACGAGGAAGCTAGTCTCAAGCACCGATGAGAAAGAATGTGAGGAGTGGTGAAAGACCGGCAAACAGCAGTGACCAGTATGCGTACTACGTTGCATTTCCACCAGGCAACGTCCGACCTAGTACTTGGCACCAATGCACGAACCTCCATCGGTCGATTAAAGTTTCATGTTGATTTGGAGCCTCGGAAATAGAGGTATTTGTCCACGACTTCGATGTGACCAAGACCGAGCGGACTATAGCCATCTTCTGGGAGAGAAAGAACCCTGCTTGTCCGCTCCGTGACAAAGCATCCTGTTCCATCTGGGAGACTGTGATTGCCAAGATTTGGGACTCCTGTTCCAAATCTGCGCGCCGTGAGGATGACACCGCTCCGATGACTCGGTTCAAAAGTGCTAAGCAGGCCATATATAGTGCATCAACTTCAAACCGTTTGACACATTGCTCCTCACACATTCCATCCGCTGGAATCTGAGCAAGGAGACGGTCAAAGCCTCGACGCCACTGAAGAAAGTTATCCCGAATCCGAAGACCTCGGATAATTACTGCGTTGATTGCTTCCTGGGTCGTTTCAACCTCATCACAAATCAATGCTGTTATGTCTTTGAATACCCCGGCGATAGGTACAAGATAGTTCCAGAAAGAAATAACAGTAGGACTTCGGTCTGAGAATGGGTGTCTGGGGTCATCGATGACGACCGATTCTATGGTCTTTTGCCAGTCATCTTGTTCGAGAAAACAGTCCCGGTTGCCCATTATAGACTCAGTGTACTTGAACTGATTAGCCAGGGATCACATGGGCACAACCGTGATGCAACAACAGGAGATGGGACGGCTTACCAGGACTCCAACAAAGGCCATGAGAAGTGACTTTTCATAGTCTGTCGTGTAATTATTTGGCCCACGATACCTGATCAGATGAGACGCTCCAGCGGTGTGGTGTCTCCAGGTATGCCCTGTTTCCCCCGAAAAGTTGAGGAGCTGACGCACATATCAGCCGATTTGTCGGAATCTAGTCCCGAGCATTATACATACCTCAAATAGGGCTAATATTTCCGTTGCACAGAGAACATCAGCATCCGTAGATGTTCTCTGGTCGTTCACAGCAGCCTGGAGACTCTGTAATGCTTTGCCGTAAAGAGCCATGACAGAACTGTTTGAGATACATTCGGGCGACCAAAGAACCTGGCGAGTCTTCGCAGCAAGACAATTCACAGCGTCATCCAGATAAGCTTTGGCTCCATAACGGCCTGGAATGTAGGAGAGATAAGACCACTGCCTACTACTGATTAGGCGCTGTAAGATGAATGGCTTGGAAGACAGAAAGAAAGCTGCAGCGCGGCCAACATGAATGGTGGTTAGCCCGGAGAGATCCAATATATCAACGCCGTAATGGTGCTTGACCAATTCAAATCTTGTGCTTCGTAGGGGTCTAGGGACTGGCCCAAAATGTGTGGAGATCGCTAGAGGACTTCGTGCTTTCAAGCGTAAAGTTAGATATGGAAGAGGATTCTCTAGACCAAGAGATCCATTGGGCACACCCTCGATTCGATCATGCTCCTGGTTGGTAGAGCTATCCTGCCCAGCTTGTCTGACAGCAGGGTACTGCATACAATTGCGTCTTCCATAGTTGCCGCGCTGTTTTCGAGCAGTAGCCACTGCCTTCATAGCCTGTTTTCGAATTCGAGTTTGATCGGCCTTTTCTAGGCCAGCACCCTCCGCCGCCGAATGGTTGATGAACTCAAAGCCATTGTCCATGGTTTCTACCGTTTTAGGAAAATGAAGAGCGGAGGAAAGTGAATGAATTCAGACGCCTGATGAAGTATGAGGATCGGGGGTATTTTAGAGACATGATGAGTGATATAGATGTGGCTGACTCTGCGGAACAAAAATGCCCGATCGTGTATCCTAATTCGGTTAGCGCCATGCTTCGTCAGCGCCACTTCTCATATCTCCTATGCCTTGTTTCATCCTCCTCCTCCTCTCCTCCACAGCCGACATACGTATCTGCACGTAAGTCGCGATGGCATTTGCAATTTGGGTTTCATTGGCATCTTCCCTGTACCCAAAGCATGCTCCTCAGCTTTCAAATCTCACCGCTCCACAAGAGCGTGACAAGGCATCCACTGCCTCGATCTGGACGGCGACTGGAGGTATTGCTGCTTCAGGTTGTCGGTACCCTTGAGCACAGCAAGACTAATCGGCTCCGATTCACAACTCCTGACAGCTTGGATACGGAATCATTTCGAGCAAAGCATTCATGGCCTCCAAGTATAAAGGCAGGCCATCGCGTTCAGCATCGCTAGACCATAACAACCAGGATATTCATCGATTCATCACTCGATCCTCCATATTCCAATTGAAAAACATCGTTCAAAAGCTTATTCGAGATGGCACCTTCAGTCTCTGAATTCATTGAGCGCAACAAGTATGATGCGCCTTTCTCTTGAGAAGAATTCGAGAATGCTGAATATAATCTAGAGAGAAAGCGAAGACTCACCAACCATTTCCAACCTTCTCTGAACTGCCCACGATGAGCCTCAGTCCACCAACGATTGCAATCAGTAAGTGCTGTCACCAGTCGCTCCAGGAAGACCATTCTGATAGGCACTAGTCACATGTGTTGATCCTCGTTGCACGCCTGAGAACTATATAGGTTTTGAGGGAGTCGGTATGTCTAGCACCACCTTCGTAAAGCCGACGATTGGAGATGGAACTGACGTTGCAGCAGAAGCCGTTGTGATTCGAAACGTTTGTGGCCATGTCGGCCCGGCTCTTAACTCCCTAGCTACTCTGGATATTGTCCTGAACTTGTCGGAGGTTATGGTCGTCCAGCATACAGATTGTGGCGCTCATCACTTCACGGATGGTGGTATTCGTGAAGTTTTAAAGAAGCGAGGCACTGGAGATGTGGATGTTGATGCGATGTCGTTTGGCGCCATTACCGAGTAATTTTTCTTGCCCGCTTAACGATGATTCATGGACCTGCTGACTTTGACCATTAGTGTTGAAACAAGTTTGAAGGCCGACATGGTGGTATTGGAGGAATCACCGTTGATAAGAAAGGAACTGAAAGAAAATGCCCATGGGTTTGTGTACGATATCAAGACAGGGCTGCTGAGAGGCATCCAGTGAGATCCGGTGTTTCAATCAAGATTTAGGGACTCCAGACCGCTGAACACTTTCTCACTAGCACTGAGAAGCTCTAGTGGAATTCCGGATAGTGTGACAGTTAATCAATTCAAAGCACTCGTATTTCTTTCACAGATTTGCCTCGAAGTTAGAAGTAAGAGAACATCGAAAATACCACCTGACTACTGACTAGGTTTGGCAGAAATGCACAACAGCCAAATCACCTCAAAGTTCTATACGCTATCGTGATTCTTTACAGGCTGGCACAGTCGCCCATCTCTTCATCCGAACAAAGAAAGAAGATCGAGACCCGGAAGATGTGTAAAACCTGTTGGTAGGAATTCGCCACGTCAGGCGATAGGTGTTTAATATTCGTGTATCCAGAGAAATTAATGAAGTCAACGTTTTGGGCTAATCAACTCGGATCGCTTTATAGGGCGATGTGGGGTTTATGATTCGATCCAGGCAGTATAACAGGGCAGATATCATAGGTGTATCAGCCGATTCACGTGAATTTGATAGGTTTTCACACCTACCGTATGGCTAACCGGGCTGATCACCCGTGCAGCCGTGGTCGCTGTCGGCCAGAAGTCCCAAACAAATTGCGGGGGAACCAGGTCCGGCAGTCCGTGCCTATTCGACGGACAGGGGTGAGTATGCAACCGGTCGCAAAATATATCAGATTACTATCCCACGATGTCGCGCGCTGTGGTTTTCGCGATTTCTTCACGTCGTCGTCGAGATGCCTACCTACCCTCTCCAAACGACGTGCCTGGCCGTGATATGTGGGACGCCGGTGCTGGCTACGATTTTTGTGGCACTGAGGGTATACACAAGGCGGAAGCTCAGCATTCGGCTAGGATGGGGTAGGTCAACTGCGCTTCGGATGAAAGGCCAAGCTAACATGATGCTTTTCAGATGACTGGTTGATTATAATACCTACGGTATGGGAAGATGCGTTTTTGGAGAGGACCATAGGAACTGACAAAGCCTCAGTTGATGTCAATCGCCTTGATTGGACCTTCGTATAAACGTACGGTGTCTCGACTACTACAGTTTTGGGCATAGGACTTACAGAAACCAGATGTGAAGATGTGGCACGTGGGCATACACATTTGGGATGTGCCTCCAAACGAGATCGAGCCGAACTACGACGAGGAGTACGCAGTGCGTCAATGTATGAACACCGATTCCCAGAACAGTCACTGACCTCGGGCAGGTCCTGATGGCATTCAACCTCCTAAACATACCAATATTACCACTCGTTAAAGCCTCCATTATAATGCTTCTCCTGAGAGCTGGCGCAGTCTTGGAATGGCTCAAGAAAGTTCTCTATTTCATCCTCTTCTTTACGATCGCCGCAGCCGTCGTACCATGGTGCCTTTACATTTTTATATGTCCTCCTCAAACCGGAAATACTTGGAAACCTAGAACGTTTGGAAACCTTCATTGTCTGGGACGTCACAGCTATGGGCAGATGCTAATATGGGTCACTTGCGCCAACCTCATCACCGACATCCTCATCCTCCCGATTCCATTCTTGATTGTCAGGAGAATGATGAGCGCAAGGATAAGGTCAAGACTTGTGGTCATCGCCGTATTTACATCTAGCTTGGCGTAAGTTGTGCATAACTACATATCCCCGAAAGACTTGGCTAATATAATCTCAGTGTGACAGGCATCGGCGCCGCCAAAATTTACCTCTCCTATCGCGACCGTCTCTACAGTCTCTTCAAACCTGACTGGACGTACCCAATTGATTACTGCATCAACCACATTGAAAATAACGTCGCCATCATCGTGGCCAACGTACCAATCCTCCGCGGCCTAGTCACGCGCTGGGTCTTTAACTTCAAAACAAAAGCGACACCCGTTGTCCGTGAGTACAGAGGTGACTGGCAATGGAGTTCATCAAACTCCTCTGCCTTCACAAGGGTAGCAAGAAAGAACAAACTAGCACAGAGGATCCTCCCTTGCATTGAAGAACCTTTATCCACAACCCAGCACGGCGAACCAGATTATCCACCTAAAATCGTAACGACCGATTACCGCGGCTATCAAAAAAGGCGCGAACTAGTCAAGGTCCCCACGTACGATGACATAAGACCCACATACGACGACATAAGAAAAGCTACAATGGAAGGCTACGACGAGGAGAAAGGCTACAATGCGCTAGAGACGGTTAGGAGTATAGGGAGTTTAGGGTCCGCACCGACACTGGTGGATAGCCACGACATGGACATGAAGATCTCGGAATGCAGTCCGTCGTCGAGTCCAAGGAGAACTTCGAGCATAATGACGCCCATCTCGCCGCTCGATCGGAGGATGTCGAGTATACCGAGTCCGATAGCGCCGCTGAGTCCTGTTTTCGTGAGGGAGAGGGGGAGCGATGAGATATACCCACATAGGCCATTTTGATTGAGTTTTTTAGCATTAGCGAATGAATTGCATGGTTAATGAGTTTATTTTTTATTCTACAGCTCCGGTTATTGTACGGTGACGACTCCTCCCTGTATTCATTGACGCCTCCTTCGCCATTCACCATCATTTCCCCTTTCCATCCCAACCTCTTTCATCATACTGTCCCTCTCTACCAGACCACCCTTCCAAAAGCCCTATCGGCTCTCCCCCACCCACACATGGCCTCGGTCTCGGCTTCGGTTCAAAATGCATGCAAACTGAAGATCCCACCCTTCGCCTTACAAACAGAGTGCTGACCCTCGCTTCTTGCCGGTGCTCAGGCCCGCACATCCCGGTCGACTTGCAGGGCCCCTCGACCAGGTTCTCTCTCATCGGCTTACTGGATGGGGATTGGTAGAATCTGGGGTACCCCGCCGGTAGAATAGGGCTAGAACATGGAATGTCGCGTGGTGCGCACTAGCGGAAGAATTATGGAAGACGGAGGCGTCTCTGCGCTTTGTTTGATGAATGAGCGGGTTGCTGTTATTGGGGGAAAATAGGGAATGTGGGTGGAGGACTGAAAAGGGGTCTACTATATGGTGTACTGTGGCTTGTGTGCTATTAATCCTGGTGAAGCGGCGGGAGTTTCTAGGAGGGAGATTTTGCGGAGGAAAGGGAGGCGCCGAAGCTACGTACTTTGGTTCCTCAGCAGCTGTAGATGTACTCTGTGAGAAGCTGTATATTACCCTTTAAGCTATATGAAGTCCTCAATATAATACAACTACGCCCAAGGCATATGATTGAACTATTGAAATCGCAAGCGTAGGAAGTAAAGACCTTGTGATTTTTGATGCTCGGAACAACTATGCCTCTCGGTTGGGAAAAGATACTCGAAGCACATATCCAGTTTCCAGGCTTGCCCTGAAGATAGTCAAGTTCACAAAGGGACCCTTCCACGCACATCTCGCTTCCAGAATCCCAGTTCTGCGAAGCCAACCATCCAGCTAGCTAAGTCCTCAGGTCAGACAAGAGCTGGGCAAACTACCTCTTCGTCAGTTATATCCTTCGTATTTCCATTTCGCTTGGATAGATGCATGAACACCCTAGCGACCACGCCGTCAAGCGTCGAAAGATTTCCCAGGCGTTTGCTAAGAATGTGACTATCGACGGCGGGCACCGGCGCGGGCGATTCACCATAACCTTAATGAAACGCCAAATAAGAGAGATAGTCCACCTAATTGGGCATAGCGCTGCTAGGCGCGCGATCTAAGGGGCCCGATCTTAATCTGGATAATTGGATACAGAACTGCCTAAATAACCGGGTCTAGGGCACACATCACCACCACCTCGTGAGTAATAAAATGCAGGCACAGCAGGTTTCTGGCAATCATGCGCGCGGCACTCACAGGTGATGTTCAGGGAAAAAACCACTCGGTCGATTTTTCGACCGAGATTTGCTCGTTCTTTTCTTTCCTTGTTTCGAAGATGGGGAGTGCTGAGGTTACAGTGACATTGCCCCAGGTTCTCCTCCTTTTTTGAAAGTTTGTCCGACCCATGCATTGAAATTCGTAAGAAGTTTCCTTCCCAAATGTGATGGAAAATGCGGAAAATGCAAATGCTCCAATGATAATCAGACGCCGAAAATCCTTAGCCTCCTGAAACCTTCGTCGGATAAAACAATCATGAATAGTACATGGACTTTTTTTGGTTGGTACATGGCGAAACTCCATTGGCTCGCCCTCGCGTACTTGGTCACGGTTGGGTAAAAGAATCGAGGCGAGTAGGTACGGTGCGCTCGTGTAGATGTGTTGCGTTCCGGATAGGGTTAAGGTAAGGTATGCATGCATGAAGAGTTTACATCACCTGACTTCTGACCTAGTCCAGGTGAATAACGGGAAATTGAAAGATCGCCAAGGAAAACAATAATGTGACGTGCAGATGCTATATTGAAAGGCACGCAGCGAAGATCATGACGGTGGCCCACGTGAGGACAGTAGGTAATGATAATATGTCGAAAGAGACCGAACTCGAAGACGAAGCTGATGGCGATGAAGAATTCTGGGCAGCCAGCTGCTTTTCGTCGTCACGTATACAACCCGTCTTGTTAGTGAGTACTGCGGGACACACTACCCGCTTATAAGTTGCTCTGTCGAGAGGATGAGCAAATCGGCATTTGATATGGAGTTGAGTCTCCGAAGGAGATGGACAATAACTTACGTTGGATACAATGCATCTTTAAACCAGTCGAAACGCCACTGGCAACTAGGCTTCATGGCGTCCGGTAGGTTGTCGCAATCAGAACGAGAAGTGACACCAGTCCCCCCGTTACCAAAGACGGATGGATTGACGCCGAATTCGTTCGCGCAACCGTCTACGGCTGATGCATTTCCGCCAGGTATCTGAATCATTATCAGTCAAAACTCTAATATTTCGAAGGGGACAACATACTCCGAGGGAAAATCTATTGGCAGTGTTCACATCGTAGGCGGTGTTGTGAGCTTGGATGACCATCGTCTTGCCTTGAACAGGTCCACTGGTGAAATTCAATTGATAGCAAGCACAACACCAAGCGTCCTCGACTTTGTCGTTGACAAGGTAGACTCCAGCGAAACCATAGGAAAAGGTATCATTAACTGCCCATGGCGTCTGGTCTGTACAAGAGTAAGCAGTTCCACCGTTACAGCCGGTGCCCTGAGTGAAATCCTTGAGAGGATTGTCGCCTTTGTCGCATGTGAGCACGGGTTGGTTGAAATGGGCTTTGCCTGCCCAGGAACATGACGGCTTGCAGCAGTCCCAATATCGTGTGGTTATCGCATCTCCATATTGTACAAGATCTGAGCAGTGAGAGAAGACTGCCAGCAATTGTAGGACGAAGAGGATATTGCGAAGATAAGAAAGATTCATTGCGTGATAGGAAATTTGATGCGAAAGCGAAGACTGGAGAGCATGATTTATTAGCAAGGGACGCCGTGACAAAATTTATTCGAATCGCACTAGAACTGAGGGGTTATATAAGGTCGGGGACAAGGAGTGATTAATGTTCTCCTCATAACGACAGGCCTCGAACACCACACAACGCTCGCCACGCCGGGGTGCACGCGGGGCTTGGCCAGAACAAGAAATGCCATGTACGCTTTCTTACAGGTCAAATAGGCTCCCGTGCACTCCGAGGTTGATTTAAGCTATGAACGTGCTGACGCCTCTGGGTGTTGATGTCGTCTCCGCACTATTGAATCCTTCCGTGTACTACACCCCGCACTGACTTGCATTCATTGTAGTACAAACTACAGGTGGGTAAATCCTGAATGCCCAGTGTTAGGTCTGCTCTACCTCGAATTCGCCTCAACCTTCCGAATCGATCACTGTCGATGGACTGCAGCAATTCGTATAGTCCGTATCCTGTCAAGCGAGCTGCACCTCCGACTCGATTCTGCTTCGTCACATGTAGCTTTAACAACCATTTGAGTCACGAGAAATGATACCTAGTAGACATGGTATCAGATCAGCCTGCGTTCACGGGATAAGAAAACCAATTATGCTGGTTCGTCGCGGCATTCGACTTTGGGAAATCCAGTTCATAGATCCAAGACCTTGGCTATCGCGTAGTTGGAATTGATTTTGCATGTGAATTGGCTATCGAATCGTTCCAAGTACTACGCAGGATTAGCCAAGATGGAGGATGGAACCGGCAGATCTCCAGGTCCATAGGAGTAAAGCTACACCAAACGCTTTTGCCCCTAGAAGACTCTCGATGGGCACTGAATCCAAAAGAACGATAGCAGGTGTCATTATTCATCGTCCTACAGACTTTCATGGCCGTAGAAGTCTGTTCAGATGCTATACCATATGCTACTTTCCGGATAAGCATAAGGAAGGTAGCTTGCTGTAGGGCCTTGTACCCAGTCTAAACCGGGATTGTAGGCCGGTGGTAAAGAAGGTGGTAGATGCAAACCCATCCTCCGTAAACGAATTCTAACACCGGCGTGAACTGCTTGAACATGTTCACTAGCTTTTGGTGGGTCCATTGGTCCACAAAAAGAGTTCATCCTGCGGCGGAATCGGTACTTCGTCAATCACTCCTTGTCGAAAATCCGGGTCTGCCAAGTTCGCATTAGGGTCTGCGAAGCATCTTAGGCAATGACAGATGGCATTTTGGAATGCCCAAGACAGTTTTCCCTTCTCTCGACCAATCCATTGCTTCATAGTCGCTAGATCGTGCAATTCGTTGGACGATTCGATTGGTTGACCGTCAGAGCAGAAGTCTTCGATGGGCTGATTGAAGTAAATGTCAAGAAGCATGATGCCGAGAGCTAGAAGTCTGGAGCTATCCGCTTCTGCTTCAAATGCCCTAGATTGTGCTTTGAAGCTATGAGTACAGGTCACTTAGAGCCCAGGATACCATGCTCATACCTGGATAAGTCATCGCCTTTGAAGAGAACACATCCATGAGGTATGGGTATCGGAGTAGTACAGTCTTATGATCAGAATTGCCTTTCGTACAGGCAAAGGCAATATCTTGTTTGTTCCACCGGTCTTTCAACCAAGGGGTACAGTGAAATTGCAGAAGCGAAGAAGCCAAAGTGATGGCAAGGATGTAGCAGTCTTCCGGTCATTTTTTTCCAGTGAGATTCACTGGACCCTCCGTGAAGTAATTCTTGCAAGGTTATCAAGTTGGCTCCACCGGGCGCAATTTGTTCGGAGGGGTATATGCCTTTCAATTTACCTTGGGGATCAAAGAAGAAGCCAGGCGTCGTCGCTGCTGGCTTGAAAAGCCGTGTAAATATCTATTATCTCGCTGTAACCATCATCTTCATCATCGTTCGTTCGTTCGATCTGACGGAGAAGGTGGTGAGATAGCAATTGTGACTTTACTGTGAGCCCTAGTTGCGGATCAGCAATCGCTTTGACATAGAGAATAGTGTTGGAAACAGCGAAGGCCGAGCAGACAAGGAAACTTGAGAGATCCCGGTGAAAGCTGAACATGTGGTTCTCCTTTTTAAGCGCCATGCACCCGACTGCCACGAGAATGCAAACCCAACACAACTCCAGGGAAGGCTCTCAAAGTAGTAAATACCTTTCAAGCGCTATTTTAAAGTTTGAATTGCCTGATATACTGCGACAATGTTGACGAGCGAAGCAATGAACTCTTTCTTTCATTATGTGATGAAATATCTGAAGCGGACCACATGCCGATCTAATGGGCACGAATGGAGGAAAAGTGCATGCACTAGGCAGTCAGATATGAGTTACTTACTTCACGGCCTCTTCTAACGACTCAAGGACTTTTATCTCGGCGATCTTCAATCCCAGTAGGGAAGGATCTGAAATGGACAGTATAAATGACGTGGCCTCATTACTAGCTCTTTTTGAAGCGCCTGCAGCGGTTCCATTTCTCTTCGTTGGTAAGGCTATCCGTTGTTCTAGCAGAAGATGCATGGAATTGTTCCGAGTCTTGCCAAGGACTTGGTGCAAGCTGTTCGCGTATTGCTGGATGTTATGCAAAGGAACCCTGAATTTGGATTTCCGACCACTTTTGTAAGGCTCCAATTTTTCGGTCTTTTCGTTGAAATTATCTAGACGGGCGATACTGGATTCAAGCCTGTCCAGCAGTCGCTTGACCTTTTGCTTTTTCTTAGTAAATCTGATTCGTTTCGTAAATTGAAATTTTGCAGCTATTCTGGCTTTCTAAGCCGGTGGATTTGCTACAACGATGGCTTCAAGGCCAATATGTGTTACCTAGTTTCGTTAGCTCCAGGCTGATAGTTTTTGATAGTTCTAATCAAACATACGTTCTGGGCCCGGTCGAGGTTCAAGCTCCCTGCGATCTCCTCGATGATGTGCTCAATCTCGGTGATAGTAAAGAGGTAAGCCTTATACGCAGACGCCAGTCTCTCCTGCAGCTTATCGTTCGAATCTTTGTCTTCCAGAGTATTGAATCGCTGTTGGTCATCATCTCCTCGAGCTCTGCATCCAAGTTTATGGAGGTGAGGAGACCTCTCAGAGTCAGTTCATATGAAGAATACTGATACCACAATCTGCGGATTGCGTCAGAAAGCTCGTCTTCCCACTTCCAGAAAGCTTTCACTTTCCCAAGGCCATCTTCGGAATGCTCAAGTGCGCTAATCACCAAAAGAATAGCGCCTAAAACTAGACCCGCAACTTCAACCCCAGACATTTCGAGGACGGAGAGAGAGAAATAGAAGGCTTAGCAGACGGTAATAACGAGGTTGACAGGCGAGAGAGTGGTGATGCTGAGGCTGGCCTGGCTGAGGAGCTGACGCACAGATCGCCTTCCACAATTAGCTTAGAATATCGATGGTGCGACCCTTCTGCCTTGCCATCACCACCACAACTCTCTTGAGAATAAAGCTCGCGATGATTTTAGCAAGGCATGTGTATATTTTGAACGATACTAGTGTCCAAATCACAATGCTCTTGCATTCTTCAATTTCATGATCGCGAAGAACGCTGCAAAACTTCCCGACGTCGCGTCGAAGCCTTGCGGAAAAGCGCATTCATCACCAATGCAACGAGATCACCAACGCAGGACTCAACTACTGTTAAAGGATGGCGGCCATATATGATGCGAGCTCAGCATGTTTCAGGCAATTTGGCGTGATTCATGCCACGCTCGCCGGCGATTGCAAGCCGGAATACCATGAGCAGATGCCTCTGGACAGAGTAGAAAAAGAGCACGGCCGGTTCAAAGTATGGCTCTGCAGCTTAGGCGCCCTGCAAAAGGGTCACGGTTCTATGGACTATCGACTGCGAGAATCAACAGCCATGCAGACGAATGATCTTAGGGTCTTGGGACAGTTGCATGAGAACTTGGACGAAAGTAAGATCCTCTATTTTTATAGTAAAGGTTGAATGAGCATTTAATCCGATCGATTCATGAGAGCCATGGCCCTTCACGGTCATTTCTGACGTTGTACGTTAAGGCTACGACATCATCTCCGGGAAGAGGCTACCATACGAGATGCAGGCTCAGCCAGAACTCTCCAGCGATGAAAGCTCGTCAAACGACTTCAGTGAGGATGAATACGGCCAAAGTGAATTAGTAGTTAAAGTTGAACTGCGGCAGCGCCTTTCAAGTATTGTCAAAATCATTGCAAATTTGTAACAGCTGTCTTTCAAGATTTGAAATGCCCTATCAAGGTCGAAGCCCATCAAAGCTGCAATGCTTACAGAGGTGGACAAAGAGACCGGTATTGATGTATTTCTACAATACGCTTACTTCTATAAACGCTTCGTGAGAGAGTATTTCGACGAGGCCCGAAAATCAGTTCCAGAGAAGCGTAACGAAAATGCTTTTTTGATTGATCGTTTAGGTCGAGCAATAACCACGCGTCGAAAGCATTTAGGTACTGGAAAAGACATGCAAGTAAGCTCGCGATTGGCCACTCGAGTTTGGAACGTCATGATCATGAAGCCCAGCCAACAACCCAAGAACACCTTCCCTCACAAATCACGGAGTATGTGCTGAAAACAGCAGAGCGAAGGGCTTTTAGGCTTGACGTGGCTCCGAGTGCTGTATCTCGATCTCTGTTTTCCTGGACTGAAGCCACCACCTATGACCAAAAACTCGACGATGTCTTGGAGACACAATCTGTTGTTTCCTATACCACCATAGTATATAACATGGAGGGAAACACTGTCGGGTTTCCAATGCCTCCTGCAGGAGCGTCGGCTGGATCAGGCTTTGTTTGCCCATAGTGCCAGGTGCTCTGCCCACCAAGACATGGTGTTGGGCGTGCTTGGAGGTAGATATCTCTTCAGACCCAATAGGCCTGCATTTCTAATGATCCCAGGGCACAAATACTACAAGATATACAGCCATACACGTGTACCTACTCCGATTGTCCTGAGCCTAATAGCATCTACAGCAGTCGCCGTGTTTGGCTCGAACATGAAGGATCAGTCCACAGGAGAGGATGGCGATGCTTTGGGCACAAAACCGCCGTATACCGTACTCCGGATGGATATCATGATCATCTACGTACATTGCACTCGAAGGAAATTGATGAGAAGCAAATCCCTGACCTGATTGATGTTGGAGAAGCATATCTGGCGGACGACCGTACAACTTGTCTCGTGTGTCTGGAGAACATATCTCCTAATGATCAACTCCATCGGCACCTAGCATACCACGTGGAGGCAATCGCATGTTTCGCGATTTCGAAAGGCATTGGTCAAGATGAAGAGTCACAAGCCGGGAGCGATGCTCCCCAGGCTAGAAGTGACACATCTGGAGCGTCTTGGTCTTCAAAGTCGTTCCAGTTTTCCTCGGAACCGAATCTAGAGCCTTTAGAACACTCAAGTCCAGAACTCGAATCTTTGGGAAACCCCCACGAAGACATTTGGAGCGGCAAAAGCCCTGGGGAATCCACAGTAACCTAAAACCAAAAATCGGAGATCGATGACGATTCGGAAGTCTCAGAGGCTGGTTTATTTGCAATCAACCCATCTAGAGAACAATCGACGAAGCCACCAATTGGGTCGAAGATCCCAATGCTTGAACCAAAATCTTGCGCCAAATCCTTTGGGCAACGAGCGGGAACCACGTAGCACCTCCGACGAAACTTTTGCTCCAGGAAGTTTTTCTCATCCAAATGGATCAAAGGTGAAATGATCGGTAAAGGATATCTGTCAAAGACAGACCTTGAGATGAATGCCTCTACGGGAGAGTTTTTGGTGCTCAAGGAAGTGAACCTTGAAGTCAGACAGCATAATTCGACGAAAGAACCCCAGTCTTTCCAAGATCGGCGGTCTCTGGTGACGCATTGGATTAAGGTGTCAGGACTTGACCACGCCAACATCGTAGCATTTATTGGGAGCGAAATACGAAACAATACGTTTAGGATCGTTATGTAATAGGTATCCGGAGGGGCCGTTGGGCAAATATTGCGCAAGTTTGGTGCGCTTGAGGAACCCGTTATTCAGAGCCTTACCAAACAAGCACTTTCTAGTCTCGCATACCTTCACTCGCAAGGAATTATACGCGGAAACCTCAAAAGCGACAAGTTGCTTCTTGATCTCGATGGAACGTGCAAGATTAGCTTAAGCCTCACGACTACGGAGTCTGAACGTGACAGTAAGATTGGCAACGTACCACTCTCAACTGCACGCGCTGTATACTGGCTTCCACCGGAGGTGGTCGGAGATGCAGGGCAAAAAGACAGTAGGAAGTCGGATATCTGGAGCTTGGGGTGCACTGTTTTAGAGATGTTTACTGGAAGTCACCCCTGGTCGAAAGAGGAAGTAGTTGGGGCAATTTACAAGCTGGGCAGTCTTTCCCTGGCGCCTCGTATTTTAGATGAGGTTGTAGAGAGGATTAGTCCGATTGCTTTAGGCTTTCTGTACGACTGCTTGACGATGTAAGTTTTCAGCATTCTTTCTTACCTAGTTAATCAAAAGTCAAGAAGGAATATAATCAATATCACATACAGTGACCCCGTGGATCGGCCGACAGCAGAGACCCTTCTCCAATCTTCTTTCTGCTAGCTGGCGGGCATAAATTTAAGTAATCCCAGCACGAGTATTTGGATGCCAGAGATATTAGGTAGCTTACATACATCACTACAAGATAAGCCAACAGGATCACATTGGGAAGGGCCTGTTTGTACATGAATACCACCATCTCAGCATCACCTTACTGTATTCAGCTCAGCATTTGATTTCCCGTTCGATTAGGGTCAGCTCGCACCGAGCTCCAATCCAGAACTCAATCAATTCTTGATGTCTTGCCAGCGTATGGGTTTGGGAAGCCAGAGCATTTCCACTGTGATTCTAGCCCAAGAGCCCTTCAATTGGACCTTGGAATTCAACCAGCTTGTATCGGGTCCGTAAACGAGTATCCTCCTGGTTGGTCCATCACATTCAGCTGTTTGCTCCTGTTGTAGGCTAACTGTAGAAGCGGATATTTTGCACTGCAATTTTAGCCCACAAGAGACCCTCACTCCACTTCCCAAAACCAGTGCCGCAGCCAATATGATTGGGTTGCACTGCAATTTTAGCTCGGGAGAGGAGGTAGCAAGGAGCCGCGATATTTCTGCTTCAGGGAGGATATCCCATTAAGCTTGCATTAGCGCTACAAAATGAACAGAAGAATCCTTGAACCCAACTTTGCACTGCAATTTTAGCCCTGGGGAAGTCACAAGTCTGACTTTGAGTCGTGAGTTCGCTTTGTTCTTAAATGAGAGCTTTTTGAGATCGGGTTCTGGGCTGGAGTTATGGGTAGATATTATATCATTACTATAGCTTCAAGCCTCATATCTCTATGCTGGATGGTATGTATCTAGCTACCTAAATCGGTATCGAAAAGTATAAACCAGAGACAGATATCTCATGACTCATATCATCATAAAAGTCCCTCGTCCCCCGTCCTTCCCATTAATTACCCCTACAACATACTCGTCCTCTTCGCCAACTTCTGATACTGTCTCTGCGCCCTCGAACTCGCATCCTCAAGTTCCACATCCCCCCCACCAGACGAATACACCCCTCTCCTTCCTCCCCCATCATCAACAATCATGCTAGCCGGTCTCCTCAACGTCCTTCTCTTGCCAAGCGTCAGACCACCTCTCTGCCTAATCCCACTCAACCCCTCCTTCAACTTCCCTACCACGCCCGTGGCCCCGCCCCCTCCGGCACCTCTGTCAACTACGTGTGTATGCTGATGCGCGGGTTGCCCATGCACGACGGGTTTCTCGCCTGGCTCCATGAAGAGATGATCGCCTTCCGCATTTACGAACCAATTGACGATGTATTGTTTTCCCTCTGGCCCTCCTCCACAACTGCCCTTCAGGAGATGGGATGGAGGCGAGTTGACAGCGAGGGTGAAGAGGTTGGGTGGTTCGCTGAAGTCGGTTACAAGGCCGCGGTGGAAGATGAAGTAGAGCAGGACGAGGATGTCGATTAGGAAGACGAGGAAGAGGACGATGAGCCAGGCGCGGGAAGTCGGCGTTATGCCGCCTGAGGCGTATTGTTGCGCTAGGATCGAAGCGTTGAAGTATTGGGTTTGGGGGGATTCTAATAATGTGACGGAGTAGTTCTGTGGGAGGTTAGGGGTTGCTGCTTCATGGGAAGGGGAGGAGGACAGTAATGACGGAAGGGATGGGAAAAGGGTAGAGGGGAGACTGACCCAGAATTCGACAAAGGGAGTATCTTGCGAGCTCATCAGTAATGTGCAACCTGACATGACAGCTAGTGCTTCGGCTGGAGAGGGTAGAGCTTTGTCTAGGACTACGCTTCTGTCTTCCTGCATTGGGAGGATGAGCTGGTTTAGGATGCGAGAGATGCTGGCATTGCCATCCATAATACTACGTTTCGTAAGCCAATACTTAAAAACAAGCGAATAAAGATTTGCTCACCCAGTGTTAAGAGACATGCTGTTCGCCCAATCAAACCCAATATTAGGCCAATCGAGATTCGTTACTCCAGTCGTGGCATTTGACAAGCTCTTGATATAAGCTAGGTCATCGTCCGGCTCTTCGCATATAGCCTCCATAGTACCCCCACCGCTAGTTGAATTATAGCGGGTGGAGCAATTCGGGGTTAAGCTGACTTTGATCTGGCAGAGTAGGTATTGACCGACATTGTCCTTTTGTTGGTCTTTGCCTCCTTGTCCAAGAAGATAGATCGAGTCTCGACCGTAGTTGTTGAGGAAAGTATGGTTCATAATGGTATTGAAGGGCTTTGGAAGCCTCGCGAATACAGGCGGATAGTGATGAACTGTGGAGTTATCCCATCCAAACAGGTCATCCACAACTGTTTTGTTTGTAGTCGTGGCACTGGCCTGAAGATTTGGCCAGGTATTTATGTCAACCGTCTCGTTGTTCCAACTATCGTAGATGATGGGCTGTAGCTCAGTTTCATTCATATTGGCGCATAGGACATGCATGACTGGACTAGGTACCGAAGCATGGATCGAGTAGATGCCTAAACCGTCCAGGTCTTCTGGTTGGATAATATTGTTCTTTCCGAATCTCGCTGCCGAGAAGACACCAGCGTGTGGCATCGCGAGGGACGCGTTGTTCACAACTCGGTTGTATTTTCGTGATGTCTGATTGGTGTCAACGACTTCAACCCACGAAGCAGTGATCGTTGTGTTTTCGTAAAGCAAACCTACGATAAATGAGTAATTGATAGGCAATGTCTATGATAGCGGAGATGGACTTACCGAAACCCTGAGGTCTTGTCTTTAAGTCCGCGGTTCCATTGCCAGCATCGGATATTGCGTCCCAAAAAGACAGATACCTTTGGTAATTATGATATCCTTGAGAGGCATGCTCGATTTGTAAACAAGTTGAACCGCCATCATCTGGGTCGTCGCTTCGTATGGGACTCTGGCAAATTTTTTTGACGTAATTAGGATTCGCAAAGGAAGCTCGTACTTCTCCCGCCATTGCCATTTTATCCCAGTCGCCAAATTTTAGCTGAGGTTGAACTAAAGTATTGGTTAGCGAGATCCATCATCAAGAAGTGACTTTATCAACAAGTTCAGGCAAAACCTCCTAAACCATTGAGAACAGCTAACACATTTGAGCTCTTGAGCCACAAGGAGTCCACTGCTGGGAAAGAGATCATCGTCTTGATGTATCATCTCCTTAGCGGCTCTCCCCCATTGAGCTCGACAAAACAAAACGAATGACTTACCTAACGCAGTCGCAGCAGGCGCATAAAGTGTCGCCAACGTCGCCGCAAGTAAACTCAATACCCCAAGAACGGTAACCCCCGCGTACTTAACCCCCTCCCAATGTGTAATCAAGGTACCCGGCTGAACAACCCACCTCCACATACTCATTTCAGCGAGAGTAATGCCCCTCCCCTGCTCTTTCATGAAAGCCCTGCGACTCAGCACCTGCCCCAGAAAAGCGACAAACGATGTAACGAAGGAGAGTTCGATGAGCTTGGCCATGATGGTGGTGAGCAAATTCGCATTGGAGGAAGTGAGGGAACCGTGGGTGGTTATGCGGCGGCCGTAGCGAGGACCCTGGATGGCGATGCCTAGGAAGACGCCGCTGAAGACAGTAGAGAAGATGCATAGTACCAATATGGTGACCGAGAGCCAGGTAAAACGGGATTGGTAGAAGTCGCGCGTTGTCGGGCATTCTACTGTTGGACGGAAGTCGCCTGGAAGATTTCGTCAATTAGCTTTTCTTAGATCCAATGGAATAGAGAGTGTGACCTACTTTCATACGCGGACTTGATCGACGGCGTAGGTCTCCTCCGTAACCTTTCAGTATCTGACGAATGTAGATATTGTTGATACTCCGACGACCCCAAGGTTGTTTCTGATCTTGTCCTACTCTTCAAACCTCCCCTTCTGTACTCCTCATACTCCCCACCCCCGTCCTTAGGACTCGCCCTCTCCCGTCGTAGATCCGGTGTACTTCCAGCGCTTGAATCCTTAGGAAACCCACCAAGGAATGGATCTCCCGTACCAGGAGGACTTAAAGGACTAGGACTCTTTGCGCCGATGGGTACCCTAGGTATAGTCTGTATAGAAACCCTCCTCGCGCTTCCGACAGTAATTCCAGGCGACGCAGCTCCAGGATTCACCGAGGCAATACCCAACCCGGAGCTTCTTCTCCCAAATGTGTCGCCAATGTATCCACCCTCATATTCCCTCTCATCCTCATGCAACGTCTCGGCAGCGGTGTTCTCACTCGTCAATCTCGAATACCCCGGTCGACTTCTCGATGACGGGCTCAACGTTTGCGGTGGTGGACTAGGCGCGAAGTCGGACAGGTCGGAGGATTCACTTATGAGCGGACGGCGATCCGCCATGTGTTACGATGTGCCCCGTTGGGCCGGTTGTTTATGGTGGTTGCTGCCTGGGGGTTTTGTTTCGGCTTGAAGCCACCTCCCAGTATCTGTTGGAGTACGACTGCCAGCCTGATCCCGGAGCTGCAGTTTGAGGATCTGCGAGGGCGAGTTTAGACGGGGAGGATTCGAGCTGCAGTTTGTGGGGGATTTCGACGCGATACGTCGATTATCAGGGATGAACTGGAGGACGGGTTTGATCGCAGCGAAAGCCTGAAGATGGAGGAAGAGAATCAAGAGCTCCCAGGCCGACAATTAGAAGTGTTCTTTGCGGTGCACCCACACATGTCCTTCACTCTAGCCGCCTGAGGCAGCCCGCGAGCTGAAAGCTGAAGGGAAAGCTGGCTGCGGCACAGCTACTGCGAGAAGCCGTTTGTGGCGCACAGCTTTGGACGAATCCTGGACATGCTATACATCTCAGCCCCCACGGGTGCATCATTCTCGCCATGGCTCGGTGCACACAAAAATAAAATAAGCCTTCCATCATGCACTTTTGCTACATTGGTGAAAGCATGAGGGTCATCAAGCCCGCTCCGGCAAGCCAGAGAGCTTTGTCGGGAAAGGATAGACTATGCCAAGAATATAGGATGCGCTTGCACATGTCAGCTTTCGGCCTACTTGTCAGTAACCACCTCAAACAATTGGAAATATTGGGATAAATGTAGTACAGGCCAAGGCAGCGGATACCTGCATGAGTTTGTCTTGCACGAGCTCCATGTTTGAGTTGGGGGACTTCCGTCAGCGAAGCGCAATAGTTCAATGGCACGACGTTCGGAGATGTTGGAGGCGTGCTACAAGGCCCAGGTGTTAATACCTGCGCGCCAAATGAGATGCGATGCTGTGAGATATCTTGCGTCATTTCAAAGGCATGTACGATTGCTATGTGTTGCCCGAGGCCAAAGCACCAAGCCTTCCGCCGACAAGCTTCATCTTACGACCAATGAAGCTTTGAATAGTGTTGAGCACGATTTTCTACCTAAAAGCTAAAGATATACACAAACACGAAAAAGAAAGTCTCAGAAATGAAGTACCACCATCATTCCAGCGCAGATGTCCAGATCCACGGCAAGCAGAGCAAAACGACCTGCACTTCGTTTGCCTCCCGCCATCAGTCTCCAGGGGAAAGCCCAGATGTATCTTTTTACGCAATAAGTTGAAGATCAAGTCCTCCTAATCGTCCATGCTGACTCCACCCAAGAGTCCGCCCGCATCATGTGTGTAAGAGTCTATTAGTACAACGAATGAAAAACGCTAGCTTGGGATGTTATGATCCGCTGCGTGGAAGAGAGAGAAAAGCAAAAGCAACGCAGCAGCGTCCTCCCAATGCAAAACGAGCCCCGCCCATGCAAACATTTAGGCTTCGTTAGATGAGTAGTAACCCGAAGCGCCTGCAAATGCTGGGAAAGAAAACACGAGTCATCAATTTCGTAGGGAAGAGGACGAGGAATTGGAGGGTCTACGCGAAGCCGAAGTATTCGCTTCCTGCGGTCATGGCTGTGTAGAGCTGCTGGCGGAGGGCTTCATACGTCTCGTATTCTGGTAAATCGAGCTCTATTCATGTGGTTAGCATTGCCAAAATCTGCTTGGGGAGATTGTGAACTTACGGTTGAAGCAGGTGTGGGAGCTAGGCAACCTGTCCTTGTTACCGTAATCCCGATGAATGTTGAAGCGGCTGAATCCATTCATGCCTTCCAGTTCCTTGAAGCCGTTGAGTGGGACTTTGCTAGTACCAGTGACAAACTGTAGCAATTTGGCTCGTTCTTCCTTATCGAACGACCGAACGGCCCGCCAGAACCACTGTATCTGCGGAGAAGCCACTGTATAGTTATGATATTCGGTATTGTTCTTCCAGTCATCAACATTGATGTCTGGCAGACCGGAGATGAGAAGCTCTAACTCTTGTTCGCTGAAAATGGAGACGAGCTCAGCGGGCACAATGTCATGGAAGCCCTTCAGGAAATTGTCAAGTTGCTCTTGTACCGAACCGGTGAGACGGTGCTCTGTGACTAAGCGGACATATTCATGCTTGTTGTCCTCTGTAACAGGGATGTTGCGACCGTTCTCGATCAAATCGACAGTTCGGGTCTCGCCGAAGGCTTCAACGTCAACGGAGAAGGTTTCAGTGATGATTTCGGTAATATCGTTCTCCAGCATCCATTGCAATGACTTGTAGTACTCCAGATCTAGAGTTTCCATATCCTTGAGGTTAACTGGCTTTCCGAGAATCTGTTTGTAGACCGCTCTGCTGAAGTGGCAATCAAGTACACGACCCTCGTAAAGTGCTTTGCCAATTATACGCCCGATGAACTTGAAGAACATGAGGTGCTCTTGGTTGATTTCACTGAGACGATTTGGATGGAAAGTCGTGCGATCGGAGGCAACCGGAACGAACAAGGCATAGTCAGGATTGAACATTTGCCTCGCAAGTACCTGGAACCATTCTCGAGTGACACCACCAGCGTCGACACCCTCCTCGCCATGGAACCGAATGCTGAGCTTTCCATACTTCATCTCATCGGCCGTCTTGAAGTATAACGACTTGAAAGAATCCAAGAACACTTGGTCACGACGGACGGCAAGTTGAAGTGGTTGATGAGGATGCCGAACATCTGCTCCGCGTTGATGAAGACGCCTACTGAAGTAATTGCGCTTGTTGTCAAATTCCAAAACCTTGGAGTTCTTCACGAGAAGAGAGAATGAGCCACTCATAAGCTTCGGACTCTGTCGCACCAAATCGTTCAAGATTTTGCGATGATCTTCGGTGAACGTGTAGAACAAACTCTCCATCCGTGACTCAGGAGGTGGGCTTGAAAGCGCGAACTCTTTCGCAAGTGACTTGCTTAGAGGAACATCTTTCAGCGAGGTGTTTTTACATACCAACATGAGAGTCTCAATCAGCGGAAGCAAAATTGTGGCCACGTTGAGCATGTTTCCTCTCTGTCGAATGACTGCTAAACATTCGCTAAGCTTGTTCCACAAAGGACCGAAGGTGGAATTTTCAAATAGCGTCGTAAGGATGTCTTCCTTCTGAGAGGACTCCATAGCTTCTGCATCGCCCGTCGCTGGCTTGTCAGGTGATTCGGATCGCTTCGGATCGAAGAGGTAGTCCAGCGCAGTGAAAACGCGCAGAAGTTTTGTTTGATCAGAACTGGAGGGTGAGAATTTCGCAAGAGCCATGCCTTGTACGTCGGTCGGAGACTCGGCTTTCGATATTTGGCGAGTCAAGTCGTCGAGTTCCCTCAGTACGGTTTGGCCAAGAGCTTGGGCAATACCGATCAACTCTTTGCCAAATGTTTCCTTGGCTCCAGGGACAGGAGAGAGCTGATTGATTACAGAGAGGGTATCCCGGAATATCTTTCCGTTGCATTCTCGTTGCGCCAGGACGTTTGCTACAAGGCGAAGATTGTACTCAGGAACCTCTGGAGGTACCATCGTCGGACGTGCCTTCGTCGATTTATCGTCACTGTCTTTACTTCCTTCACCCTGTTGGCTAGTATCTGCCTCCATGGTTTGTTCACCAGAAGCCTGCGTAACTCCTTCGGCCGAGGCATCCGGAGTGGTAGTCATTTCGGTGTCCTCAGTCGTTTGCGGGCCATTTTCTGTACGAGCCGCTGCTTGTTCAGAAGGTGTAGCTTGCTCAGCAGCGGTTTGTGGCTCACCAGATGCATCTCCTTCCTTCACTTCTTCCGCAGACTTGTCCTTTTCTTTCTTGAGCAGCGCTCGAAGAGGCGTCGTAATGATGACCAAAAGTGAGGCAAGCTGTTCCATGATTGTGGCGCTCTCGATGATCAGCTTCCGGTCAAGTAGGCCCAGTAGAGCATTCAAGGGGTATTTGGTAGCTTTCGTTTCCTTGGCCTTGCCTTTCCGATTGGCTCGAGTCTTGAAGCCAACCGCAGTCTCGTGTTCAGTTAAGAAAAAGGAAGCGATATGTGGATTCTCTCTAGTGAGCGACCACAACGTGCTTAGGCATTGCTGGACAACCATCAAGGGAGACACGTCAGGGTTCATAGGAAATTGACCAGTTGCAGCGCGCTTAGGTGGCTGTGGGGTTTTCTGCGCTGGTGTTTGCTTCGCACGAAGAGACAATTGAGCGAAACTCCGCTCCACTGCATTGACGTCTGCGCTGCCATCTTGGAGAATGGAAAGCAGAATGCTGATGACTTCTGCGCGATTTTGTCGATTTTCGCAAACATTCCTCAGGATAAAACTGAGGCTCTGCTTCGCGCTACCATTCTGAGGAATGAACATGAGCCGGAGTAGTGTTGCAACGCCGGCTTTGTCCAGCATTTGCACGCATGGTCGAGCCTTCTTCTTTTGTGCCTGCTCGTCAGGCTGGTTTCGACGCTCTCCGCCACCAGAACTTCTGTATCGAGGGATGTAGTCGTGGAACTGATTCAGACGACGGTCTCCACCCAGCGCTCTAGCCTCAACGGCAATCTCTGGTGGTAGCTGATTCAACATATCCTCATCTTGGTCCATGAGAACAGCTTGTCGCAGACCTGGCTCGAGAGATGCAAGGAAGCTGGCAGTATCCATATCTTCGGCACGGGCGGGTTGGCTGGTATTACCTGCATTCCGGCGACGTTGTTCTTCCCGTTCTCGTCGCCGACGTTCTTGGGCCTCCTGTTGAAGAAGTTCCTCTCGGATTTCTGCCGGTAATGCTTCAAGGAATTCTCGGCTGATGTCAGTGGGTTCTTCACCCGCAGCTTGTGCCTGTGATCGTTGTTCAGCAA
Source organism: Hysterium pulicare CBS 123377 (assembly GCA_000467715.1). NCBI lineage: Eukaryota > Fungi > Ascomycota > Dothideomycetes > Hysteriales > Hysteriaceae > Hysterium > Hysterium pulicare. Next base: position 64,332 of record AJFK01001090.1, read on the forward strand.
GTTGCTGCATCAACACTTCTTCGCGCAGATCCTCAGGTAAAGCTTCCAGATACTCTAGATCAATACCCATGCCGGTGATGTCCAATTCTCGGCCGCGAATGTTCGTCGTAATGCGAGCTGCAGGTTCGGAAGAGCCCGCTTCCACGCCTTGGCCGGTCGCACCAGCTTGAGACGCTTCTACACCTTCCATAGCTTGTTCTTCTGGACCAGCAGCCGATCGCTCTCCACTTGATTGACCTTCTGGTGCGGTTGGCTCCGATGTCTGGGCGGTGGTATTTACGAGCGCTTCAGCGGCAGCAGCTGCTTCACGCGCCTCTTCCTCTTGTTTCTCCTTCGCTTCACGCTCTTCGCGCTCTTGCTTCTCCTTTTCCTTCCTCTCGGCTTCTTCTTTGGCTTTGCGAGCATGCTCGGCTTCCCTCTCTGCGGCTCGTTTCTTGGCTGCTTCGATCGCAGGAGGAACTGTGAGTTTGAGAATGGAATTGATTACGCGTTGGCTCTTTTCGATCGCTCCGCTACCGTAAAGCATTCGCGCTTCTTCCTGCCACCGTTGGGCAGTGACTACTTTGATGAAGGTAATAGCTTGTATTGGGTCCTCACGGGTTGCGCGATAAGATAGGTCCTGCGAGCGGCGAATGTCTTGGTGGAATGCATGTTCGAAGGGCGGAGGCACCCCGAGGGAGAAGTTGTTGAACGAAAGATGAAGAGAACCGTTGTGCTGATGGATAGTCGGTCCAGCTCCTTGGCCCATGGCGTTGAGAAGATTGCTAATGAAAGATACAGGGCTGTCTTCCGCAAAGACTCTTGGACCGCGAACGGGATCTATGGCATGGACCCAGTCGCTCATACCCTCGTTGCGGGCTCTGCCAAGGAGAGCGCCTGATACTCGTCCCGTTCGTTGCAGCAGTGGATTTACACCATCGTCTGCGCCTCGTGGTGCGCCACCAGGTCTATGGGATCGGTACGCAGGGACTAGGATGCGATCGTTGTGGCCTCCGGGGAACATCCATGGGTTCATTCGGTGAGGGTGGCGTCCGATATGGTGGTGTGGTGGTTCCATATCCCATCCCCAGCCCATATTCGGCATGCCGCCTTCTTCATCATCTGGAACAACTGATTAGTCTTTGTCAGATGGTCTGCAATTGATAAGTTGTTACCTTCTAGTCCCGGATTATAGACAATGTCTTCCTCGTCATAGTCATCTTCATCGTCCTCTGCATCTGAGTCAGGTTAACAAGGTTCACTATGTGGAGTGCGATTGCGCAACGTACCTTCGTCTTCCTGCATATCATCTTCCATATAATCATCTGCCTCCATATCCATCTCGCGCTCGATTTGGTCTAGCAATGAGGGGTTTTGGCTCTCGAGAACTTGCATGAGCTGGTTGAGGTGGTTCGAAGGGTGATCGTGAGCTTCGTGGGTGATGTCATCACCATCTGCATATTCTTGCGGCTCGTCGTCGCTAGCCCAGTCGTCTTCTTCTCCCTCTACCAGGCTGGCATTTTCATCGTCGCCATTAATCTCCTCCATATCTTCTATTTCATCCATTCCATCATCTTCGTCCTCCTCGTCTTCGTCCTCCTCGTCGGATTCGTCATCATCTGAAAGGCCTTCACCGCCCTCGTCATCGAGAACCACTTCTACATCCATGCCTACATCACCAGGCATGCCTTCAATTGGACCCATATCGCCCATTTCCTCATCTTCGTCACTAATGACCTCATCATCTGGACCCATGTCCTCTTCATACTCCATGTCGTCGGCATATTGGTCATCATAGATCTCATCGTCATCCTCATCGTCTGATGGGTCAGAATCTGAGTCCATACCTTGTTGCCCGGGGTCAAACATTCCGAGAGTCGAGTTTCTAAACAGGTCAGGAGTCTCTTCACGCTCATTTTCGATGTTCTCATCGTCTGAAGCAGTGGATATCTCGTCTGCTTCCGCGTTGCCTAGTGTTGCCGCGGCATCGTATTGAGTGCTGAGATCAACTGCTACAGCGGAGAGCCACCGAAGGGGCTTTAGGATATATTTGACGGCCCGCTTAGCATTTGGGAAGTTGAGGTCGATGTCTGCGATTGCTGTCGTTAAGACTGTGATGAAGTTCTTCTCGTACATGATTTTGGCCATCTGCTTGTGGGTGGGTAGAAGTTCAGTACTGCCCGAGGCAGACCCCTCCGTTCGCTGTGACACCATCTTAGAGAAAATATCCGCGATATTGAGCAAGCGTGAATATTTGATGTCCAACGGTTCCTCAGATGACGAAGCATCTTTGAATGCCTTGAGGGCATGCTCGAGAACAAATTTGCGCACGAAAAGAAGCTCAGGTTCTGATTCAACGTAAGGAGAAGGCTGACCAGGGCCTGTTTTTGGAAACCCGTGCTCTCCGGTCTTAGCGCACAACGCTACAACAACATCAATGGCGCATGACGAAGTTGCCGATTTCTTTTTCATTGTTAGATCTTCAGGATGATTGAGGCTTCCAACAGGTACCAAGGCGTTCAGCAGGTAATTCAGTACACCAGAACGAGGTTTGGATGGTGTTGTTGCACGAGGATCAGCCTTTCGAGAGAAATTGATGAACTCAATCTTTGTTCGATTGTAGCTCTGAAGAAGCTCCGACAAGCACTTTAACAGAAAGCATCGGTATATGTAGATGGGATGCGCATCCGCCTTGAATTCGCTCTTTTCGACTTTCTTTTGCTCGGGAGTAGTGAGTTCAGACGTGGATCGAGAAGAGCTCTGACCGTTATCCAGCATTTCTACATCCACGCCCGTTTCTTTCTTAGACTTCTCGGGTGTGGTTGCTGGCTGCTCCTTGTCCTCGACGTCCTTGTAGGCAAGCAGCTCGCAGAGTAAGTAGTGGATAACACCATTCGGATTTTCAACGACAGGTGGCTTGAGTTCTGATGTCTTTGTTCTCTCAAGAGGGGACCCATTCTTGCCTTGAGTTGAAGGTTTAGTTTTCTTGGCCTCTTCAGTGCTGTCCGTCGGCGGTTCTTGGGATCCATTCGACGGAGTTGGTGTCTCTTCCTTTCTCAATACCAGTGTTTGTGGCCGCTGGTTTGGATCAAAGCGAGAGAGCATCAGCTTCTCGTTCGTAACCTCTACAAAGATCTCCGGTGCACGCAATGCGAGATAATACATTTGTCTAGTGTAGCCAGTCGTGTCGGTTTGCCGCCGATCCCTAGCCTCAAAAATGGTTTGTATCTCGGTCCGCATAATCTGCCGTATGATCTCATCGTCCTCAACGATGTGCCGAAGAATGAGCATGAAAGCACTCCGAAGGCCCTCGTTCGTTATACCAGCCAGCTGTTTGACCATAAGGAACAGACGTTGAATATTGCGCTTGTCAGCTTGAAGTATAGCAATTTTCCTAGTTCGGGTGAGCATCACAAGAATGCGTGTTACGGAAAGGGCTAATGACTCGTCTTTACCAATCCGCGGTAAGATATACATGATGGCATCAAACAGATGGTTCTTCGCATCCAAGGAGATGATGGGCTCTGGAATGGCATCGGCTGTGTTATTTTCCTGAACATTATCTCCAGTTGGTGGAGTCCATTGCACCTGGCGTGGAAGCTCGTCCTCGGCTAAAAGACGTTCGACGATGAGAAGAATTTGTCCGATCCACGGAGAAGGCTCGTCAGAAGGCTGATTCGGAAAAATCTTAATGAATTCTAGTAGGATAGAGAAGCTCTCCTTCAGCTCATCTACAATTGCTTCGTAGAGGTCCTTGTCTTGCAGGACAAGCGCAAGCAAATGAGCAGATGCAGCAATCTTTTTGCCATTTTCTCTGAAGTCATCTCCTGTTTGTAAGGAAATGAGTGACTGGACGAGCGTGGATCCAACTTCTGCGCGCATTGAACCTGGTTCTGGGGCCTTGGAGACGGCTGCAGTGATCAAGTCAGACAACTCGAACGTTACATCGTCATGAGAATTTAGAACGTCGAGGGAGCGGTCAATAAGGTTCTTCCGAAGATGAGATCGTTCGTCGTCTAGATCATCGATTGTAATGAATGCAGCTGGTTTCCCAGCCTCCTCTTCCCTTGCCTTGAACAAAGATGGACCTTCAAAACTTGACTTGTTCTCCGTAGAAACGAGCCCTCCGGCCACGGGAGGAGTGGGAGCTTCTGGGTCCGCTCGCCCATTTACATCGTCAGATGCATCTACCATATGGACAGATCGTGAATCGAGTACTTCGGGAGCAACACTATCTGTCGTTGATGCATTTGAAGCTTCTGCAGGTTCCGGGACTACGACATCTGCTCTGCTCGGTGAAGTTGAAGCGCCCTGCTCAAGTTCGTAGGAGGGGATCGGGTTTCGGGTAGCACGAAGATCGCGAGTCTGAGCAACACAATACTCCCGGGCCATTACGTAGGTGTCACAACACCGATAGAGAGCCTCTCTGGCAAGAGATTCGGGGAATCCTTGTTCCACAAGCCGCGGTACGTTCTCAGGGCTTCGTGGCTTCCACACCTGGGTTTCCATCTTGTTCCGAGCTGGTGGCTTCTCGGATCGCTTCTGAGCGCCGTGTTCGGTATCTCCATCAAGTACCGTTTTGAGGATTGATATCAAACATTTTACAATGGAAGTGGTCGCCTTGTCCATGAGATCGGAATTCCAGATTTTCTGCACAGGTTTGATGACAGCGGTCCGTAACTCTACAAGAAACTGAGCAGGAAGGAAAAAGTCCGCCTTATTTCGATCTCGATCTGGCCGTGACTGCATTGACGTAGTTTGAGCGGCCTCGTTGATAAGCTTTTGGTTAATGATTTGAGCATAGAATGCGAGAATGATTTTGATACCCCCAAGGGATAGGTTCAGAGCACCTTGCACGTCATCTTTCATATCCTCATCACCTTGAGTAGCGATAATGGATGTAGCCTCATCATAGAACGATTCAAGAATATCTGACAGTACGGTGAAGCCACCATGATTCTTGAAGGATAGCAGCACAAGGGTCAGTGCTTGAGGGAAGCCACGTTCCATTCCGCTGTCAATGATCAGTTGCGAAACGGACGTTAAGATGACTATCCAATAAGCATATCTGTCCCGAGAAGATGTGGCTGATCTCGGGGTTTCAAATAAAAGTTGATCAACAGCAGCTTTAGCAAGCTGGTCAGCTACGACAACAGAGCATTGCTTTTGGTATGGTTCAAGCTGTCGGCGGAACAGCAGCAACTTCCCAAGTGACTGGAAGAAGGGCGTGATAGCAGTAGGTACCTTGCTCAATAGATATCGCAACGTCTGAGTGTTCTTGAATTGTACGCTGTCTTGCCCAGGGCGTTGTTGAGGTGATGCAGATGATTTAGCACCATTTGTTTCATTGGAAATCTGATTTGTCGCAGAAGAATCGCCGTTAGAACCTTCGGCAATGTCGGAAGAACGGTCGTTGTGAGTAATTCTGAGAATATCGTCGGCTTCGTCGGTACCAAAACCCGAACTCTTAATACGAGTCTCCTTCTCCCATTCTGACGGCATGTTCTTCTGGAGCAAGATTTCTTCCCAGACGCAGCTTCGATGTAGTCGCCCAAGGCTGTCGACGAGATGGGCGTACATATCCGCGAGATTGACTTGGCTGAATATGTTGTGCGTTGAACGATGATTGAACATTTGAGTTTGAAAGGTTAATGACAGAGCATTGCACAAAACATGGACGGTCACAAGAGCCTTGGCAAACTGAGTGCCATGACCCAAGACTTGCTGCTCCGAAGAATCCTTTGCCTTTGAAGCGCCCCCAGGGCTGGTGAAGGGCGCGAAAAAAGCATCTTTGCCCGAATGGTTTAATAGAGGTCCTAAATGGTCTACCGCCTTCTGGGCCCGCTTGACAAGCGAAGGAAGAGCAAGATTCGGTTTCTGCTCAACGAGGAGTTGAATAACACGGCTGACCTCTTCGCTGGGAGAGTTTGCTTCGTTGAATTTATATGGCAGACACGGAAGCGTCGCAAAGTCAAGGGCATATTCCAGCCCTCCAGACTCAATAAAGGATGCACACAAGAGGTTGTTGGTGAAGAACCCTCCCAGGAACCTGCATATTACACCGATATACTGTGACGTAGTTGGCCCATTCGTACCATCTTCTGTCTCGACAACCTGCTCGATAGTAACCTCGTTTACTAGGCTTTGTGAGGATGGCAGTGCACCACTCTCGTCTGCGTCTCGCATTTCGATATCATTCTCATTGTCAGCCGTCATCTTGTGGTGCTGCGCATGCGCAGGCCCTTCTTCGCCCTTGAGAGCCTGACGCCCACCAGCGACGAGTATTCGACCATTCCCATCTTCGGTCCAAAGCTTGGCGCCAACACCTTCCTCTGCAGCCTTCTGAAAGCAAAGTTGACTGACACGGGCTACCATCTCATGAACAGATGCGAGCACATCAGCCTTAAGTGGGGGATGATGTCGAACCAATTCGTCGAACGAATTGCCAATCATAGTAGGAATGTCAGGGTCGGAATCCAGCGCTTTGATGTGGGCAGGACTCTCAAAAATCTCGAAAAAGCTTGCTAACGCACGAGACGACTTGAACAGTTTCATACCGGCTTCAGCCAAGCAGATAGCTCCATATGCAGGCGGAATGGTAGATATAGCTTCAGCTACAGGAAGAATACCCTGGGCCAAAGGTTTGTCCCGTGGTGGAAATATTGAAGGCGGCTGAGGAAGTGCAGAAGATGCAGACTGAGAGACGCTGGAGACTGATGCAACTACTGGCTGATTATCATTAGATTGCGCTTGGGAGGTGACCTCTGGAGATGCTGGTGTTGGCTCGACATCAGGGATATCTGATTGGGTAACAGCTTCCAGGAAGGCCTTACTGAGGCCTGCTTCGGCGATTACCTGATAGCTTGTGGGCTCGTTGTGTATGAAGCTTGTTAAGATGTTCACGGCCATGCTCCAAACAGTAGATCCGAAGATAGGGGCGTTGGAAAGAACCGCACGAAGGCCGCTAAGCAATTGAGGCGAGTCTATCAAGTTCCGCAAAAGGCGGTCGAAGTTGCCACCGGTATGAGACATCATATGATTCATGAATTTGAACAGCCATCGAAGAGTCTGTTGTTGGTGGTATGGAATCTGATAATCCGTGAGCTGTGTTTTGAATTCGGTCGGCATGCCTTCTCCGTTCTCGGCCCTTGACTTTGAGGTCTCCACCTCGAAAGAAGTCAGATCAGCAATGACGTCCAAGCCTTTAGCATTGACCATGGCCTGAAACGCATCGCGAAGATTGTACACAAAAGTGTCCAAGAAGGTCAGGACCTTTGGATGATTACGCTCCGCTTTTGTTGTTCGAAGAGTCAGAACTTCTACCAAAATCTCAAGCAGCCCAGCTGACACCATGGCTTCACCAGTACGTGGCTGTGCGGTCGGAAGGCTGTTCAGAAGTGAGAAAAGCGCCTCCCGCCATTCGTCCTCGTCTAAACTTCCCGGCAAGGATTCATCTATTCCCAACTCTGCAACGGCCTTACGGACGACATAAAACAGCACACCGTGATTGACGTTCACACTAAGTGCCCCGCAGACGTCAGCGGCCTTGGCCTTGTGCTTTGTTAAGGCCTCAAGCGTGTTTAGGGCAAAAGTTTGCAGTTCTCTCGAGATACCCAACTCTCCATTCGCAGGTGGATGCACAAGCTCTGCCAGTTGGTATGCGAGTTGAAGCGGGCGAGGCTCCTCGGAGTCTTGTTGGCCAATCTTTTCTTGAAACTTGTTCTCCGGGTGTACGTAAGCTAGATTTGCAATCGCAAGAAGGCGAATTGCGATGATATCCTCTCGCTTTGTCTTGTCGGAGATCAAGGCTTGGGCAACGCGGACCTTCTGTAGTAGGTCATAATGACTTGTTTCCGGGAGTTCCGATAGACCCAGTTTCATTAGCTCGTGCACGGGGGAGTTCGAAACTTCAGTTGGAGAAAGGTCAAATATCTTTGGACCTGATGAGCGGGTTTGCTCAGGATCACGGGAGGCAGATGTAGGAGTTGCCGGAGACTCATCTGACGTGGACGTCCGGTTTTGCCTAGGCGTTTGGTTCGGACCCAGGTTTGAAGCTCGGCGAACAGGAGTGGGAGTTCTCTGTATAGTAGGAGATGCTGGGGATTCGTTGGGGGTGTTCTTGAACCCATCATCACTGGCCGCGGAAGTTGGTTCATAGTAAGTGAGCTGGACCCCTCCAAACTCTTCTATTAGCGCTGATCGTGAAATCTCATCTTTAACCATCGAGACTAGATCTGCCGGATTGTACTTGTCAGAAACGGTTCCATGCTCGGTCGAAGCTTTCTCCTTTCCTTTGCCTAGATTATTTGAGAGCGAGTTCATGGGGGAACTCTTAACGAAAGGCGAGGCTAACTTCTGGACCTTCTCAAGGTTTATGTTGTAATGGCTGGCAAGAAGCTGGCTATGGAGAGAAGATGGCGTGAGACGTGTCCGAGAAGCATGAAAGCGTTGAGCAAGACGAAGACTTAACCGAAGTGTCGCTTTCAGCAGCGAGATAGACGTGGTGTTGAGTAGATTGTTTAAGTGGCCACTGCTTGAATAAAGGTTCCGGTTGCCGCAGTTCTCTAAAAGCAGCCTCGTGAACGCAATGATTTGTTCGATCAGCTCGCGATCGCCATCTTCAGGTATTCGCAGATCATTCAAGATGCTGTCGGTTACAGGAGGAGAAGCGGCCTTGCCCTCTTCTGCGTCGCCCTTCAAAAGCAGTCGGCGCTCGAAAGGTAGTGTCTGTGGTCCGCCAGCCAAGCCATACTCCTGATTGAATAGCTCCAATATACGGTCAAACCGATTTAAGGCCGGTATCCAATGGTACAGATCCCCTCGCGGAAAAGGCCACAGGCGAGGGAATGAGACTAGGTGTGCGAGTAACTGGTATAGAGGGATTGATGCTGTAGCTTTGACAAAGTCCGCTATCATCGGAGACTATACATAAGTCAGCATATACTCAACCAAAGCATCAGGGAGCGAGACTTACTAGTGTGGCATCATGTCTCGATGAAGCGGACTTTTTGATCTTGCCCATGATGGAACTGACTGCTGGGTAGGCAGCGCGTCCTCACGCCGATTTCGGAACTCTTTGACTTTGGCAATCAGAGTAGTGTTTTTGGTATGTGTGGAAATTGACGATAGTGTACGGACAAGTCGGGATGCACTCCAAAGGTTGAAATGCGGTTGAGGCTCGGAAAGCAGCGTCCGGTGAGCCAACCGGGTGGAATAGCTTTACGTCGGTCGTGGGGATCGCAAACCGCTCATGGAGCTGGAAAGCGAAGGTAAAAGTCGGAAGAAGGTGGAAGAGGCGGGGTTCCTCAGAGTATGGTGCAAGTTCAGGGCAGAAAGTGATGGAGTTATAGCGCAGAGCCGAAGGTTCAAGAAAGCACGGTGCAGGCGCGTTTCTTGATGCACGACGACAAACAGATGATGGATGGGCAGCAACCAGAGGCTACTATTGGGGAGGGTGGTTAAGGGTGGTGTAGGAGGAAGAGTTGTTTACGTGGGTGTGATGTTGGATAGAGCTCTGTCAGTCTTCGAAGGTAAAGTCCGTGCAACTATTTCTCTCCTTGGCGCCGTGATTTCATCGGCCGTGCTAAACCGAAACCGAACTATCGGGGGGGAGCGCCTACTTCACCGGCTCACATATGAGAGACGCACAACACATCGTCGTTCAACACTCTTCAGGCTGTCACGAAGCACGTCATCACTTCAAGTTGGCATAGGGGCTCAGCTGAGTCATTCATCATGTTTTTCAACAGGCAGCGACGAAATCGCGCCCAGACCGTAGGAATCACTTCAGACCTGTACGGCAGCCCCAAATGAAAGTCCAGATCCCGAATCAGTCTTTCTTGCGCCAGAGTTTTCAAACAGGATTCCTGATGATACTTACGGTACAGCAAGCATAAGTAAAAACGCGTTGCACCTTTCTGCCAAGAACTAAGAGGTACATCAAGACGCAAAAGCTTGAGATGTTGGTGAGCGTAGGAGAACCTCTCCCGGAATGGTCGTACTAAGCGAGCAGATACCAAAAAGATGGGTTGACGCGTCGACATGTAGACCGGCATCGAAATATCCGCGCGAAACAAGCATCTCCTTGCGCAGAAGTGATATGACAGTTTTCCATTTGAGTACATTCGTATAGTCTGTCAAAGGGTCAGACCCGAGGGTACGGATTTAACATGTTGGCCACTAGATAGATCCGTGCTGCTGGTCAGACAGCTCAGAGATCCCGTTGAGCCCACGGATCTGTGCCACTGGCAGAGTCAGGGGCCGCCTTGCCTTCCGCCAGCCTAAGTGTCTCTTCAAGCACCAACAGGTCACGCTCAATCATCTCAGCCCAATTCTGAATGTCCCCAATCTCGTTCAGCTTTTTTGTGCTGGTGTCAGCCATCTTCTGCCACTGAGCACTCTGTTTTGCCAATGCCGCTGTCTGTTTTGCCAGTTCCTTCTCCTGCTTCGATATTGCAGTTGAGTTCGAATGGAGATCCGCCGCGCGTGTCCGAAGCTCGGCGTCGATTGAACTTCCGACGGAGGCGAGTGATGCAGAGACCGCAGCCCGGGCTTCGGCGGTTCGACGTGCGGATTCGGCGTCAGAAGACATTGCGTGATAGATTGATGAAGCTGTCGAAGGTTGGAAAGCTCGAGTGATCTTATCTTGCAATTAAGGATGGTGGCTGCTATAGGTGGCGGAGACAGTGGAGAGCCTCAGAGAGGGGCAGCCACTTATAAAGCTGCATAGAAAGGGCTGTATTAATCCTAGATTCCAAAGAAGATAAGCTTTTTGTGCGTCAAGCCGTCAGTAAACATGCAAGTCCGTCTAGGAGCCTTAAGCCTAATCCGTTTGGTGAGGGTGGGACGTGATTAGATCTAAGTGGTGACAAAAGACAGCTACATTAGTGTACCAAGTTCTCTTGCAGCTGGCGATGTTGTTCGTCCTGCAAATGCCAGGGGTCCCAGACACGTGTTCGAGAGAGGGTGGCTATGAGTGCTATAAGACAGATGACAGACAGATGCGTATTTCTCTGGAATAGATCAATGACATCAAGCAATGGGTTATCGAAGGATATGACCTGCAGTACAAAAAGAAAGAGGGTTTATTACTGACTGCACCGAGCTTGAGTTCGTCATTGCACGTAAAAGAAGCTCCCATGACTTTCATCAATTTGGAGAAATTAACCTAGCTTTCCCGCGGTAGCAAGCTCATTTCTAGAGATGCTAATTCAGCACACAGCTCATGAGTCAGGGCGAACTCTGATGCAGTTCAGCATGGTATAAACCAACGTTGAAGATGTCGTATCGATGGAGGCGCTTTAAGGCTAAGTACTCTGTTGCTAGTCCAATTTTGTATAACCGAGGTAACAAACGTCCACTCTACCCTCCATCTTCCATCTCTCTCTTCTACGCTTCGTAACGATAATAGAATGCAGACTGTCAACGGCGAGAATACCGACAGTAGTGTTCGATCTAGTTATATGCACCTCGGGCCATGTTGCAGAACTTCCGGGTTCTGAAGGCCATGCTCCCAACAAGCCTAAAAACTCCGCATTTTCACTTTAAATATATTAATCATTGCTCCAGAACTTCCACCGGAGAAATTAGATCTCGTTATTAGCTTTTCCCCTTTTGACACGGAACTAAACTCCTTGCCGCAACTGTACTTCTTCATCCCGAAAGATCAAGCATCTAGCACAGGTCAGCGATATGATGGCTTCAAATTTGGATAACCGCCAACGACTCTGTTGTTCGAGCGAAAGTCAGAAGCCTCAAGCAACCTACCACAAACACGCTACGAAGAACTTGCTTGTTTAGAGCTTTCATTTCATTGCCACACTCAAATTCCTTAGCTGTTTTGCTTAGTAGCACATATCCTGCGGCGTTCAGCCACAACGTGGATGCTGATGCACAACCTAATGTGTCCCCGGATTTTCACTGCAACCCCTGTTCATATCCCTACTTTACTCCGCTAGACACCCCCTAGTCCATCTATATCGAACAGCGTGATCTCGGTTCCTATGCTTTCTTGAAATTGGGACGTAATTGAGTTTGGATCGGAATTGACTCGTCCGTGTATAGTGACACTGAAATCGGTAAGCTGAATATAAGATTTTCTATATATCTAAGCCTTTTCTTCGAAAAGGCTTTCCAATTCACGCAAATGCCCATTAGTCGACATGAAAATTCCTGTCTTACCCGTACTGGTTGCTACTGCTGCAGCTCAGCAGTCTGCATGGGGTCAATGTGGCGGTAGTGGTTGGACAGGAGATACAACGTGTGCGTCTGGGTATTCATGTCAATACAATAATGAGTTCTATTCGCAATGTGTCTCTGGTGCAGCAGCTCCAGGTGAGTTATTGCCTACAGGGCTGAGAAAACACCAGCATCCTGACCATTCTAGCGCCGGCGACCACACTCGCTACCGTCGTTGCAGCCGCATCATCTTCACCAGCAACCCCAGTAGCTTCTGGATCAATATCCAAAGCGAGTGGCACGCAATTCACCATTGATGGAGTCACAAAATGTGGGTGCCACTCCCGCTGTCTCATACTCCAAGCCGCTAAACCCTCCCACAGATTACGCCGGAACGAACAGCTACTGGATCGGCTTCCTAACCAACAATGCCGACGTCGATACAGTAATGTCGCACCTCCAATCATCCGGCCTCAAAATCCTCCGCGTCTGGGGCTTCAACGACGTGGAATCTGTCCCGGGCTCCGGCACCGTCTACTATCAGTCCTTCTCCGGCTCCACCGCAACCATCAACACCGGAGCCAACGGTCTGCAACGCCTCGACTACGTCGTCAAAAGCGCCGCCGCACACGGCATCAAACTCATCATCAACTTCGTGAATAACTGGACCGACTACGGCGGCATGGCAGCCTACTTCTCCGCTTGTGGCGTCTCTTCAAATGCAGACTGGTATCAGAAAGACGCATGCCAAACTCTCTACAAGAACTATATCAAAGCCGTCGTGAGCCGCTACCAGGACTCCCCCGCGGTTTTCGCATGGGAACTAGCCAACGAGCCCAGATGCAAAGGCTGCGCTACATCCATCCTCACAAACTGGATCAAGTCAACGAGCGCTTATATCAAGTCTCTAGACTCAAAGCACATGGTCTGCATCGGTGACGAAGGCTTTGGTCTTACAACCGGCAGCGATAGCAGCTACCCTTACAGCAGCGGCGAAGGCTGGGCTTGGGAAACTAATCTCGCCATCTCAACCATCGATTTCGGCACTTTCCATCTCTATCCTTCTTCTTGGGGTACTACGAACGATTGGGGTAATGGATGGATTACTAACCACGCGAAAGCTTGCGTTGCGGCGGGGAAGCCTTGCTTGTTTGAGGAATATGGCGTCTCGACTAACCATTGTTCTGTAGAAGGCGCGTGGCAGAAGACGAGTTTGAACGCGACCGGGATGGCCGGCGATCTGTTTTGGGACTTGGGGGATACGTTGTCCTCGGGCAAGACGTCGGATGATGGGAATACGATCTTTTATGGGACGAGTGATTGGACTTGTTTGGTCACGAATCACGTTGCTGCTATTAAATAGAGCAATGCGGAGGAACGGTGAAGATGTATTTATGGAAAAGTTTTGAAGCCTTTGACTTCGGTGTATTAAATTTTATGTTAGTAAAACTAGGTGAGGCATGCACAGTGAATGTTATAATTTGTTGAAATCTGGGCTGAGCGTTATGACGCTCTTTGCTGTTCCACATACACTGTTTAATTTTGGTAGTGTAGTTCTACAGGAGTATCTAGCCCTCAGCGAACATTAAAATTGTCACGCGCATCACCTTTTGCTGTTATCTATGCAGGGCAAATGAACCTCGAATCCAACGAATTATCACACCTGTGGCAGCACTCTGATCTTTTCCGTATTGGGCGACTGTTCAGCCCGGCCTGATGACAGTCCCAATGAGGCGCTATTAGCGAGAGTTTACCGCCGACCCTTGAAGCCTCAGTAGAAGCTCTGGAGTTCTGGCAACACTACGTGAAATGAGATTTGTAGCCTCTCAGATCAAACGTCCAAGCATTCATCATTGAATGTGAAAAGGAGCAGTGTAAGATTTTGTTGCAGCATTTGAACCGAGTTCACTTTTAGCTATCTATAAGTTTTGTCTCCGAAAGCCGATCGCTAACCATAATCTCCCATCCATTCTCCATTGCTGGAGGAAAGACTTGCTAAGGAAATGGAGACTATATAATGCATATTACCAAATGTTTGGACGAAAGCAAAACTTTTTAGCTATGAGGTCGAGAATCTCAATGCCGGATTCGCCTGTGAGACGCGTTGAAATATTCATTAGGCGGAGTGGTAAACTCAGCATTGGTATCTGAATCTATGTCGATTGCTCGCCTAGATTTCTTTGGCATTGGGGACGAGGCTGGGGATCTTGCTGCAATCCGCTTCAGGCCGCTTTTCTGGACGGCTTTGGGCTTTGCAATGAGTACGCCAGAGCCTGGGTCATTGCCGGTGCGGAACCAGTCATGATTTCCAGGGAAACCAGACTGCCATCCAAGGCTCTCTGTGTTCACGGACTTCCCAGCGGCTTGAATATTGTCAGGATGATTCTTTGCGTGTCGAGGAAAAATGGACACTTACTCCAAGATTGCTCTTTCGGTCTCTCTGGACCTTTACGCGTGGGACGTGAGGATGAAGTGATTGCAGCAGGAGAAGCAATGCCATCGCGAACAGAATGAGCATTACTGAATTGTGGCGATGATGAGCTCAGGACCACTACTTCGTCATCCGTGTCATCAGGGATTTCTGCATCATGGGAGATGACACCTTCATAATCTGGCAGCGCTGTCACGTAGTTAGCATCTGTGCATCAGGCCAAGTTTCAGAAGCAATTCAAGTAAAGGAGCATTTACATATCGTGCCGCCTTCGGATTGTGCTGAGGTTTCTCGATCCACCCGATTGGAGGGTTGTTCCGCACGAGGGGGAATGCTGTAGAAGGCACCCTTCTTCTTATAGCGAGAGATCATAGGGAAGTAAGACTCGGAGGTCAACAAGCCTTTGAAGGTAATCTTTCTGCTACCCACAGACGTTACTTCAGGCCGCAAGACCGAGCAAGTACATTTCTCTTTATTAAGTCAGCGGGAGAACTACAGGAAGGCTAACGAATCCAGCACTTACTGTCGCACTCCTCTCGGAGTATGCTAGATTGGTCATGCAAAGCAATTGCGCATTTTGCAGAATGCAAAGTGATGCAGAGCGGCTTGTCGAGGTTTGTACATGGTTCTTTCGAGACCCAAGAGACAACGAGTTCCCCGTATTTGCCGTTTGAACTGATCGTGACGGCCCGTGGCATTTGCGGAAGCTTTCGATGAGGTATGCTCTTCAGCTCACTTTTTCCACGCTCTCCCAAAGTGCTTGCGGCATCCGATGATAAGAACTGGTACATCATCTTGTCCCACAGCAGGAGAATAGAATGGTCACAAATGAAAAGATGAGATGGGTAAACCTCATCGTCTTCGAGGCCATCTTCGCATTCCTCTTCCTCGTGAGAGCCTTCGAAAGTGAGCCACTTTTTGTGAATCTTCCATTCCCCTTCTGAGAAAAGCACGTCGATGCCCAAGTCCTCGCCCTCGACGAATGTGATTTTCATTCCGCGTGTTATCTCGTGGGAAGTGATGCAGGCTTCCAGAGTCCCTTTGATGTGTACTGCGAAGCAACCGAACTCAATGGCAGCTTCCTTTGCATTCGAGAAGATATGCTCGCGCTCTTTTCCTGGTGTTCGACACTTGGTGTGTTGGCGTAAGATCTTCCAAAGACCCTGTGGCACTTTCTCCGGTCGCTTTTTCAGACAGCGTTCAATCAAATCAAAGTCCTGTAATAAAATTAGCTGACTTGATCCGATCAAATGGTACTGGAGATGCTTACGTCTTTCCCTTCAGCAGGGTCATAATAGAATGGCAGACGGTCATCATCAGAACGCAAGTCGAGCATATGCCGCCAGACTATCTTTGTGACTTGAGGGGAGATGTAGTACTTCACAAAATTGACTTCTGCAGCTGTGTGGAAGTGGTTGCGGAGCAGATCTGTATATTTTGCGATTAAATCATGTCCGCTGGCGGACGCAGCTTCGTCGAGCAAGGCATGTTCCCAGAGCAGCGTCACCTTTCTGGCTTCTTCTGCGGTGTCATCTAGAGTATCCCTATCCCGGCTTGTCTCTCCTTCCAAAAAATTGTATCCATATAGATACTTCAAGCCTGATTTGCTGCCCATTGGCAGAAGTAGTCCATGAAGATAGATGTTGTTTTGATATCCGGGATCGAGAATGATGTCTCCACTGACCTTTCGTACAATAGCATCAGGACGTTGAACATCGATGGTTACTTGGAGCCATTTGCGAAACTCTTCGAGCGGCACTTTGCTGCTGCTGGCTTTACCGCCGTCAGACGTTAAGCAAGTATGTTTTTCTCCGATTACAACGCAAACGTCCTCCCACACATTCGCCTGCAGAGATCGAGGCTCCTGTCTCTTCTTTCTGTTCCCATCTTGCTTCTTCAGCTGGAGTATTTTCTCGGGGCTGACTCGGTTTAGCTTGCAGACTAGTTTCATGTGCTCGTCGAATACGAAGCTCCATTTAAACTTAGAGCTTTCCATCCTGATACTGAAGTTCTGCGGGTGTCGGCGAAGGATGGAAGCGGCAAGTTTGAGGCCTTCACCATGCTGTCCCGCTTGTTCGTCGTCGTCAGCTTTTGAGGTGCCTCCAAATCCGAGATGCCATCGTTGGAGGCTGGCTTGGAAGTTTGCCATCTCGATGACACCTTCATTGTTTTTGTCCCACTTGTAGGTGAGGTATCCACAAAAAGCACGAGGCACTTTTTTTGATGAGGTGGAGAATACCTCGACTTTGATCTCCCTCTTTTTTGTATCTTCGCTGTATTGAGGTGCAAAATCTCGTTCGTCAATCCCAAAGGACTTCTTGATCCCATCTTTCCTATCACAAGTGAGCAAAAGAGCATGAAGTGAATGGGGGTAAGAGATACCAGTTCTGGTACAATTCTCTGAAGGCTTCCATTCCGCCCCACAATGGCTGGTAGTTCTTGCTGATATTGATAACTTCGGTGCTGCTTTTGTTGATTCCCTCCAGATCATTGTCAGGATCTACCATATATGTACCATCATCGTGAAAGCCAATGTCGTCAAATGCCTGCTCAATCTGACCTGAATCTCGCACAGTGGTAGCCATGATCGGATAGGTACAGAAATGTTAAGTAGGTCAGAGCGGATGGTGGTGCTGGAGTCAAGCAAGGATGCTAGCGAAAGATACCCAGAGGTAAAGAAGTAGATTGAAGTGAAGCTAGATGAACCACGCGTCTATATTCTAGAGGGTGGGGCAGGTGAAGGTGGAAGCAGAGGGTTCTGAGGGATGAAACTGACAAGAACTGAGGGTGGGATTGACGTTCATAGCACTCCAGGGCTGGGAGCCAAGCATATGACTTATAACGACTTAGAACTTGAAGGACCTCAGCGCTAGTGCGAACTGCCAGTCACGCTTTCGTTTACTTAGAGTATACCACGGTGGCTGGAAAGGCCACGCGTTCTGCCATTCTGTAAGAGGCAACGATATAAAACTGGAAAATGTTCTCTCCTTCAATTTCTCATAACCTTCCTACACGTACACTTACAGCAGACATCCGTCACAGAAGCTGAGCACGTCTCCCGCATGGGGTCCAGGCAGCATTGTGTACTACCATACCGTTTGTGGCTTACAAGGACGATGCCGCAGAGGTGTCTAAGCTGGACTGTGAATGGCCAACGCGGTGTGGAAAGACGGCACTCGACATGTTTGCCCGTACTTCTGCATATGTTCAGCACTTATCATTGGCCTGAAAGGCAATCATAACAAGGAACTGAAATGAAATGCGGGCTGCGACATGTTTTCGTTCCAAAATGCTTCCAACCACCCCTGTATTGGCTTCGGAAATGTAGGGCATTTGCTGAGAGCGTCCTTGACGTGTTTTAGGAAGATTTACAGAGGACAGTCAGTCATGATGGATCGATGGATCTCAATTGAGTTTTGTGTAACAACACAGAAGACAATTGCAAGATGGACCGGTTCATGCCAAGTCTTTGCTTCCTCTCCACGCGCTAACTTAAACTATGTTAGTGCTAACGTCGGATTCCCTTGAGAAAAGTCGACTTGTTCACGAACTTCAACATTGCTTCCGGGGATGATGGTACCACGACCTCCTGCTTCGAAGCTCGAATCTGCGGAGCTCACATCTGCAGGATGAAGCTCTTTCTCATTCGTCACGGCGAGACCGTTGACAACGTTGCCCAAGTCTAGTACGAGCCAGCACCTTTTCATTCGGATTGCAATTACTAACAGGACAGTGCTGGGAGCAGAGACTCTGAACTCACCAACCATGGATTCCAACAAGCCACGCGCCTTGGTCAGCATTTCTATGCTACAGGCATTACCTTCACCCACATATTCTCCTCGCATCTTCAAAGAGCCTTCAAGACTGCCGAACTCATTCGCGATGCCCAAAAACCGAACGCAGAGTCCTCGGACGGTAGTAGAACAGTACTAGCAGTAAAGCGACTACCATTGCTCACGGAGCAAGATTTTGGGTTCTACGAGGGAAAGAAATGGTCTGAACATCGACCTAAGCCTACGAATTCAGGTCGCGATACCCACGGGCAGGAACAACAGGATACTCCTGGCTTTATTGACGTCGAATCGAAAGACTCGATGGCTCAACGTATGGATGCATTCCTTGACGAACACCTGCTGCCGTTATTCGATGTTCCCACTTCTGATGGACTTGTTATCGCTGTCGTATCTCACGGCATGATCCTGTCAACTCTCTGGCGCCGTCTTCTCTCGCGGCTTCCGCAGAAGAGCGTCAATCTGTCGCCGGAATTGGTCGCTACGACGCGAGTATATTCTCTACAGCATCTTGGAGGGTGGGGAAATACCGGATACCTGAAACTGGAATTCAAACAAGGCTCTGTGGCAGGTCCAGCTGTAGTTGAAATGCGTGATTCTGAGGGTGAAGTGGCTACAGACGCCGAATCTAAAGCAGCATCGCATACTTTATATCAGCTCATTGGCAAGTCCAGGTTCGTCGAATATGGAGACCCTGTGATCGACTCAGCTTCTCTCCCTTCGCATGCTGTAATTCCTATCCCATCCGCGTCAAAGCTTCTCCACGGATGGACGACCACAATCCTGGTTATCAACGGAAGAGATCACCTCAAGGATCTGAAGCGTACTCGTGGAGGTGTGGGCAGCGCGAGGCACGATGAAAAGCAGAAAAGCATCGAAGCCTTCTTCAAACGGAGGAAAGTGAGCTGAGTACAAAAGGTGACTGAAGCAGGTTATCGAACACTCTCTTTCAACATTTCAATTTGGTAAGCATCATTAATATTTCTCTTCCTTAAATTTTTCGATGATGATAAACCAATTATTCACAGACCTGTTCTGAAATCAAATGTGGACTACTAATTGTTCCAACTGCTGTCTGATCCTTATTCTTGTTTCAATACCTTCATGGCTTTGATGTCGCGAGCTTCTGCTGACTGGTCGTACTGTATAGGCATTACTCGTCACCGGTGAACTATGGTTTGCCGCATTACCATATTCCGTTGCTGCTGCGCGGGTGCTTGTGGGATGATTTTAGATAGAAACTTGTCCCTCACTCATTCGTGTCCAGAGGCCTAGAGGTTAGGTGGAGTTCGTTAGAGGTTGTATTGTTCTGACTACTCTAGAAATGGAGCGGGATCTGAGAGTGTGGGTGTCGTCCGTCACTCAGCCTTGCTGGGAGCGGTGATCGTGGACTCGGCGACAATTCAAGCTCTTCACTTGAGCCTCACAGCGATGTCTTCAATCCAGGACGCCGTGAATATTACTCCTACAGTTGCTCCACCACTCCCCACCCTACAAATTGCCGACATGAATGCCTGGGACATGATTGACAATTGGGGCTGAATAGTTGCCAGCATCCATGCTTCCGCAGAAATACTGCGGCAAGCATTAAGGATATTCAGAGAGAAATTCCATACATGGTATCAGTCGAGTAAGCTGCACGAGCAGTTCATGATATCAGCACTGTGGTATAAGTAGTACTGGAGGAAGTATTGGAACTTCTAGAACGGAACTTGCGACCTTCCAGGGACTACCAGCTCGTCTAGATCTCGAGGGATACCGGAGAGAGGACATGGAAAATCCTGTGGAAGGCGGGAAACAAGGAGAAAGCCATGACAGGAGGGAAATGTTACATGATGCTCAGGAGTCTCTTCATGACCTCCATGAGTATTGGTGTGGAATGAGGCTGAGATAAGAGATCAATAGGTGGATACTTCCATCCAACATCATTGAAGCGCTCACAACATCTGAGATCCACGGAAACTATTACTTCAAACCTATGAGCCAAGAAGAATTGGAATGTTTGCAGAAGATGCGTTTAGGCCACCACCTTAATACCAGTGGCGAAGATTGCTATCTTGAACAAGAAGCGCCATGTAACTCGCATAGTATGGCTGTATGAGGAAATTGCTATTTTAACAATATCTTTAGCGAAGACGAGGAATCCGGCAGGCAACTCAGCTTACTCGCACATCAAGACATCGGGCCGATCCTTGCCTCCTTCTCTCGGTTGAAAGCCGAAAAGTGTGTATGTAAGCTAAGCACCAACGTAGCGCTTCCTTCACTCCAACCAACCACTACTCCTACGCCTATGTTCTGCCATCAGACATGCAGATTTTCTTAGAGCTGATGACTGCAGCACCATGTTCGATTCCATCTGCGATATTACATCCGTGGCGTCGGAATCTGTGCCATCCTTCACCACCATGCGATGATCTCAAACACCGTTGACAATTGGACTGAGCCCAAGAGATCCGCTTGTGCCAATCCTCGCTCGGAACCAGCCATCTTAGCATGTCGAAGTTGCGATACTCTCGTCGCATGGCCAAGATACGAATTTTTTTCTCCTAAGAAAATGGCGATGAGGCTCTTGATTGCCGCCATGGTATACCCTGCGGTGCCTCATCTCCTGCTGTGAGGCGATGAAGTGAGAATTGGCCCTTTCCGTCATGTTGCTCTACTCATCGTATAGTCATCATGCCTCCCGGGCCAGGTCTACGGACATTATTTCTTGTTGTTGATTGCCGATGGCGGGTCAGCAAAGGAGAAGGCCCTCGTCAAATTTTCCGTTTCTTTCGGTGACTGCTAACTCACCTCTTCTCTCACAAATGAGGATTAAATACTTCGAGAGGTAAAAATTATCATCGCCTAGTCAGTGTTGTAAGCCTTGCGATCTGCAACAAGTGTGGCGGCTTCGGCTTCGCATCTTCACATCCACTATCTAGGTAATGATATCACTGCGTCTATATCCATCTCTCACCCACATCGCCAAATTCAGCCCCACGATCTACAACATGCATCTGTAAGGATAACAGTAGCTTAGACGCTATGATCCTCTTCTGTCCTTTTCCTGTGCCTTACCGCTGACACAAGGGTTCTTGTACCAATTCTTTGTCCTATTCTTATGCTTCAATGAAAATTTTCGATTCTCATGGGAATCGTCTGTCTTACCTAGGAGTCAGTAACAATGTCTCCTACGCACCCGAGTGCTCCACTCAGCTTCCAACTTCCTTCGAGTCATCTTTGAAGCTCGCTTCATGCGTTTGCATTTGGCAAATCGGATAATAGTCATGGCTCAGAAAAATCAGTCAAATGAAGCTCACTCCCTGCCGGATGCTGCTCTCTTTTTACAAAAGCTTTCGCCATATGAAATAGAATATCTTCTATTCTCATATTCGCCTCGATATACAAATCGTTTCTCACAATATCTGGAACAACCAAGATTACCACCAGTTCCGAACGGATTGACATTCTTCCCCATGGATGAACCGTCGATGTCAATGGATAACCTGCCAAACAGCAGTAGCACCAGTATCGAAAGCCTCGGGAAAGAGACAACTCAGCCACACAAGCTTGGATGGAGGTTCTACGCTGCCTTTGGCTGTCTATGTGTAGTCAACCTGGTTTGTGCACTGGACGCTACTTCTCTTGCTGTAGCTTTACCTGTGAGTAGCATTCTGAGGGACAGGAGAAGAGTCTGAGCATGTTGGCTCACTATTGCACAGGTCGTAGCCAACGCTCTTCATGGTTCCGCAATCGAGGCGTTCTGGTCGGGCACCTCCTTTCTTGTCACAGCAACAGTCTTTCAACCAACTTTCGCCTCGTTATCGCATATCTTTGGGCGGAAGCAAATGCTTCTAGCTGCGCTAACCTTTTTCACTGTCGGAGCAATACTCGCTGCTGTTGCCCATGACTTCACAGTTCTGCTGATTGGGCGTTCCATACAAGGCGTTGGAGGCGGTGGCATATCTGCGCTCACTTATGTCATTGTCACGGACATGGTAACTTTGAAAGAGAGAGGGAAGTGGTTTGGTCTCATCACGATGATGTGGGCTTTCGGTGCTGTTACTGGGCCAGTCATTGGTGGTGCATTGGCGGAAAAGGTCTCTTGGGTAAGTTGGCAGCTGCTCATTATAAGAACCACGCATGAAATCTGCTAACATTCGTCCAGAGATGGATATTCTGGATCAATCTCCCATTCTGTGGCGTAGCATATGTCACCATTCCACCTTTCCTACAACTAAAACCTAAAGAGGGCCGAATCCGAGATAAGATCAAGACAGTGGACTGGGTTGGATCCTTCCTCTTCATTGCTTCTCTGACTTCACTGTTAATTCCCGTTACTTGGGTAAGTAACGATATACGACCATTCAATAGCTGGGCTCCTTTCGGTATTACCCGATGCTGACACATACGAAGGGTGGGGTCATGTACCACTGGAGTAGTTGGCGCACGATTGTACCCATCATAGCCAGCTTAATCGGCTTCGTGCTATTCATGCTGTGGTCTAAATTCAGCAAAGTCGAACCAATTTTACGGAGCAGTCTATTCAAAGATCCCGAATCTCTCACCACTTATTTTGGAACTATCGTGCATGGCATGTTCTTGTGGTCGGTGTTGTACTACATGGTAAGCTAAGCGCCAATGGAATCTTATCATGCACAATATATTGCTTACACAAAACCCAGCCACTCTACTTTGAAGCAGCCAAAAATTTCAGCCCCATCAATGCAGGAATAGGCCTCTTCCCGTGGACGTTCACGCTTGGCCCGCTGGCTGTGGCAACGGGGATTTTCATCGCTGTAACCGGGCGCTACAGGCCTGGAATCTGGGTCGGATGGTTCCTTGCTGTCCTCGGAATTGGTTTACTGGTCCTGATCAAGAAAGACTCGCCTACTCCAGTCTGGGCTGGCATCGCCGTGATTTCCGGCATCGGACTTGGGATTCTCTACTCAGCGATGAGCTTTGCGACACAAGCACCGGCTAGCAACAAAGACCTTCCTTTCGCCGCCGCACTCTACTCCTTCTTCCGTAACTTTGGGCAAATGCTCGGTGTAGCTGTTGGTGGAACGATCTTCCAGAACGAAGTCAAGAAGAACCTACTCAAAGTCCCGGAGCTTGCCAGGAGCGCGGAGACATATAGTAAAGATGCCTCTGCGTTGGTTGAAGTGATTAAGGCTATGCCTGCGAGTGAGATTCAGTTGAAGACTCAACTCATTGATGCATATGTTGATGCGTTGAGAGTCATCTGGATCGTTATGTGCGCTTTGGCCGGAGTAGCGTTCGTGCTTAGTTTGGTCTTCACAAAGGGAAAGAGCTTGGATAGGGAACTGGAGACTGAGCAAGGTTTTGTCTATGAGCCTAAGCATAGAGATGAGGAGAGCATTGAGCGGTAGGATGTTGTATGATAGTAAGGTGTGTACGATTATGTTTGGATACTGGTGGAGCGTAGATCATTGTAAATTATTCGACATAGCGTTGGGTGTCAAGCATAGAATAGGGTTTTCTGGGCAGCGACCATGTGGGTTCTTTACAAAGTACCCTTCGTACTTCATTTTTGCCAATTTCCATGTCAGACTTCAGTCGAATTATATTCACTCTTCCAAGGTTGTCACTCTACCTCTCACGTGACCAGAATTTGGATCGCAACAGGAATTGCGGATAGATGGTGAGATCATAACAACAAATCCCTATGCGCACGAGACTACTGATGTCTGCTGAGGGCCAGATACTCATCTAGGACCAAGCTACCACGGCGTATACGCACAGCAAGGAAAGTCATTACGAGGTTGAGGCGCAGCGCAGACACCAAAGAATTACGACACGGAGTGTGTCCACTTGCCCAATATCGATAAGGACACCCACAAACAAGCTTTTCAACGTCTCTCAGGAACCGGGGAAATTCTTGAAACGTTGGAAGGGCGTTCGTGGTGGCGATAGTTTTCCTTGGTGGAGAGGTGGCTGGTGGCTGGTGTGGTTCCCTGCCTCCAACTTTTCGCAGCTTTCGACCACGTTTTCGCGACGACACAAACCTCCGAAATCAGGGCTTGGACCCTGCAAAAACAAGATCTGCTAAGACTCAGGGTAGCAATGATTGCGCCTATGAGCTGAAGCGACGTTATTAAGTTTTTCGTCACTGTTTAGCGGTGTCGTGATGCAGGTTTGTGTGGAAGTTGTTTGGTGAGTGGAGGCAGATGGCAGGGTGGCTGATGTGCTTGCTAGCCACCCCCCAGACGGTCAACCACCATGATTTCTAGTGAATTCCATATATCTGTTGTACATTCCGACCTTGTTCGTTTTCTTAATTCTCGTTCGTTAAACTCTTCAGATTGCATTCTTGAGTCTATCTTGGGTCGTTGTTGTACTTCGTCTTAATCACTATCGCTCAAAGCCACGATGCGCAATTCTCTACGTTCCATATTGGCAACGCTGCCCTCGCTTGCACTTGCTCAGTCGTCGGGTGGAGAGGTCATTCCTATTACTGTTAATGGTATGTTGGGCATGTCGCTATGGAAAGTTCTAAATGCTAACTCTGACAGGATACATCACATCGATAACTCTGCCATACTGGCCCGCTCAGACTCCCGCCACAGCTCCTCTCACTGTTGTGCCGCCGCCCGAGCAAGTCTCTGGCGCTCTATCAAGTGCTGAGTCTGTTATCAACTCCATTGAAAGTAGCGCATATGCGTACTTGTCGACCGCCCCTTCAGGCGTGGTTCTCTACACAACAGAGGTCCCCGTCGTCATTCCCATTGGACCCCCTACCTCGGCGCCAGCATCCACCGGAAGCGAAGCCTCTTCCATTGCAGGCGGAAGCACTTTTGTCGCACCGAACCCAGCACCCTCATCGTGGAACGCCTACTCAGTCCTCAGTTCCGCACTAGCAACTTTCCCCTCATCTCTCATTCCCGCTCCGGCACCAAGCACAGCACCAGCCAGCTCCGCCGTTACATCTGGTCCGGTGACCACTGCTCCTGGATCAGTAACAGTCGTCGTTCCTGTTCCTATTCCAACTGTGACTGGATCTTCGGCTCTAGGCAGCCTCGCCTCATCAATTGCCTCTTCAATCGCCAGCTCCCTAGCTAGTGAAAACACAGTCCCGGCATCCGCAGCCTCTAGCATCGCCTCCTCAATCGCTTCATCCCTCGCCAGTGAAGCCTCCACTATCCCCGTCATCGCAACTTCCGTAGCCTCTTCCCTCGCAAGCGGGGCATCTAGCGTCGCCTCTAGCCTTGCCAGCGAAGCGTCAAGTCTAGCATCCAGCATCACAGCCGCCCCATCCAGCGCCCTAGCTTCCATATCCAGTGCCCTAGCTAGCGAAATCAGCTCGGTGAACTCTGTGCTTTCGAGTGAGCTAAGTAGCCTCACTGCTGCCGCGACTAGCTTAGTTTCATCGATTGAGAGCGCTGCATCGAGTACACTCGCTACAGTTACGAGCTCAAGTTCGACTGCGGCGGGCAGCTCTGTGCCGCCTGCGCCGAGTGCGAGCCAGGGTGCTGGTGCGAGGAGGGAGTGGAATGGGATCGGTGTTGCGGTGGGTATGGGGTTGGGGGCTTTGATGGTGCTGTGATAGATGAAGTGCTGGAGCTCTAATGTTCTTGTATATTCTTATTCTCATGGGAGTATGGGCTTGATTTGGCTCTGGTGTTTCGGATGGGATGATATCATGGGTATGGGATATGTTTTATGGATTTAGATGATTGTCCATTTGGAGAGGGTTGAAGGAACCTGAAATGTTAATAGCTCCTTATGAGGCAGACAACTTACGTATTAGAGATAGTAATAATGTATATGAAACGTTCAATACTTCAACTTTCATAACTTTGGTGAGAGGGGTCTCAAAATTCTTGGTTTAGAAGCTTTGCTTATGTAATTGCCAAGATATGACCTGCATCTTCTTAACGCTGAACCTTCGTCATCCTTCCTCCGTCCTCCTTTCTTCATATTTCCATCGATCACGACAGACCTTACGAGGGCAATCGGTATGATAGCAAGGCGTCTATGTCAAACTTCCTTCCACCTTCCAACAGCTGTCAGATGGGGCCTAAAAACGTCATGGAAGGCCGATAGTAGGTACGGCGAGTAATGGCTGATCAAATTTGATATGAAGGCAACCCAAGCCTTAAAGTTTAGGAACAATCTTTAGGCTCGGCGCGCCGGTAAGATGGAAAAATTGAAAGCTATAACCTAACAATCATTCCATGAAGCTCTCTCGATAAGTTGCGTTTCCTTTTCTCCACGGTCAACTCTCAGCTCGCCTCTGCTATCGCCATCAAAATTGGATGCTCATGGCCTCTCAATTCTGATTAAAACCTTCTACAAATTTTCATAAGCCATATCATAGCTATGATTCAGTGGGCCTCTTTCTCTAGCCCCTCACTTGACTGAACATCACGGTTTCTTTGCAGTTTACACTTCCCGTCCTTGAAAAATGACCTCCAGGTATCATCACAAGTTCACTAAATTGATCTACATGATTGCGCCTCAGAAAATGGGCCAAACAGAGCTATTATCACATGCCGAGGAAAGGCGGGCGTGGCGGTCAGGAACGGGAAGTGACGTTTACCCGGCACAGGTTTTGGAATTCAATCACTGCGATCTCATTATGCACTCTCAGATGGGGACACACTGCACACATTCACAACTACAATAGCTTGCTGGCTCCTCTCGCCAACTCAAACTCTACGACTACCACCCAGCATCCAGTATATCTTCAGTTAAGACCACAGCGGGATATCTTCTTTAAGCTCTTACTCTAGTCTAGGATCCAAACCACGCCTTTACGGGTTTCCTTCCGCAACACTTCTCTACTACCATAACTACTCCTCTCAGAGCACAGCTTGACTCCCTCCCCACAGCTCATACACACTTTCTTGACTGGTTGCATACCGAACAAATATTTGTTTGGGTCTACTTCTTCTCCAGATCCAGATCCCTTTCGCGCTCTCATTCTCAACTCTACTGTTCCCTACAACAGCTCCACTACGACAACATCTCTACCAATTAATTTCACCCTCGTTGGATCCTTGAAGCGAAACCTTTTCTTCCGGAGCACAAGGTCAAACAGATTGCTACAGCGTGATCAGTTGATACGAAGTGTCGACTAGTCTCTTCAACTTGTAGGTCTTCAATTGAGTAAGTTAGCCTCCTCTCTTCAATTAAAACCCCAAAATCCCCGGAAACCCCCTTTTCGGACCTTCCCAGAAATTCCACCCCAGCCAGCCAAAACTTATGCAGGAACAATTTGGGGCGTCATAGTGACCCCCCAATCTCCTCATATCGGGCACTTGCATCAGCCTTCCCTGCCCTTGCCTAGCATCACCTAGCATACATGTTGTCTTTGCAAATGGAATCGACCATCTCACCTTCCTTTATGCGCACATTGCTGGCATTCGTTTTCTCTACGATTGCGTGACTGACTTCACCTCTCCCATAGTCCGCACTCTTCGTGGCTATGCTCCGTGGATGACTACCAGTGATAATCTTCGGCACCGACATTTCGGAACCATCGCCCTAGTCGGACTTCACTCCACTCCTTGGTTACATCTCCCACTCCCGCTTCGTGCTTCTGGGAACTGCCCTCACGTGCTCACCGCCCAATCTTCTGAGCATCGCGAAGCATTTTGATAACTTATCCGCTTCTCCAAATCATCTCTAAACGGACCTGGTATCGATCTTTTATCTTGCTACGCATTCGTGCGATCACTCAACAATTCGATTGTCGACACTACCTCGATGTCTGCTATGACAATGTCTCAAATTAAGTTTCCACCATTTGATTCGGATACTGGCGATCCCTCTTTCTTTATGAATGAATCCCAAGGCAATTTCGACATGGACATGGAGGATAACGCGCAGCCTCTTTTCGGAGATGGTGGAGGCACACAGACTCTCTTCGGGAACGGAGAAGGAACGCAGTCCGACTGGAACTTCAATAACCTTGAGCCTCCTGCAGAAAGACTTAGCGATATGGATATATCTCAAGACCTTCACGAGCCTAACGAATCGCAACAGGACCGAAGGCCAGCTCCGGATGATGATTCATCTTTTGAGCCCACTGGACCCTATGGCCGAGATTCCTCAAGTCCATACAGCCACCAGGGCGGTTCCTCATCTCTACATGTCCCATCTCCATTTGAGTCGCCATACGAGCTACGGCCCAAGACGAAGCTGACCTTAAAAACTTGGTTCGATCAAGATGAATCGGGAAATTATGATCCAGTTGAAGACGCAAAAAGCGCCCGTCTTGAAATGACAAAGAGAAGAAAGGCGTCAACGCGCAACGTCAAAGCACGAGCACGCAAGAAACTCAAACGACCGAAGAAGATTGTACAATTCCAGTTTTTGTCTGCAGCTGCATTCGATGTCCTCGGGAAGGCTGCAGATAACTGGCCTGATGGATGGTCGAACCTTTCTGATGATGAGGCATCGCAAGAAAACCCTATTCGACGACAGAAGGCGGTGCAATATGCTCCCCAGGTCCCAATTTTGGATCCAGCAAATGATCTCGATGATCTTACGGGCCATCCCCTCGCGAGAGGATGCGTTACTTGTCGTAGATATCGCCAACCATGTTCAATGACCAACGGCGGCTCCTGGCCCTGCCAGGAATGTATCGAAGATAACCAGATCATGACTTGTCAATTCCTTATTGCTCCAAAAGTCAAGGGAATCTGTCGGTCATGCGAAAGCAAGGATCTTTATTGCTCCTTCGTTAGCGGCGGCACTCAAGAAGGAGACTGCCAACAGTGCATGGAAACGCAAGGAAAGGTTCTGTGCGTTGCTGGACCAGCACCGGGGCATGAGTATGTCCGAGCGTCCATGGACCTGCTTTGCGGTGAGGACCGCAAGTATACCTCTTGCACGGCGTGTCGTCAAGCAAAGAAGCGGTGTTCGTTAAAGCGAAAGTCCGATAAACCTCCTTGCGGCTCTTGCAAAAAGGCGGGCATCGGATGCACTTTCACTGACATTGAGAAGCCTCACCGCCAAGAAAAGCCTTTAGGCCGAGGCAACACCCAAAGATCTGGTGATGGTGGAGAGAGCCTGCCCACGTCTCAACCAGTCCCTGAGCCGAAGAGGTTGACTTATGCTGATTTTGGTTGTACTGAGGAAGAGGAAGACGAGGATCAACAGCCAGAACGTCCACGATCGCCGACACCTGAGATGATGATGGCCGATAAGGATGGCCACCAAGGTCGAACGACAAATATTATAACCTCATTCGCCCATCCCATCACTTTCGCATTCATTACGACCCCAGATCGCGAAGAAGGCTGTAGCTTCTGCCAAAACGCGGTGTTTGGTATAATGGGACACTCTGAGCACAAGATCCTTGTCCTCGAGTGGTCGAACGGACTGGGTTACACCGAGTTGATGACAGGACATTACACTAACCACGGACCGACAACAATGTGCACCGATTGCACGATGTCTCGCCTACAAATTATCTCCTGTGGATACCACAAAGTCAGACGTGACTCACGTGCGGACGAGATCCTGAACCAAGACATCGACGAAGCCGCCGAACAACTCCACCTCTGCAAGCCGCGGTCCGAAGCCGGAAAGAAAGAAATGAGCCGCTGGTGTAGTCTCTGCTTCGGGCTCGCGACGTACAAATGCTGCACGCCCACGGAGCTTATGGCGCTTGAGGCAGACGAGGATGATGAGGAAAGCAAGAAAGTCATCGGTTGCGGTCTTCGATTGTGCGACGAGTGCCATGTCAGGTTCCGCGAGGAGTTTGATGGTGTCTTGAATGATATGACGGAGGTTGTCGATGGAGAGCAGAAGTCGAGAAAGGATGGAGAGCAAGAGATTGATGCTCCTATTTATCGAGCTGATGTAGGGTTTTTGGGTGAGGGAGGTTTGCTTTACAAGAATATGCAGGCGGAGCTTGCTCAACTTGAGGAGGTGGATGAGATGGAGGAGATGGAAGAGTGAGTTTCCCACGGTAGATGGATTATGGTAAGTTTTCGGACGGCGTTTGATAAGGCGGCGGAGTCTTTACGAAGCGCACGTTCGATCTATTCTCCTCACGAATAGGATCGGCTGGGTTCCAACTACTTTCTTCCATTTCCCGGCGGCTTTCCGGTCATATATATATCCCCATGGTTTTGCATTTTTGGACCGGCACCGTGAGGTGATCAGATTGGTTTTGGGTTTCGATTTTCCTTCTCGAAGGTCTGCTACTCTTCATTTCTTTCAAAAGTTTCTTCTAGCAAAACTATCAAGTTCTTGATTCATTTCGGAATCTTGGTAAGTTAAGGCAGTCCATTTGGCTTTCATTTTTACCTCACCTTTGAATGGCCGAACTGATCTGGATTGAATTGACATCTTATCCATATTTGGGCTTATCATTCTGAGGGTCCCTTTTGTTTGACAAAACTTCATATTATTGATATTGCAATAGTTGGAGTGAATAGCATCAACAGTCTTGATCGGCTTTCGCTTGGCAATTGAGGGCGTGAATCATATGGCATGAAGTGAGTTCTCCATTTGGTTAGCCGACATGTTATCGATAGCGCGTGACCCTGAAACCTGCTTAACCAAGAACAACACCAATATACAACAACTCCATCCTGATCCTCGATCTTACTCACCCATGCACGTTGAACTTCAGTCCCCTCTTAGGGCGAAGTGTGAACTTTATTTGTAAAATACTACATTCGGGCAATCCTATGGGTTATCTTCAATAGCCATCCTCTGCGCAGAGGATGTTCGAACTTTCCCTGGGCTGTACGGATCAATTTGGGCTTGGTACAGGACCCTGAGATGGCCATATCCCACATAGCTTATGCCTATCAACCGTTTTCTACTCCACGAAAGGGGTCTCCTCGGGGCGTTCAGCCTGAGGGGTAATCCTAGCAAGGTGCCTTCGCTGGCCATCGTCCCAATCTAAGATGGCGGAGTGGGCGGTAACACGGTTCTAAGAAATCCTCAGATCATTTAACGCGTACAGGCATGGTTAAAACTTACATCCCAGACAACCACAGTTCCAGGAGCCCATTTCACTCGGGCCTGGAAATCTTGACCTTTCGCGATGTGGTCATAGAGGAAGTTCAGGAGGTAATCGCTTTCCTCTTTCTTGAAGCCTACGATTCGGCGGGTGACTAATTCATGTTAGTACATTTCTGACAACGATAGTTCAGAATATTTACATTGTGGGTTCACGTAAAGCGCTTTCTCTCCAGTCGCCTTTGCATTCGTCAGTTCGCTCTTCAATTTGCCTAGATGGCCACTATGAGCAACAAGTTTCAACTTACTGGATGAGTTCGAACAAGAGGGTGGACATTGGAGACAGCTTCACGCCTTACGATTCCGCCTTTACCCTTGCTAGTAGCGGCCTGTTCAACCGCTGAAGCGGGACATGTTAGTGCGAGGTCAAGGTACCATCGAGCAGGAGTCACCTACCAGAATGGATCGCCTTCAAACCATGTAGCCGCTTTCGGAACTCTGGCGAGAGTCTCCGATATGCCTCCGCCTGGTTGGCAAAGAGAGTGTCACCTCCGGCAGCTGGTCCATCCAACAAATATAAAAAGGTCGTCCCAGGTGGCTGTTGCTCATAAGTCACGTCCGAGTGCCACGTTACCGAGTTGGTTCGTTCTTCAAAGAAGTCCCTGGCGGTGGTATCCTCAGCTCCGCGATGAACGAGATGAACTTCTGGGTGCCCGGCGGGCGCTCCAGATGTTGGGTGGATATGGTGCCGGCCAAAGTAGCCTCCAATGTCGAGGGCTTCTCCAATTGGCAGATCGGCGAAGTCTTGGTCTCGGAATGCTGCATCAACACGATCAATGACTATCCGATGTTCTGGAAGCATTTAATTGATTACGTACCGACGACTTTCTTTTGTGCTACGAAGAGAGCGAGTTCATCCTTTCCCTTGTCGGTCAACTTGCTCAGTTGTACACCATGAATTTCAGCTCCAATGTTCGCAGTAAGCTCGACCAACTTGGCATTTTCGAGGAGGTGCGGGAAAGTTGGATCAGCATCTTTGCCGTGCTCTTTATGGACAAACGGTTGAAGAGGCGAGTACCTGCCGTTGGATGTAAGCAGCTGAATCCTGATCTGTACCGAGTGGATGGTTCGCTTACTTTTTCTCCGAATCCCATGTTGGGAGGTAGTTGGGATATTTGGCAGGCGGCTGCTTCGCGGTGCCTTTCAACTCTACATCTGGCTTAAAGGCCTTCGGGCCTCCATTAAATGCCTCCTTGTATTGTCCAGTTCCAATTTCCTTCTTGAAGGTTACTGCCGGTTGTGCAGTTTCAACAAGAGCAGGGGCCATGACGAATTTTCGGATCTATTGCTTAGATATCTGCAGATTCTGATTGTTCTGAGATTTTCTATCCTCACACGCTTTATCTACGAAGCTTAAATACTACGAGCTCTTCAATCGTCGGATAGCACGGCATTAGTAGTACATCATTCTTTGACGTTTGCCCAGGTGGCAATCATTTGTTCGACACCCCGCTCTATAGATCCTACTCCAGATGCCAGCCTTGCAGCGATCGAGGACTACCAAGAATGTCTCTCGGGTAGCATTCAATCAGCAGCCGTGTTGATGGCATCAATTCAGGCATGCGATGTCGAATCCTGCGGGAAGGGATTTGTATGGTGGAAAGCCAATCATAATAGATATCTCTTATCAGCATGCAGGATCTTCTCCACTCCTGACGTCCATCTGTTTCATACTGGTACGTTGTGAGGCAGGCGATGCTGTGCTCCCTTTCCAAGCACGTCAAGTACTTGGGCCAATCACGCAATTTCACGAGCCGCCTCGCCAAACCAACAACAGTCAAGCGAGTAGACCTTTCGGCTTTCCTCCCTCTGTATTTACTCCACCACAGCAGTTCATCATGAAGCCCGGTTCTGACGTGCTATGATCGCCAACATGGAACCGCAACATGGAACCGCCGCATGGTGTTGACCCAGCTCATGCCGCATTTTTATGTGTAGTTGGGATCCACTCCAGATATCATGGCATGAGCCTAGAGAGCATTTACTCTTCTTGATAGGCTTGCTTCACCTTCTTTTCTTTTAGTTCATCGAACTTTTATCTTTACATGGCGTTTCTGGCTTCATCGTCTTTGAGTTAGAGATCGAAGAACTGCATCACGACATCATATGTCCATAGTTCTGGGTTGTTGTATAAGAAGTCGTACCTAAAAGCTTATTCGACTTTTAATTTAGCAACAGGTCACCAGTCTAGACCAAGGCCTCTACTGCAAGATGGATCTTCCTTTGGGTGTCCCCCCTGATGTCCCCAAGGCCGACTTCGAGAAGTTCGAGCCCACCGAGTCGGAATCGTCAACGCCACCAAACGGAAAGACTCCTGGCCGAATTACGTTCGCTACCAGTGGCTTGAGCCCCTACTACAAACCAATCGATAGTTATGAAGGTCGACATCGTTACGATCCGAGTTTCGAGTGGGAGCGAGAAGAGGAGAGAAGGGTGGTCAGGAAGGTACAGACTCATTGTGTCAGCTGTGAAGCATTGATACTGATCGACGGCAGATTGACTATAAAATTTGCACCTGGGTGTGCTTGATGTTCTTCTCCTTGCAGCTCGACCGCGGGAACATTTCACAAGCACTCAGTGATAACATGCTTAAGGACCTGCACATGAACACCAATGATTACAATTGGGGACAGACAATTTTCTATATCACCTTTCTGTTTGCGGAATTGCCTTCGCAGTTAGTCAGTAAGAAAATTGGACCCGACAATTGGATTCCTATCCAAATGGTAGGTTCTTGGAGAATATGTTACTGAAGGTGACTAACATGGTGATCAGGTATCGTGGAGTCTTGTTGCAAGTATGCAGGCTTTTTTGAGTGGCCGTTCGTCTTTCTTCGCGTGTCGAGCGCTGCTTGGGCTCATCGAGGGTGGATTTATTCCCGACAATATCCTCTACCTCAGCTACTTCTACACTGGTTCAGAACTACCGGCAAGACTTAGCTGGTTCTGGGTCTCCTACCAATCTACCCAGATTGTCTCCGCTTTTTTTGCCTATGGCATTCTTCATCTTCGAGGTCACAATGGTTTAGCAGGATGGGTAGGCGCTCTCTTCCGCTTGTTTTGATTTTCAATCACTAAGTTTTTCCCCCAGCGCTGGCTGTTTGCTCTCGAGGGAATGTTGACAGGCCTCATCGGCGTCGTATCCTGGTTCTACCTCCCGCCATCACCGACCCAAACGAAGAGCAAGTTCCGCGGCAAAGATGGATGGTTCAATGAGCATGAGGAGAAGATTAGTAAGTCTCTTGAAGTCGAAGTTTCCGAATATTCGTGCTTACGTGTAGAAGTGGTGAATAGGATTCTTCGGGACGACCCATCGAAAGGCGACATGCATAACCGCCAAGCGATTTCCCCACGCATGCTGTGGGACTGCCTCAAAGACTACCACATGTGGCCAATCTACCTGATTGGGCTTACGTGGACCATTCCTACTATGCCCATGGCCGCCTACTTGACGCTACAGCTCAAAGCCATCGGTTTCACCACATTCGAGACCAATTTACTCACTGTACGTACGCCCCCCTTATCACTCAACAACCCATCCACTAACACATCCTCCAGATTCCCGCCTACGTTCTCTTCATAATCCAACTCTTGATATGGACCTGGGTCTCGGAAAAAATAAACCAACGCTTCCTCGTCGGTCTACTCTCTCAAATCTGGGTGCTTCCCCTTCTAATCGCGCTCGAACTCATCCCAGCATCCACTTCCCATTGGTCCAAATGGGCTCTCTCGACCCTCGTAGTCGGGTACCCGTACGTCCACGCCATTCTCGTTGCTATTACGAGCAGGAACGCGGGGACTGTGAGGACACGAACGGTGGCATCCGCGCTGTACAACATGATGGTGCAGACCAGTAATATCATTAGTCAGAACATCTACCGGGACGATGATAAACCGATGTATAGACGGGGGAATAAGGTTCTGATTGGAATTTGTGTTTATAACTTTGTCTTGTTTATCGGGGCTAAGATCTTTTATTCGAGAGTCAATAGGTATGTTGACTACATTCTTTGCTTGATTAAGGCAACATTTCATGATGATGACATAAACTGACGGTTTGGGCTATAGTAAACGCGAGAAGACTTGGAATGCGATGAGTCATGAGGAGAAAGAGCATTATCTGGCGACCACGAAGGATAAGGGGAATAAACGGTACGTCACGCATCTTCCACCGATCAGTGTTTTGGATACTAATCAGTGGTCTAGGCTCGACTTCCGCTTCGCACATTGAGCGCCAGACGTTATCCGCCTGGGGTTGTGTTCGCCCCATAACAATAACACAGAACATGAATAGAGAGCCTTCTAGCTATTTATAAACCGCATCCGGACTAGAAATATATATCAACCAATTCAATATATCGTTGTAGATACATGGGAAGCTTTTCTCAGATATCCATTCACCGCTTTAATGGCTCATATATTGCACTTACAATCAATGTCTGATTGACTACATTTCCCAACAACCTCGGGCTAGACTTCCCATGTCACCGACCCAGCGTAGTATTGAAACCAGCTTTAAGAACGGACTTAACATTTCACAACCACTTTTAACTCACGGAAGTCCTATCGCGCTCCAAACGCCCCCAATACGTTAACCTCAAACCCAATGCCCGCTTTAAAAACAACTTCCAATTGGTTTAGATACTGTATGCTGAATCTACATCACCAGCCAGTCCCACCCACTCATCCACCCGAGAAGAAGAGTCTGGTAAAGCTCAACCACGCGTAAGCGGTGATTAAATTACAAGATCTCATTTACGGTTGATTTTATTGAATGATGTAACAGTGTTTCTTTGAATTCGCGTTGAGTTCTCATTGCTTTAGGTTCTTTGGTTTTGGGTCACATGCTTGCCGCCGTTGACGACTAAAAGAATCATTGTTGACGACGAGACCCTTCCGTCCTTACCTACCTAACCTTTCCAGAAAAAGTCGTAGATACTGGATTCTCGTGTTGAAATGCGTACCGTCCAGCATGCATCATGCATTATCCACCTTTAGCTTTCCTCTACTTTCTTTTCCTTTCACAACACTAAAGCCCGCGCGAAACATACTCCTTCCAGTTATAGGGATGTAAAAAGGAAGATGACGTGGCTTCGTTTTTGAAGATGAATAGCATTTCCGCGTTTGTCGAGGTATTTGAGGCGGAGAGGAGGTATTTAGATCGCCATGGGTGCGGCTTCTCGATTTTCAAGCGGGGTCTTGGAGGAGGCAGATTTGTCTGATAAGGCATGGGTAGATTTTCAAAGCGGCTGGAAAGTATACGTAAGATACTAGGTATGATAGACGGGTAGCAGACATGCCCTGTTAAAGATCGGTGACGAGGGGATTATGTATAGGAAAAGAGAGCTTGTAGACACGTTTATATATTTGATACAAACTGTAAAGGGGAAACGACAAGCACTATCTCCTACCCATGGTCATATGACTACAACACAGCACAAGACAACGCACTACTCTACTAGATCTACTTTCTTCACATTCACGTTCTTCTTGAATTCCCTCGCCATACCTACACATCCACCAGGTTCCCCTCTTCTTGTCCATCTTTCTGCCCACCCTCCGCACCA
This sequence comes from Hysterium pulicare CBS 123377, assembly GCA_000467715.1. Classification (NCBI taxonomy): domain Eukaryota; kingdom Fungi; phylum Ascomycota; class Dothideomycetes; order Hysteriales; family Hysteriaceae; genus Hysterium; species Hysterium pulicare. Next base: position 101,266 of record AJFK01001090.1, read on the forward strand.
TCAGCCTCCCCATTATCCCTCGTATCCTTAGTACTCTTCTCCTTCCTCTTCCTCCCCTCGGCGCTTCTCTGGTAATACTGATCAAGGATCTTAGCCGGGATACGATTGAGCAGTTCCTTAGGATAAATCCTCAGCAAGCTCCACGCGAGGTCTAGAGATTCGTAGATGCTGCGAGATTCGTACGCCGACTGCGCAATGAAGGTCTTTTCGAACTTCTCGAGAAATTCGAGCGAGAGCTTGTCTTCGGATGATAGGGCTTCTTCTCCGACGACGGCTTTCATGGCGGCCGCGTCACGGCCGATGGCGTATTTGGCGTAGAGCTGGTTGGAGACGTCGCCGTGGTCTTTTCGTGTGTGGCCCTCGCCGATGGCAGATTTCATGAGACGCGAGAGGGATGGGAGGACGTTGATGGGCGGGTAGATACCCTTGTTATCTAGTTGACGGTCGACGAAAATCTGACCTTCTGTGATATAGCCTGTGAGATCGGGTATGGGATGCGTGATATCATCGTTGGGCATAGTCAGAATAGGGATCTGGGTGATGGACCCATTTCGTCCTTCTACTCGTCCAGCTCGTTCGTAGATTGTGGATAAATCCGTGTACATGTAACCGGGGTAACCACGTCGTCCGGGCACTTCTTCTCGGGCGGCGGAGACTTCACGGAGCGCGTCGCAGTAAGATGACAAATCTGTAAGAATGACCAGGACGTGTTTCTCGAGCTGGTAGGCATAGTATTCGGCAGTGGTGAGAGCGAGACGAGGAGTGATGATACGTTCGATACTATAGGCAGGTTAGCACAAGCCAAATGATGGTCCATGAATTTTCCACTCACGTTGGATCATTGGCCAAATTCAAGAATAGCGTGACACGCTCCATGCTTCCATTCTCTTCGAAATCCCTTGTGAAGAATCTACTCGTTTCCAAGTTGACACCCATAGCACCAAAGACGATCGAGAAGTTCTCTTCGTGCCCATCGTGTACATCCTTCGTGGGCTTCCCTACCAAACCAGCCTGCCGACAGATTTGTGCAGCGATTTCGTTGTGTGGGAGACCGGCGGCGGAGAAAATGGGAATCTTCTGACCACGGGCGATGGAGTTCATGGTGTCGATAGCTGAAATACCGGTTGCAATCATCTCTTCTGGGTAAACCTATCAAAATGAGCTTCTGCACTACAAACAGTTGAAGGACATGAACTCACTCGGGAGTATGGGTTGATAGGACTGCCGTTAATGTCCAAGTAATCCTCCGCCAGCACCTTGGGGCCTTTGTCAATAGCTCGACCAGATCCATCGAATATTCGACCAAGCATGTCCTCGGACACACCAAGCTTTAAACTGTGACCTGTGAACTCTACTTTTGACTACAAGTTGTCAGCTCTGCCCGATTTCGACCTAGAAATTGGTGCCCACCTTCTTAACGTCAATACCAGCAGTGCCTTCGAAAACCTGTGCACCTTTGTCAGACTACCGTTTTCTCACTCCATAGGATTCCTTCATTACCTGCACAACTGCTCTGTTCCCTAAGCTCTGTATCAGCATGAATCTCTAGGTAGATCACCCTTCCTCGCTCACCTCTTGCTTCCAAGACCTGACCTGAGCGTTCGGAGCCATCAGGTAGCGTCAGAGACACAATCTCGTTGTATTTGGGGAATTTGACCTGTCCAAAGAGCGCATAAGCTTAATGATTCCCCGAGGGAAGCTGGAAAGGCTACAAACACTTTCTAAAATAACCAATGGCCCGTTGACACCACCGATGGTGTTGTACCGCATCCTGGGCTGGACGGTCATCATACGGGGGTCCACGATGTCAGGCATGGCTGCAGGAGACTAGAGCGACGGTCACGAAATAAATCGCTCTGAAGATATTGAGAGCTACAACAAGAGTTGAAGCTGGGTGTTGGTGGACTGTGTCGTCGTAGCGGGTTGAAGTGGGAGGCAGCTCTTTGCTGGGATCTGCCGAAGAAGCTCGACGTGCGTCAGTGCGGGCGGTCATGGCATAGCGCAGATTTGGCGATAACGAATGGAAGAAGCAACGATGCGCCAAGTTATCACGCAAAACATTTCTCCTGCGACTGGAGTTGAAGCCGTCACCTTGCATTCAGCAACAACATTTTTCTGATAATAAAAGCAATTGGCATTCATATGTCACACAAGCAGCAAGAGGTCCCGGACGCTGATGCACTAACTTCTATTCTATTTATTCATGAACATCTACAGAGGAATCCCAAGCTGATCCAAACAATGGCAGTCCTTCGTGCTGCTAGCTATGAAAGTCCATTAGCCAAGATTTCAGTCAAGGGAATGAGTGTAATCAACAAGATTGAAATTCAAATCAGACATCCAAGGAAGATATGCGCTCAGTGTCCATCTAAGATTGGCTTCTAGGCGATGGCTAGCGTGAAAACTGCGAATGTGGAAAAATTCATCATGAAATATTGTGGCAACGAGGTGAAGAGCAGATTGAACTGGCACTGACCTTGAGACCACAGAGATGGATATCCTTCTATCCACTTTTGCCGCACTGTTCTAATCCTGCTGTTGCCAGTACGCGAATGCATGTATAGAAGTATCCACGGAGAATTATTTGTCAGGCAGGATGCAAGGACATACTGTAGGTCGGAAAATGCTCTTTGTTAAATCCTATACTTTGCAAGATGGTCAGCTTGAAGTGAATGTCATGTTTGGTGGATGCTGACGCAAAGCAGAGTGAGGGATGTCAGACGAAAATTACTGGCAAGTAACAGGTACCCTGCGAAAAGTACCCGAACAGACTAGATTTCTTCAAGGACGACTCAGTTGGGAAAAGAAGAATGTGTGTGTTGTCATCATTTGAAGGGGCGAAAAGGAGAAAAGGGCGGTGGGCTTACATGAGATTTGAGGGTATTTCAAGAAAGGCTGTCAGGTTAGTGAAGAGGCGGAACTTCTAAAAGTAGGCAACGGCGGCTGGAACTGTAACGCATACCACTTTGGCCTATCTCTTCTGATCGCATGTCTCTTTTTGCATGATGGCGGAAGCAGTCATGCAGTCGAAAGAGTTGTTGGAGTGCGGAGCGAGGTTTGGGAGAAAAGTCGAAGGAAGCTTTCCGGCAGGGTCCAAAGTTTTAGTGCGTCATTAGTGCGTCACGTGCCCTAGCGGTCCACGGTCGCAAAAGGTCAACGCCCGTATTTTTGCTCTGGCCCGCTGGACAGTCAACCGACCAAAAAGACAGCTATCTCTGTGCAGCTGCTGCAGCACCGTGGAAGCACTCGTCGCGATTCAACCCGCGCACTTTGTTGAAGATATTGGGAACAGGGCGTGTGTTTGGAAGCAGGTTGGAAAAGTGGACAGGAGCTGGTGGCCCTGGCGTTATATTACCCAGCCATCTTTGGCAGGCCAGTATTGAAAGCCCCCTTTAGGCCAGCGGATCAACGATCTCTCCCAGCCGGCCTCCCCAGGCATCGTGCGCCAAAGCCCATCCTCACCACCACACCACCACCGCTATCATCCCCAACGCCCACTCCACCACGCCCTCCGAGCGCAAATCCGACCGCTACGAATGTCGTGAACACCTTGCACCGCCCACACCCTGTTTTGCGGCTCCCATTGCGACCTGCCCCCGCCTACGCTCGTTTCGACCCTCCGCTACGCCCAGCGGGACGGATGCGCGATATTCCACATATATCTCCGCCGCCATATTCGGGCGCTGTCTTCCCCTTCGTGCCCGTGTCTTGCTCGTAGTCTTGCGCTTCGTGGCCCGCGACTTCACAACAGCCCGTCCCGACGTCGCATCTCAGCCCCGGCAGTTGCCGGTGGGCATCTGTCGTTGAACATCTTCACCGATACGAAACTCACTTCGGGGCCGTTACATACAGTTCGCTTTGGTACATAGTATTTTGGAAGAGTTGGAACTCGAACTTGTGCGGTCTGGTTGGATTCTAACAAACGACGGCGACATTTAGCTTCCCTTCACGGCAGCTTGCCAACTTTGAGACTCGCTCGGGCATGCATCAATCGTGATTTTCAACCCAACTCTACAACTATTTCCGCGTCATAACCTATCTCTCGAGGTTATCCGTGGGCCGAGTGCGCTATTCCCGTAACAGCGTGATATTGGGACCATAATCTTGAGGGTCATTGGAGGGAATCAGGTCTCGGGCTTCTGGGTTTCCCTCTCAAGATGATGGCAACTAGCTATCCTCAACATCCTGGTGGGATTCAACACCCTGGAATGCCCCATGGCCAGCCGATGGGTCCAGGTGGTCCCAATCCAGGTCAACCTTTAGGTCAACATATGCAGATGCACCCGGGGGTATCAGGTCCAAATGGACCACACGTTAGTCAAGCAGGACCTATGATGGCAGGAATGCAACCTAACATTGGGCCCCATGCCCTACAGCATCTTGCGCCACAAGCACACATGTTTCAACAGCAACAACAACAGCAACAGCAGATGCAAGCGAGTATGTCTCAAATCCCGTTAGATAATCTCACGTCCCAGAGCTTGGAGCTGATATGTATATCTAGTGGCGAACAATCCAGCCCTCATGCAACAACAACGATCCCTTGCGCAACAGCAATATATTCAACGACAACAAATAATGGCGCAACAGAATGGCATGAATATGGGATTTCCAAATGGAATGAATCCTAACATGTCTGCTCAGCAGATAGCAGCCATGCAAGCTGGGAATCCTGGACAGTTCCCCGTACTGCCTCCGCACCTCCGCGCGCAAATGCAACAACAGCAACAGATGCAGCATCAGCAACAACAACATGCCCAGGCCCAGGCCCAAGCCCAAGCCCAAGCCCAACATCAAGCTGCTCAGCAACAACAGCAACAACATCAGCACCAGCAGCAACAGCAGCAGCAACAACAGCAGCAAATGCAGGCCATCGCAATGCAACATGCTGCTTCTCAGTCGAGTAATCCGAGCCAGTCGGGGGCCCAAGGTCCGCCAACAACTAGTCAACCCCAACAGGGACCGAATCGTCCCCCATCACAGATGGGAGGAGCCCACGAAGGACATGCGTCTCCAGTTCCGCAGCCAAATAACCAGCAAGGACAACAACAACAGCAACAGCAGCAGCAGCAGCAGCAGCAGCAGCAGCCTCCACCGGCCACACAGGCGCAGAGTCAGGGGCAAAATATGCCCCAGCAACCGAACCAACAGCAACATCCCCAAAATTCTCAACAAGTCCAGCAACAAAGACAACAGTTATTAGCTCAACAACAACAAGCCCAGCAGGCAGCGATGTTACGCCAACAGCAGGGTACGCAGGCAATGCAAACGGGACAGATAATTCTGAAACTACTCAACTTCTCCAGTCAACTCAGTAAATTTAATGTGAGTCCAGGCAGAAATGCACCATTGTGCAACAGAATTAACGATTTTTCATATAGATCCACCGCACAGCTAATTCCCTCGAGCACTGGCAGCAATTTGTTGCCAAGTGGTTCGCGGAGGACGGTGCTTTCAAGCATTCATTGTACGACAAGCAAGCCAACAAGTCGAAACAGTTCGAGATTGTTTATGCTGCCTTGCCTCGATATTTCTTAACGCAGTTCGATAGTGGTCTTGAAAGCATTCAAATTACCATCGACGATACGACCGAGAAAACAGTGAACCCCGAGTGTCACTACGTGTTATGCCAGAGATCGAAATTCATTTATTGGTATAAGGGCGGTTCTCAGGTTTGTCCATTAATCGTTACGCTATTCCATATTAGGTCCTGACGTTACCTAGGTAGTATGTACCGGAAAACTTTCCGCTATGTTTGGAGCTGGTGATCGAATGGACCTCTTGACATTTGAGATGCAAGATCATCAACAATATCTTCCGCGCAACCACTTGGAACGATTATTCACCCAACCCTCGCCAAGTCAAATGAGCCAGACGCAATCCCCTCGAATGAACAAGTCATCTGCGAAACAGCGAGCCCAGCAGCAGCGGTTACAGAAACCCGAAATCCCTCCGGAACCATCCATGAATCTCTCTGACTTCCCCACGTCACCAATATCGGACTGGGGCGTCACATCGGCGTTGGTGGCGTATCTCGAAGTGGGTAGCACCTCTAATGTTATTTCGGCGCTTTAGCTTACAAGACATAGGTTGGAGAGACTATGGCCAACATGCGAGAACTCATGGTTTACTATCAGCAAAATCCTCATCTTAACCCAGCTCAGGCCATAAACACCCTAGTCTCTACGTTGGGTACTCCTCAACAACAATTCCAGCAGCAGGGCACCCCGAATATGCAGCATGGAAATATCCCTCCAAACCCTCAACAACTCCTTCAACAGCAGCAAGCACTCCAGCAACAACACAATCTGCCCCCGGGTGCACGTACTCCATCCGGTCCGGGCCAACCGGGAGCTCCTCCAAATCACCAGTTCATGTCACCCGCCCTCGCAAACCTCGGTCTACCAAACGCTATTAACGGCTCTCCGCACCTCATGCAACAGACGCACACTCCATCACCACAAGCCCACGGACTCGTAGCTCAGCACAGCCAGCAAGGAACCAATAGCTCGGCCGGTCCCAGTGCAAACACCTCCCCAAACGTCACCAACAAGCGACGGCGAAGTACCGTCAAAGTTGAAGGCGACGAAGGAGGGGGTGATGTAAACGGTACAGGGGGTGGCCCGCAGAAGGTGAAACAAAGTCCTCGACCAGGAGGCAACAAACGGAAGCAAGCAAGTAGCTAATCTTGTTTTCTCATTTGTTGCAGGCCGTCCACGTATTAGTGGATTTCCTGAACTGGCCAGAGCCTTATTTTGACGACGACTTTGTGTTCCCTATCTCGGACGACTACGTCTTCCCATAACTGGATCCCTGTCTCCAAAGCTCTCGAAATCTCCTCCTCTCCTCCATTTGTTGCTCCTCGGATCCTCATCAATCGCACTTGTATAGCGTGGCGTTCAAAGTCATTTCCACCGTATTCCCGTTCCTATAAAGAAAGAGGAGTCTGCTTTTTTCCCAGATCCATATATCTCCCTCTCATATACTCCTTCCCATATCATCTCATGGCTTGTTATTCCACAATCCGGCGTAGTCTTATTATACGGGGGCCACCAAGAAACGCGCTCGGAAATCCTGGGCGGGGAAGTTGTTTTATTCTTTTCTTCTCTTTTCTTCTTCTTCTCTGCAAACTCATTGCGTATATCATTTTCCCCTTCCTTGTCTGCCATGCAACTCGAGTTTTCCTGAATACTTGGCAAAGAGCCAGGGCGACCTGTTTCTTCTTTTCTTTACATAATTTCTTGTATATTACGGGTACGTAGCAGCAAGCAAGAAACCAATCAGGCGCTAATGCCCCGCGCGAAAGCGGTGTTTTGTCTGTGGATTGGATTGCTTCTCGACGGCGAATCTGTGGGGTGTGCGGGTGTTGTTTTGCATTTATGAGACTTGTCAATGGGTTGTTGCGTGGGTGGGTGGGTGGGCGGCCTTCTTGTTGCTTTTTTTATTACTTGTTCATTGAGATAAGTCGGATCTGAATCAAAGACGTTATGACTTTCTGACTTGAGCGTTTTGTGGGGGGTTGTTGAAATGTGACTCGGTGCTTCGTTGCACCTTTTTCTATCTGGATAAATCCATGCGTCGCTCCCTTTTCTGCTGCCGCATTATCATTGTCTGGCCGTTAGAGAAGATGACTACCGCCATGTGGGATGTCAGAGTCCATATTATTCAACACAACCGCGCGGCAATCGCTTCCGGGTACGACTATGGCCGCATCATGATCGCTCCCTGCGAGGCACATCTCGCGAATAGAGAATATTCCATTCGACTCGATCGCGTAGATGCAAAGCCCACGACATTTAACTTTCGCCGCCTTCAACGCCCAGTGCCCGACTCCATACCACTGTTCCTCGAACATCCCATCCCATCTCATCACCGCTCCACTCAGCTAGTATCGTCAAATCAACCCGTTGCGAGAAAACAGGTTCAATTTCAGGATATGTCGGCAGGTGGGCCTGAATTTGATGGTTCTTGTGCTGGTGGCTGCATATTGAGTGGACCGCTGCAGGCGATGAGACGGGAAGTTGTGAAGAGAAGGGCGTGAAAGTACGTTGATGCGGTGGGAAGCTTGGAGGAACGTGCCTATACAACACGAAAACTATCACCTAGAGCCTTTATTGGTTGTAGAATCAGGCTTATAATCTTGTTCAACCAGTCGATTCCCCCAACAGGGTGATTCTTCCATATTTACAGGATTTGGATCGTTTCTGAGCCTCTGATACGGCAAACCTAATCTTAGACACTAGCTTCATAGAGAAATCTGACCATTCCTCCAATCTCTCTTTCATTCAACGAACTACCTTCCCCAACTAGCAGCATTCAACCAAAGATCCTAAATTTACGATATTTTATCATCGACCAAATGGCGTTTGTCGTAAAGAAGAAGCGTATATAACTTAAAGTGTCCTATTTTAGGGTTGCAGAGACGCCGTAGATTCATCAGGACCGGGGAGACGCCATGGATTCATAAGGCTCCACAACATAGGGCTCCGGGTCGCGGGCACAACAATTCCGCGGATAAGGACCCAGATTGAGCTCCTACCAGAGAAATGTAAAAACGTCGGGTGCAGTTGGTCGCAGTTCTGGATCCCTTGGCATCATTTGAAGAAACATGTTTCCGAGCGGTCGATTCGCATAGACTATATAAAGCGTACGATTTTCGAGACGATCCAATATCCAAGCTTCTACCGTGGCCAGGTTGCTGTGATATGAATCGCTGGCACCGCTTTCGATGCGATACTTGGCGAATTCGTCGAGAGTATGGCCGTTGCATACAATAAGGATCTCGGAGAAAACACATCCGAGGGAAAAGATATCCGCTGAACGGCCGTGTTTATCATAGTCGAGGACCTCCGGTGCGCAGTATTTAGGTGTTCTAGCAGTTGGTGCTTCTGTTTGACTGTGGTCCTGTGAAGTAAATGATCTGGACAAACCGAAGTCTGCGAGATATACACGGTACGGCGGGAGGTTGTCAGAGGGTGAGCCCTCTCTCTTCACCAGTATATTTGCAGGTTTGATATCCATATGCCTAGTAGTACGTGAGTGAATGAACTGCAACGCATGAACAAGACATTTGTAGCTCGATCCTAGAAACTCCGCTCTCGTGTAAAATTCGTCATGTTCCGAGACTGACGAACCAGGGTTTACAAAGAGGTCTATAGTGTCTTCAAGGAAAGTGCCTAAATGGCAGTCGGCTGCTGGATACATTAATATCGCAAAGTTGCGCCCTTGCAGATATGATCCAACAAGCTGAACTATGTGTCGATGTTTAAGACGATGGAGGTGCTCTACTTCAATAAGAGCGTCGGCAACCTTAAATTTGTAGTTGCATCGCATGGTTTTCCTTGCCAAGATAATGCGTCGACATCGAACTTTGTCTACGGATGCGGAAAGAGACGACCCGAGATGGGAAATGACCGTCAATGGTACCTCTTCTGTACTCGGGAATTCGACGTGCTGGCCTTTTCCAGACCAATTGAGCTCTTCGTCCCAAGGGAGTAGTAGACTCTTTGCTTCAAGTAGACTTCGGTACTCAGACTTCGAATTCACTTACCGCACGTCCGTACGTTCTCCTACTTCGAATATCACTGGCATTGCTGGAGTAGGAACGTTATGCTGATGTCCAGGCAGTCCTCTTCTTCCTTGGTTAGGGCCACTTGGGAATGACGCCCGACTGCTGTGATTTGACTGCGGCGTATGGAAGGAGGACGGACTGGCACCTATGAAACGCGCGGGACTGGTGTAAGCTGAAGATGCTGTATAAAATGACGCCGGGCTGTTGAACTAAGAGTATGCTGGAAGGGAGGATGCTGGACTGGGACCGAAAACAGAGGCCGAATTGCCGTGACTAGAATACGCATCCCAAGGAATACGATCTCGATATACAAGATCATTCAACTCTAGAGGCGGCGGCGGCAGCTGTGGTGAAGGCAATGCGTTGTCGGGATCTAACGAGTCTGTCCCCATATCGAGAACCCTTTCTACCCCTTCTACCATATTTAAAGCCAACGGCGCAGGGAGAGTTGGAGGAATTTAAAGATGTGACAGGGATATGGGAACTGTATATAAGCAATTGTTCAGCTCATGATCAAAGCAAAATAAGCATTGGATATACTTACATATCATGAGACTCCCGAAATGAGCAAACGTCACCCTTCTATCTAGTACCCGACGTTGATGGGACATTAACTTCTGATACCGAAGTATGAAACGAAGTTGCCTGTGTGAAAGCAATTCGTCAATCTGGAGACTGGAGAAAGGCTGAGGTCACTCAGTTGAAGCTGCAAGGCCGAGGCTGGCAAGGCTGAGTGATTTCTGCACATGCAGCTGCGCCTCGCCAGTCGCTACACCAGATACTTCCACGCATCGCATGCTTCAGCACTCTAAGCCGAGGCTCAGTGTCGCAGAAAGAATCGCTCACGATGTCCGGCGATTTTGTAGTTTTGAACTTCTTGACCGAGAACTTTGAATGAGTAGGTACTGCGATATTCCAAAGTGTGATTCCATGCTCCTCCTTCCTGGCCCTATAGTAACACAGCAGTAGCGCCTTCCTCAGCTTTCACAGCCGTCCTTACAGCTTTTGGCTGTCCCGGAGAGGGTAATCTTCAACCACTCCTTCTCAAAGTCCAATCTTACCAAGAACGCCGGCCCACCACAGCAACAACAGCCAACTAGTACCCTATTGATATTGGAATCTACTGGAGAGCAATTCAAGTCGGATTGATTTGAAGCTTGGTCATTTGCAGTTGGAAGCATGTCCCCGAGGCCCTACGAGCGCTGTAAGGGTTTGTCAAACGAATTAAACCCGTCAAGTAACCTCTCCACTGCCTCCCGATTTTCGTTAGAAAAAGGTGGGCCGTACCCGAGCTGTGGGGAGATAAACCCGGCGATGATCGAAAGTGGAGCCTCACGTGAAGTAAGCACCCAATCTACAGCTCCACGACGTGGCTACTTAGCGAGTCCTAACCGTGACCGTCACTTCTTGGTATCGGCTTGAAAGGTGCATAGCGAGGAGTCGACGACGGGAGGGAGCTCGAAATCCAAGCGTGCAGTAGTTTAGGTGTCTGAGCTTGAGGTCGGGAGGAAAGGTTGGTAGCGATTACGAAGTAACATTCCTTAGCAAAACGCAATTCGGACTTCAAAACATCCATAAGATCGAAGGCAGCAAAGAGACATGGGGGTTATCAAAGGTTTTTGAATTGTTTGTATCGTCGACTCGCTACTGGCCCTTTCCTTCCTTCCTTCATCCATCGAATCGCTGCAGAGTGAGGGTATCATAGCGCCTAACGCATTCTCACCATAAAGTTACACCCGTTTGAACGCTCTCAGCGCATCAAAGACTCATCGTAATCAGGTCGTGCCCGTGAAAAAAAGTATAAGCATTAGAAAGGAGGGAAAGAAGAAGAAAAGGAGAGTATGCAATCTCATCCATGCAGTATTTTCGACCAACTAGTACTCAAAAGCTGGGGACCCAAGGTGGTTGTTCATCTCCGTCGTCGCGCCCGTCCGCCATTACTCCCATTATTTGATCCACCGTCGAGGTTCGAAGTCTTTTGGTCTTGTGAAGGTCGGAGGGATGCTCGTTTAGATGAAGAGGAGAGCGGCCATGGCGGCACCTCCGAGGATTGGAGCTGCCGTCATCATTGGGGCAGCACCGCCGCTTGACGATGAAGAGGAAGCACCACCACCGGAAGAGGAAGCTGATCCTGAAGCCTTGGCTGCGGCGGAACTGGCCTTGGAGCTGGCCTCGGAACTGGCAGAAGCGGCAACTGAAGCAGCGGAACTGGCGAGGCTGGAAGCTTCAGATGCAAGGGATGCAGAAAGAGAGCTTGCAAGCGAGGCAAGAGAACCGGTGGCGCCAACGATCTCGCTGTACACCGTTGAGAAACCCGTAGTCGTAGCATACACTGTGTTGGTAGCAGAAACCGTGGCTACGAGGGGAATGGTGGTGATGGCGGTTGATGATGGAGCACCACCGGTCGAAGAGCCACCTTCAGTCGTCGTGGTAGCAAGAGCGGCGCTAGCAGTTGAGGCTGCAGAGGACAAGATGCTCAGAGCTGGCGCCGTGCTGACTGATGCGGATTGGACAGCCTCTGCGAGCAAAGGTAAGTAGATGGCCATGATCGTTTTTCGAGGGCAATAACTCACGTGCACAGAACTGAGTGCCGAATGTGATGACCTTGGCGGCATCCGATGCTGAGCAGGCCTCGTTGGAGCAGTCACGAATGCCGTAGCCGAAGTCGGCGTTTGTGCAGTAGCAGGTGACATCTCCGTTCTTGCAACCAAACTGGGAGCTGGCGATGTTGATCATGTTGTTGACGCATGTTTGCTGCAAACCGAATTAGTTACCGATGAGGTCATGTCGTGCACCAGGAAAACAATAGCCCAAGGCGCGTTAGGTGAGAATGGAGTTGTACTTACACCACAAGGAGGGAGGTCACCAATGCTCTGGGCCATAGCGAAAGTCGCTCCGACAGCGAGCACAGCGATTGAGTACTTCATGGTGAAGGTTGTTTGAAAGGCTGAGGATAGTAAAGCTAGGAAGTTGAATAAGATACACAAAGGTATTGAGTAGCTTTAGATGGGTTGATGCTGTCAAAGGTGTAGGTGAACGAGGTTGTTGATGGTGGAAGAGAAGACGGTGGAAGTGAGGGCGAGTGTTTGAGATTTAAGGACGGGAGAGCACAAAGAGACAATTTCGGTAGCGTGGTGAATGAGTGTTGCTTCCAAGTTTTTAATTAGAGTTGGCAGTCGAAGCCGACCGCTGCTCTCCTTCCCATTTCCCCAGTCGACATCACCGACGCACAGGTTTGACGCGGCAGGGATCAAGCTCTGAGTTTCCCATGGAAACGCCTGCGCTTGACCTGTTCCGTGGCTAGCTCAGGGGATAAAGTGACGGCTATTGGCTCTAAGCGAAATAAGAACCCGGCTGCTATCGTGACACTAGCAGACCTTGGACGGGCCCATCGCTAGGTACGCATCACCGCATGCCCGCCTGCGAAAGAAAAGCGAATCCAACTCTGCGTTGTCGGCACCCGTCGAGTTCTACACCGTTCTTTTCTGCTAGGTCGAGTGCCAGCCTCGTCAGTGTCTGCAGAGCCACGCAATTCTCAGCTCCTCGCGAGGCTTGCGCAGTCTATCGTGAGGTTTCGCCACACGTGCCGTCCGCCCAGCCACATCATCGACTGGGGGTTGGAGCTGAAATTAAACAATGAAAACTTGTTATCTAGTCCGGCGAACGCTCCAGAACGTTGTGTTCGCTCGCGCTCCCACCGCCAATCGTGCCTCCGCATCCCGCAACACCATTGCCCCTGTGGCGCATGCCCGTTGGCAAGTTGCCTCCCCTGCCGCAAGGGAGATGTGTGCCTCTGGTGATGCTGCATTGTTTCCAATTTCCCGTTTCCCGTCGTGCGATTCTCCGAGGGGGATCTCATTTCCATTCGGAGAGTCACCGTCGTTTCTTCTGCAAGGTGCTTGCCCGCTGCCGACATGATATGCATGTTTGCGCATGCGCTCTCGCTGATTAGCTGTCTGAATCCAAGCAATTGAAAACAACGTCACAGCGCCACACCTACCAAGTTTATTGATTGTTTCCACCCATTCGTCAAGGACCTGAATCAAACACGGCTTGGAGATACGCGACACCATTCTGCACGAACATCGTCCTCAAAGCAATGCACGTCTGCATAATATTGAGATCAGCGTCTAACAGTCGCGTTGACACGTGCAGCAAACTTACACCTCCGACTTCCTTTTCACCAATGATGCTTCCATCCAAAGTACCCCACTGCGCCTGCCTCGTTTCGCGCGTTCCAGCTCGGCAATGAGCTCCATTGCTCGAACTTTCGGGGCGCCGCTCACTGTAACCGCAGCAAATATTGAGCGAAAGGCATCGAATCGTGTCTTGTCCTTTCGCAGTACGCCGGAGACTTCCGACACCAGATTTTGGACGTGCGAAAACTGTGTCAGATGAGCGGCCTGCAAATCCTAGTGAGCCTATGACGAAAACTGTCTTGTTGCCTTCTGTACCACCATCAAACGACCAACACGTGTTGGCAATGGGTCGCAAACCCTGTTCACGTCATTCCGCGGGAGATCTACAGCATGACCTAATCATGAAAGCTAAAGCTTGTTTGCATGAATTGTGGACGTGAATTCACATGCTCATCCCGTCTTTAATTGAGGTAAGCGATTCGTTTGCGAGGGCCTCATCTTCCTGCACCGTTTTCCCTCTCTTTACGGTCCCCGCGATTGGATGTGTGATGATTCTCCCGAGTTCTTCTGTTACCAAAAGCTTGAGACTAGCGCCTACGTTTCGAAACCCTTCGCAGTCCAACAAGGAGAGGTATGGCGAAGGATTGACATTGCGTAGATGGCGATTGTAGTGACGTCGGTCTCGAGGATCTCTGCGAGGGTACTGCCTGAATGATATTGCCTTTTGTTATATGTTCCTTCAGCCGCTTGACATGGTTCTCATAACCAGATTGACCAATATTCGACCAATATTCCTGATCCAGTGTTATAAGGCCTTGCTCCGGCATTGGGTATCCTTGCTTTCCGTAATGTGATTCTCCCCTGCAACGTTGCTTCCGCATCCTCGTATGCGTTGTCCAAGTCGTCCAGATTGTCGGGGACCTTAACTACCTGGAAAACATGATCGAAGGCCACAACTGTGTCAAACAACATGAACAGGTTTTCCAGCAATTTGAGTATGTCCTTTATACCCTCCCTCCTCGTCTTCGGTTTAAGATATTTGAATCGTAGCCCCATAGCCACCAGCACCTCCAGTCAACGGAGGTAGCATTATCGAGGGTATTGTAGCGACTCTACTCTTCGCCAGCTCCTTCTCTAATACGGTAACGGATCTGTGTCTTCACCATGGCCACAGCCAGTCTTCAATACTTTCCGTGGATCCAGGCACTATTATTACTGTCCGGATAACCATGGAAAGTCCAATTGACGAACCTGCTCCAACAAAGCTGTATCTTCCGATTGTCTCGTTCGTCGCTGTACTCTCAAAAAGGAAGGAGAGCTATGATTGCGACTTGTAAACCTTCCAACGTCCTTTCTCTTTATTGTTCCTATTCCTCATTAACTTTGAGGATACTTTGAGGTGGATTGCAGATGGTGTCAGGAACACAGCGAGTATGCAAGGAAATATTTGGACGAGATTAGAAAGATTGGGAGCCTTTATCGCAGAAGCAAGAACTTCTCGAATGGTATCAGCGATGGCTGTACGCCTCGCTAGGTAGGTCATGGGGTATGGGACGCTACAGGAGGCTCGAGATAAACTCACTTGCGACGGCGTTGCGCTTCCACCCAATCGCCCTTTCCAAGTTTCCGAAAGAGTATTCACAAATTGGTTTCGACAAAAGGGTCGGCGACAGGGGAAGTCGGACTCATATTTTGCAGGTAGGATTGATATTCGCATTCGCACAAGTAATCTGGGGAGCGATCCAAAAATGACTTCCTGGTCGGCACATCATCCGCGGTAAAGCTATCGATAGCGGGGCATTGTTCCCCAAGTCACAGGGCTAGCTTCGACCAACCGAAACCAGCCACCCTCAGGCTTCGGTGAATGATACGTAGAACACCAAGCTCACCATTCACCACTACACTTTTACTCCCATTCACCATCCTCATACTTAGTATTGTCCTATTCACTTCTATTGTGCTCTCAATAGAGAATGCGACTGTCAAAATGGACGCATCTTCGGACTTCCCATCTCATCCTCGACATATTCTGTCGTCAATCCGTTCGAGCTTTGCGCTGAAAGACAAGACTACGAAAGATTCTTCAGAACACAACTATCCTCGGACCCCATCGCCTCGCGCATCAATCATGGATCTAAAGCTCCACGACTCGCCGTTTTCCGACTATCACACCAATCCCGCGTCCTCCCCGCAGCAATTCATCGACACCCAGAAAGCTCAAGAGCAATACTATGCGGAGACACCGAATCGGCGCAGGCGTCGCATACTCTCTCCGATCCTGCATACGCCTACTCCGGTGCAACTAGACCTCATGTGGCGGCTACACACAATCGGAAAGATCATAGCGAAGACAACCATGACTCCAGAATATGTACAATGGTTGGATGACAGATTTGACCAAATTGAGACGTACTTGTGCGCTCCAGAATGTCAGACTAGACGACCGATTGAGATGGAAGACTCGGGGATGTTCATGGACGACGACGAAGAGGAGGACACAAGTGCGGAAGAAGCGAGTTCAGGCTTGGGATTGGGAAAGGATGTCATGCACGTTTTCCAAAGCACAGAAAGCCTTACGGAACGAGACGATGAGCACCAGGATAAGAGTGCAGATACCCCTCAACATGAAGAACCAGAGACCAAGTGGGAAGAAGACACCACCCTTGGCGATGTCGATACTGGAAGTGAGAAGCAAAACATCACTGCCAATGCTAAGCCCTCCGAAGGACAAAGCAGCGAGGAGGCTCAATATGAAGAACATCCTGTTGACACTCAAATCTCCAGCATTGAAGAGCGATTTGGCAATATGGCTGCAGAATTCCAACGAGTAACAACAGACCTCCAAACCCGCTTCGACGAAGTCAAGGTAACACTTTCACCCTTCTTTACAAACCCCCTTTCTAACTCAATCCACAGTTCCTGAACCGTCTCATGCACGAACGAATGGATACCGCCAACTCAGAAATAGAATCCCTCCGCACCACCAACGACAAACTAATCCTCGACTTACATCTCGACTACTCCGAGCTCATCTTCTTAAAGCTACAGCTCCAATCCCTTGAAATGCGCACCCTCACCTACTCGGACGCCACCACAACTTCGGATTCGGATCCTCCATTCATGCACGCCATCCAACGTCTCGATCTCGACTGGCGCGACGTCGAAAAACGTTTCGACGCCCGTCTCGGCGCACACGAGCCGTCGCAGAAGCATGCGAAAGCAAACTTAGACGCAAAGCGAGAACTCAGGGATGCGCTTGATGTGTCCATTGAGAAAGCTTTATCGCCGCCTCTTGGAGGAAAGACTTCCGATTCAGAGCCCTCCATTGCCGAAGATTTTCAAGCCGAAGATATCCGACCCGGAGATGTTCAATCCGAAGACATCGGATCCGATCATGTTGAATCCGAAGATGTTGAATCCGAAGACATTCAGTCCGAAGATACTCCACTCTCCGAACCCGCCACTTCACTGTGGGATACCCTCTCCGATACTTTCGGCATAATCGATTACTACACGCTTTTCAGTCCCGAAGACTAGCTGAGGAATTATGTCTGTGTTTTCAAGTTGATAACGCAAGAATATTAA
Organism: Hysterium pulicare CBS 123377; assembly: GCA_000467715.1. Lineage (NCBI taxonomy): Eukaryota > Fungi > Ascomycota > Dothideomycetes > Hysteriales > Hysteriaceae > Hysterium > Hysterium pulicare. The sequence goes on from AJFK01001090.1 coordinate 118,561, forward strand.
GACCATGACTGCTGTTGTTTCTCTTCCTTCTTCCTCCTGTTCTTGTATTGTATCTTTATCTTGGCTGTATATTTTAACTCGACGAACGATACTTGTAGCGCTATGACGCGCGTAACGAGATTACGAAGGTTGGCATTGCATTAGGATTGGATCTAGGATCTGGGATCTGGGGTCTTTGGGTATGGGTGGACTAGATATCGATACCCCTTTTCGGTGACTTCTGTCACATGTTTTTGAGGGTAAGGGTCATTGGAGCTTGTTATCTTGTATGAATATCGAAATAAATCATCCCTTCCAAACCCCCTCACAAATCTTATACAAGCCATTCGGCACACTATACACACCTCCCCAGTGCAACCTCTCATCCGCCCTCTTGAACAAGTCCCTTATCTCCTCCGGCGTCCTCTCTTTCGCATTAAAGAGAAACCACATCATCAAATCCAATCCGATAATCTCTTTCTCCGCAACCCTGAACTCAGTCCCCGGCTGCGGGATCAACCGATCACAAACCAAGACCCTAGCCCCAGGTTTCAAAGCCGGAACGAGGGCTTTCAAGATACGAACAGCGTCTTCATCCGACCAATTATGCAAGATATTCGAGAAGAAATAAACATCCGCATCCTTAACCGTCTGCTCCGTGAAGAAATCATGAACTCTAAACACCACCCTCCCCTGCACTTCCTCCGGCAACGTCTCCCCTACCCCCTTCCCAACCACATTCTCCGTATCCTGCACCACGAACTCCAGACTCGGGAACTGCGTCGCGAGTCCAATAGACAAATGCCCATTCCCCCCTCCCACATCCACAACCAACCCGCCAGCCCTCAAGTTCCCCCACGGCCACGCCTCCCCAATCAACCGCACGCCCCTCAACCCATTCTTCGTCAAATTCGTCATCGCGCTTCCAAACTGCCTCAGCCGCTCTTCCCGCCTATCTTCCGGCCTCGCCTCCCCTTTCCCACTCAACCACTCGTACATGCCCGCATCGGTGCCGTTGGCGAGGTTCCAAGCCGCTTTCCCGGCCCCAGCCTCTCCGCGCCACTTCTGCAGCGCGGGGAAGAAGTGCGCGATGGCGGGTTTGTGTTCGGAGCGGATCATGCCGAGTTCATCGAAGACGGCCGTGTCGGTGGCGAGGAGTCGGGAATCGGCCGTATGCGCTATTCTATCCTCCCCTTTCCCGTCTCCAGCTCTATCTCCGTCCCTAAGCCCGGGGATGAAATCAAACACATGGTTCAGTGCACACATCCTCAGCAAACTGGTCAGAAGCCGCACGGGGACATCGACCTCGCCCGCCAACTCTCTCACGCTCTTGGTCCCGTCTAGCGGCACAAGGTGCGGGATGCGGTAGTGGTGCAGGGAGAAGAGGGCTGTTTCTTCTATGTAGCGCGTTTCGGCGGCGCTGATCATGCGAGAGTAGACGCCGCTGCAGCCGCGGATTAGAGCGTTCAGGAGCTCGGTTTTGTCGATTAGAGAGAGGCGGGTGGATTCGAGCTCTGGGGGAAGGGATGCGAGGGTGTCGGTTTGGAAGTCTGGAGGTGAGGGTATGGCGGATTCGATGAGGCGGGCTTCGGCGAGGATTTGTTCGGCGAGCTGGACGAGGGAGGGGGGTTTGGGTGAGGGCATGGTGGTGGATGGGGGGTGGATGGGGTTGTGGGAGGGTTGAGTGAGGGGGCTGTTTGGGATGATGGGCGTGGGATGGATTTGAGAGGAAGGGAGAATGATATATTAAGCCAATGTCTAGGATAAGGAGATATGGAAAGGTAGGATATAACTGGGGGAGTAGCTTGCATTTATTTATCCTACTGCATGTCCATATGACGTGAAACTAGTCGTTGGCCTAAACGCCCTGCAGGCCCAATAAACCCTTTCTTCAAACGGTATTCCAGGAAGCTCGTAGATGTAGACGAGGGCACTTGTATTGATTCAGAGTTAGTAGTAGTATGTGTGTCTTTCTGATTGGACTTCAAGATGAATAGGCACATGAGTAGGTTCAAGATAGCTTGGAGTCGATTGCCCCTCCATGCCCCGCACCTCTCTCGCATCATGGCAGAGAGGAGAAGAAGAGCGGATGGAGACTCAGGCTGAAGGAAGAGAAAGCCGAAAAGAGGCTCTACAGCAGAATCCCAACAAACAAGTCGACAGAAACCAAGGGCGTGGGATTGGAACTCATCCACGCTCCAGGATCTGGGGTCCTCCCAAAATCCCTACTTTCTGCTTACCCCTCCATGAATAAATGCCCCGCTCCGCACACCACCACAGCTTCCCGTACATCCAAGCTTCCTAGATAACCTTCGGACACGACAACAAGCATGGCCACCGCACATTCCCACGATGGACTATCCCATTCGCACCCCAATGGCGCTGCAGACCACGGTCATACGCATGAGATACTGGATGGACCGGGATCGTATCTCGGGAGGGAGATGCCGATTATCGAGGGGCGGAATTGGGATGAGAGGGCTTTTACCATCGGGATTGGGGGGTAAGTTCTAAGTCCTAGGTTACGTCTAAGCGGAGAGATATGTGTCGGTCTGTGAAGTTGGCGTTAGCCAGGTTGCTGTGGTATATACCTTGCTAGGTTGAGCTTCGGGACGGCACCCACATGAACTTGTCGTTGGAAGGGTTTTTGGGGTCATAGCTTGTATATGATGCTAATACAGTGAGTGGTATAGGCCTGTAGGCTCAGGAAAGACAGCTCTGATGCTAGCACTCTGCCTGGCGCTTCGCACACGCTTCTCTATCGCCGCAGTCACGAACGACATCTTCACACGGGAGGATTGTGAGTTCTTAACGAGGAATAACGCTCTACCAGCGTATGTACAACTATGTTCTTTAGATATCTACTAAACACACTACATCTCATCCCCTTCATAGCGGACTCCTCTTTCCCTGAGATAATCATCGTTTCACTATCCGTCCCCTTCAGCGCTACCTCCCCTATCCCTTTCCCTGATCCGTACCAACCGTAACTAAAAACCGCAGAAACCGCATCTCCGCCATAGAAACAGGCGGCTGCCCCCACGCCGCCGTCCGCGAAGACATAAGCACAAACCTCCTCGCCCTAACCACCCTCCACAACACCTTCACAACCGACCTCCTCCTCATCGAATCCGGCGGCGACAACCTCGCCGCCAACTACTCGCGCGAGCTGGCCGACTTCATCATCTACGTCATCGACGTCAGCGGCGGCGACAAGATACCGCGCAAGGGCGGGCCGGGCATCACGCAGAGCGATCTGCTGGTTGTGAATAAGACGGATTTGGCGGAGGCGGTTGGGGCCGATTTGGGCGTTATGGAGAGGGATGCGAGGAGGATGAGGGAGGGCGGGCCGACGATTTTCGCCCAGGTTAAGAATGCGGTTGGGGTTGAGCATATTGTGGGCTTGATTCTGTCGGCTTGGAAGGCGAGTGGGGCGACGCAGGCGAGGAAGGAGAAATTCGTTCCTACGGTTGAGGCGTAGGGTGGGGGTAGATGGGAGGATTTAGAGGTGGATACGTGCTTGGATAGAGGCGTGTGGTAAAGATGTTAGCTGTTGAATATCTGAATCAAATTATCTGATCGACCGGGAGGGTTTGTATCCCTCGCATACAGCGAATGTGCAGGAGGCCGTCGAACGGCTGTTGCTGATCCTCCCCCTAACGTGCTTATTAACCTATCCGCATGTATTATATGTTCCGCACATCCATCTTAGCGGGGAAAAGAGCCAATATTCATTCGGAGTCGTGACGAAAGCCTCAGACACCTGAGCCTCTCGGCACCCTGGCATTTCCGAACGGTGTATCTCGGCCGGCTAAGCCTGGGCAGATTACGTCGTGTCGGCTAAGTCTCGCGGGCCGATAGTGAAGCTAGAATCAGTTGTCAACGTGAGAGAGTCAGTTTTGAGGAATTTTGACTAATTTGAAACAGACTTGGCATTGGGAGAGGCACGCGGGACAGCCAGATGGTGAAAATGTGCACGTTCGGCTTCAGTCTCAAGGCCTGATGTCGGGAGCTCGCGCTATAAATTCCAGACGGAATATGATGATGTTTAAATGTCTGCGATTTATCTGAATACTGCGTGTATTGAGCGATAAACTCCCTGATGTATTCAACACTCACGGATGTTCACCTCTCTATCTCATCCATAAAACTCCTCTCATCGAATTCAGGGGCCCGGGTAATATATCCATTTTCCTTCCATCTCGCAAAACGCCGGGACAATGCCGCTCCCGCTAGAAATTCGCACAGAGTACAATCGTGACAAATCATTTCTGACCATATAGTGAAACTCCTTGAGATTTGAACCCGTATTATCGCAGACCTCGCGATAACCATCTGTCCCACCAGTTCCGCACGGCAAGAATACTATCTCGACCATCGTTATGTCCGTCCTGCCCGGCAGGGTCTCCTAGAATGGCGGAGAAGAACCAAAAGCATGCTGCTGTCCATGCGGCAGCTGCGACACCCATTGCGACGAACGGAGAGACGAGGTGTATGACGAGGAGCATAGGAGTGCTGTAGCTTGTGGCGGAAGAATAAGAGTATATCATGGCGAGTTGTAGGTTGAGTGGAGGTGCCAAGAAGGTTATCAGTTGTTCACGGAACGGTGGTCTGGTGCTGCAGAGGCGGATAGGTTGGAGCAATGTGACGATTGCGAGGGATATAAATGTCCAGAAGGTAATCACGAAGGAGAGTAGGGCACAAGGGCCAGAGAGATAGATCTGGTCACTTTTGTTAGCACGTAGATCGCACTTGGGAAATGCTTATTGCATACCAGTAGCTCCACAGCTTTGTTCTCCGGCACAGTATCATTATCATCTCCGTGCTCGTATAAAGTGGTTGTGGCATCTGGTATTGATGTTGAGGCACGAGTGGCAGACCTCGGACTACGTACGGAGATACTCTGCTTTTCGAGATCCAAGTGTGCTCTCGGCGGATACGTGAGATTTATTTGTGAGGCTTCTTGTATCTCAAGTCTTCTCCTTCTGTCGTGTTTGCGGGCGGAGGAGGTGGTCGAGCTAGGGCTTGGCGGAGAGGAGACTTTCGGCGAAAACGGATGCGATATCACCGAATCGCGACTTCGAATGGTGGTGTTCACATTTGGAGGTTGGTTTCGCTTGTAGTTGGCCTTCTCAGATATTGATGAATGGAGATCATTGAGACTCGCTTCACGACTGTGACGATGACTGTGGTCAGAGTACGAGCCTGGTGAAGTGGCTGGCGGCGGAGCTTTGACGTCCATTGTCGAAGCGGACACCTGCTGCTATGTGTTATTTCTCAACGACCGCAGACAGAGGCAGATGGTGTGGTGGTGGAATGGAGATGGCGGTCATGATATAGAAATGCCTCTTCCCTTAGGAGAGGCAAAGACAATGGTTACATAGCTACACGCTCTTGAAGTCTCTTGGATCGTCTTGGAGGTTCTTGGATTCTTGGCTCCTTGGCTTCGTCCGCCGAGCCACTTGGCCAGCATATCCATCCAATGAAAGCCGGGCGCCGCGGCATCTCTTGTCGGTTTCTCATCTACGACAAGGCTGATGCTGAGGTTTGACAAGGAGGACTACGCGGCACAGCTCCTGTGGGCATCCAACTGTGAAATCTGGACATCAGTCCTAAGTGCTTGGCCGCTTGGATTGCTGGAACGAACCTCAGCAAACATGCGCGATATACCGCAATGGTTGTCTTGTCGCTCTAGACGCTCGCCCAGAAGAGGTTGGATGATGTCGGCCAAGTGCGCGCAAAGCTGGTTGATGATACCTGTCGGAAGGCCATGGGAGGACAGAGTTTTTAATCAACTGTCTTGGATGGCCATCGCCCAGCCTCTGTTCCACCCGCTTGCGGACACAGATTGTATCGCCGCATCTTGGCTTGTCCAAAAAGATGTGCGACGAATTCCTGGGACGTGACGGGAGGGGCGCCGAGAAAGTCTCTCTATCGCGTTGTGGCCAAGAGCCGTGGCTTGTCTATGAAATACTCCTGCGTAACCTGTAATTTATGAGGTTGGGGGCGGAATGACTGCACGTGACTCGTATGATCGGTCCGAATACCGACAAGGCTGAAGCACCAGCTTCACCACGGCTGCCTGAGTGCTGCCTTCCATTCACACAAGCATGTCTTAAACGCAAGGTATCATTGAAACGGCAGTCAATTTCATTTTCTCATAGTTCATCTTTGTATCCTTCTATTCACTTTACATTCACTGCCTTGCGAAGCGCTTTTCTGAAAGTGTGTTTAGCCCTAACCCAGCCATCCACTTTCCAGGCCTCGTTCTCCTAGCTTCAAGCCGACCAGTATCTTTGCAATGACAAAGAATGCCGTTCAGCCCAATTTCATAGGCACTTTACGTCAAACAATGGATAAAGTCTCCACATATGGAGAGCGGGCACGAAAAGCTGCTTTTGCCTTGACAACTATCAACCATGCAACAACCAAAACAGATTGTGTTGTAGCTGGGGTAGCTAATAGGCTCTTCTCGATCTCTGTCATGTGTAGTCTTATGAAGGACTTTTCTTTTGAGGGCTATTCCGACAACGAGAGTAACTTTCCTCTTTATAAACCAAATGTTGTGGAAAGCGCACTGAAGTGTCTCGAGTCTTGTTCTTCTGTGATTAGCAAGATAGAGTCTTGTGCAAGTGATACAGATCAATGGTTTGATTCCGAGCAAAAAAACTCTGCGCCCACCGATTCCTTATCCACCAGTGATAAAAGCTGGTCCACTTTGACCACATGTCTTCACAATCTTCGTGCTATTGTCAGCGCTGCGAGGATCGAACAGCTCCATGGAATCACCACTAAGTGAGTATATAATGGTCAAATTATTGGGTGAGAAGTGCTGACGTTGTCACCAGGAAAAGCACGACTGAAAAACGCGAGCTTCGCCGTCTGGATAACGCAATGAATCACCCTATTTTCAAAGATTCACTGAACCTGCTTACCACGACACCCATAATTCCCTCTCCTCCTCTGTCATATCCAGACACCCGCCAACCCGATAAAGCTGCGACCGGCTCTACTACTTATTCTGGAAAGGCATTCCTGGAGCTTCAGCATCCACGCGGATTTCGAGGAAGATACGGACACCCGGACTACCCGTTTCTGTTCAAACAAGTAGACGTGCGTCTTGAGCCTCCAGATTCTGAACTACGCTTCAACAAAAGCTTCGAAGAGTCTGAACTAGAGAGATATAACCAGAGGTTTGTTAACTCAATTACATTTGTTGGCATCTTCCGCTAATCATTGCTAGCTTGGAAGGAAAATATCCGAATATCTCCGTCTTCGGCATCTGGCCTCCTGTGGGCATCGAAAAGAACTCAATACAAGACCGCCAGATTCAATCCATAATGACGGGCGGGGGCCGTTCCCCAACGCCATCATCTTCTACAGGCAATCCTCCAATCAATACACCTACAACTACCCGCGACAGCTCTCCCGCCATTCCGAAAATCAATGTCACAACACCGAGTGGCACTTTCCTTACACACCCAAACCAGTCGACAGCTGGCTCACAAGCTGCTCCCCAGTCGCCGTCTACAGGTGCAAGCTATCTACCTACGATGGCCAACCAAACACCAGCCAGCAGTCAGCCCACAGCTTCGACTTTCTCGTCCTTACGGCCTGCAGAGCAAAATATTGTGGAAAAGACATCTCCATCTTCGTTTACGAATGAGAAAGCTAAAGAGTTAGAGGCTTACATGCTCAGCCCACAGTCGGATGAGTTTCACGGTGCAGTGGAGTGGTCTCACAAGATTGAACGCCTTCCCCTGGACAAAGGTCAAATCGAGGCACACCTCCGCCGACTTGGGCAGGACTATTCTGTGGTTAATTCTATTGCAACGCTGGACGCAGGACAATGGAAACCGATATACGCACAGACGAAGAATAGGCATGGTACACTTATCTCCCTTGAGAAAGCCCATGGAGTGAGTATGTGGACGAAGTTTGGTACATTCAAGATGCAACCGGTCATCTTCATTATTCAGACTGCCGATCCTCCTGTTCCAGAGGGCGAGGGAAACCCTACAGGCTTTGGAAATGTTCAAGGTCGTACCGGGCAGCAAGGAGGTGGTCTGTTCGATCAAGCACCTACGGGAGGCCTATTCGGCCAAAAACCTTCTGGTCAGCCACATTCTGTTGGTCTATTCGGTCAAGTACCTCCTGGTCAAGCACCTGCTGCAGCTTTTCTCGGCCAAACTCGTTTCGGTCAGATTCAACCTGCAACTACTGGAACAGCTACAGCACCATTTCTGGGGCACACCGAGAAAGACGGTACGACTACTCAACACTATCAATCCATCACCTCTGTACCTCCATACGACGGCCAGTCTTTCGAAGAACTTAGAGTAACCGACTATGCCGCGAATAGGAAGGGCTTTGGGACTGCAAACGGAAGTGGAGATGGCATATTTGGTGTGAGAGCCAACAACGAGAATGAGAACAGTGGGGCTCAGTCGCGGCCATCTGGAACAGTGTGCGGAGGAACTCATCTTCCCAATCCACCACCAGGGCATGGGCTCTTCGGCGTCGGACAGCCCCAGACTCAAGCCAACCAGAACCCATCGCTGTTTGGCAATCCAACTCCATCTCTGTTCGGTACAAACGCGCCCTCGCAAGCATCGACGGGACAACCCACAGGGCTTTTTGCCAACCTTCAGCGCCCTGAAAACGACGACAATCGCACAGACGTCTTCGGCAATCTTCTTCCTAGGGCACACACTACGCGAGGACTGTTCGCCTTGCCGCAAAATCCAAACCCTCCATCCACCACATCTACACTCCTCTGGGGTAAGCCAATAACAGCCACTGGAACTGGTGGTCTTTTCGGAAACTCATCCACAGCTCCAACAACCACGTCGGCTTCTTTCTTTGGCGGCCCGCAAAACACCATCCAGCCCACAACTCCGCTGTTCAATACAAGTATCCGTACAAATGACGTACCTATCCCCGGTACCTCACTCTTCGGCACTTCGAATCCGAATACTCAACCCGCAACATCGCTATTCGGCGGTGCTGCCAACCCTGCAATACCAAGCACTACATCAACAGACCCCGATGACTCAACTGTGGTTCCTGGCAGTTGCAAAACCACGATGAAGAACGGTGTCTTGACCATGACAAAACCATCTCTTTTCAGTAATCTAGGGCAAACAACAAGTACAACTTCCCCCTTCAGCCTTGGACCCAAGCCTCCAACTCCAGCTGCGCCGTCGCTCTTTGGCGGTTCTGGAACCGCGAATAACTCCACAACTGCTCCGTCTCTCTTCGGGGGGTTTGGGACTCGGAAAGACACTTCTACCTCCCCAGGCCCATCTCTCTTCGGTGGTCCAGGGGCTGGAAAAGCCACCTTTAACTCCACTACCCCATCCAACCCCTTTGGCAGCTTAGGGTCCGGAACAGCTAGCACTCCTTCCACCGGCCCATCTCTCTTTGGTGGTCTCGGGACCGCAACTACAGCTCCAACCGCCTCATCTCCCTTCGGTGGTTTTGGGTCCTGGAATCCCACTCCTAACTATACCGGCCCATCACTTTTTGGAAGTCTCGGCGCTAGAGTAAGCGGTGATAATACCACTGCTCCCGGTGCCCCGCTCTTCGGTAACAGTGACCAGAATAACCGAGCTGCCTTCTCTTTTGGTAAGCCGCATGTTCCTGTAGCTGAAGAAGGCCCAGCGACGGGCTTGGGTGGAAAAGGAGTTATTTCTTCCGCTTCGAAGACTGAAGAAGCGAAGAAGGAGGATGGGAAGAGTGATGCGGGAGCTGGCTCAAGCAAAGCTGATGGGAAGAAGGATGTTTCTTCGGACGAGCAAGGGGGCGTCAATGTCAAGAATGAGGCAGATGGTGAGAAGAAAGATAAGAGCCTGGTGGATAAGGCTGAGGCGGGTCGGAAGAGTGGAGACGAGAATAAGGAGCTAGCGAAGGCATCTGGCGATTTGGAGGTGGATTCTGAGGACGAGGATGATTCGGAGTAAGACTATGGTGGTGATGGATGGAGTGCTATGTATGGTGTGAGTAGAATGACATGACGGGTTATTGTTGCTGGGGAACTGAAGTCGCTTAGAAGGTTAAATTGATCTCTACACTTCCCTCTGCACTTCCTTTTGACGGTGGGAGGGGTTGGTAAGGGCGATGGGGATAAGACTTTGTTCTGGATTTGTCAAATAGATTGAAAATAATGATACTAAATTGTAAAATGGTTTTCTTATCCTAGTATAGATTGATACGCCGTTCGCTCTAATATTTATGACATGGTCTATTTCTAGATTTACCAGCTCTACCTTCCGTCGGTTTTCTCGCTCAACGATACCAATACCTCTCTCTATTTTCCAGATTCTTCCCAACCCCAACGCCATGAAATGCTTCTATCGCCTACCAATCAAGCCGTCTAATCAAACTCTATCAAACTCCATCCCACTACATCTAGTCTTTCCCTACAACTTCGCTTTAACCTCCACGGTATCCGCTCCCAGCCGCACCCCCTCCTTGAAGACCTGCTCCTGCGCCACTCTATTCCCCTCCTCATCAAACCAAATCGTCCTCCCCGTTCTCAAACTCTCCTGCAACGCACACCCAATCCTAACCGCCATGACGCTCCCCTCAAGCCTCACAGGCACCTCCTTATCATCCAGCACGCACGCCGTGAACTCATTCGCCTCGCCCACAAACGCCAGCTCAAACCTCCCATAATAGTCCTGCGGAATCTCTCTCCTGACGCCCGTATTCTCCGAGACCTCAAGCAGATCCGTCATCGGGTTTGCGTTGATGCTAAGCTGGCGCTTCGTCCCGATTATATGCGTCATATCGTGCTGCCCCGCCGCCATGATGCGGCTAGAATAGAAATACGCAAGCCGTCCACCATAGAACTCCACAATCCCCACCCCATTATCCACATCCCCATACTTCTGCAAATCGGGCTCGACGGCCGTAATCCCCTTCGCGACCACCGACTTCACCCTCGGCTCGTCGGCTGCGCCATCGGGCGTCGTCGGCGTCCCGAAGTACCACAGGGCCAGGTCGATGTCGTGGATGTTGCAGTCGACGAAGATGCCGCCGCTGAAGCGGGCGTATTGCACGAAGAAGCCGCTGGGGTCGAGCTTGTCGCAGGTTTGCGAGTGGATGATGCTGACGCGGCCGATGGCGTTGTTGCGGATGTGGGTGTGGGCGGCGCGGTAGGAGGGGTCGAAGCGGCGCGAGAAACCGCACATTACCTTCAGATGGGGTTTTTGGTTTGCGATGTTGAGGACGTGTTGGCACTGTGGGAGGAAAAGAGTTAGACATTCGGTGGTGTAGGGGAGGGGAGGGGAGGGGAGGGGTGCAAACGACATACCACTTCCACACTCGTACTGAGCGGTTTCTCACAGAGCACATGTTTCTCCTTCTCAATGGCCTTGATCGTCTGCTCTGCATGCACCGTCGTCACTGTCGCTATACACACAGCCTCCAGCCCCTCGTGATTCAGCATCTCATCGTAGTCGGTGTATAGCTTCACGCCCCGCGGCTCGAGGTGCTCTTTCGCCCATTGGATCTCAGTAGGCTTGTCCGCGGGGCAGAATACGGCGACTAGCTCCGCTCGTGGGGTGCGGTTTAGAAAGTGCTCTGCGTGGCGGGCGCCCATGCGGCCTAGACCTGCCACGGCGATTTGGAGGCGGCGGATGGGCATTGTGGTGACGGGTGAGAAGGTAAAGGGAGAAATCAAGTTTGTTGTCTTGCGAGTGTGGACGAGGTGTAGAGATTGCACCCGGGATTGGGTATCTCAGGAATGGGGTTCCAGAGGTTCGGAAGAGCGGTGAAGAGAGGGGTGTTTGGTGGACTCTGAGATGGAAAGACTGGCAATGAGAATGTGAGAGGAAGGAATTTGAGAGAAAGGCTCTTTGAAGAACAAGCACTGGACAGAGGCTCAAGACATCTTGAGTGTGGATTGATGTTCAAGAGAAGACGCAGATCCCATCCTCCCGATGCCGAACGACCCACCCCAGAACACACAGCAGGCAGCTTGGTGACATTGGGCACAGGCCATTATCGTGATGTGTGCGGTCGTGTTTTAGCGGCGGTCCCTCAGTAGTCAGGCCGTAGTCAGACCGAGTGCAAGCCAAGCGTCTCATGATCAACTAGGCCATCAATGAAAGGGGAAATTCTGCCCGCTCGGGAAGGACCCGCCCACACATCCGTCGGCAATTGCTTCCAGCACCGGGAAATGCCTCGTTTGCATGGCATGGACTATGTTTGCTGCGCGGCGTGCAATCGGAGGACGAGGTCGAGGTGACATGTAGTTGGGATGGGTGCAGCGGGCGGAAGTGGGAGTGGCTTATTATTAAATTCCACGCGAGCATGCATGAGCGGAAACCCTGATAGGTGCATCGTGCAGCGACGCGACACAACCAGCCGTGAGTTTGTGCGACTGCAATTCAGAGAGTACTAGGGCATTTCATATCTAGGCCTCATAGGCGAGCCTTGTCTCCATCGTCCGTCTCCAGGACGACTTTGATCACCAGATTGCCTTGCGCGTCCATTGTTTTGGCTGCCATTTCGAACGCCTCTTCTGCAGCTTCCAGTCCACTGTACCTATGAGTGACTAGCTTGGAGAAATCTGGGCAATCCGGCCCCTTCTTCGACACTACTTCGATCCCGATTGGATATGTATCTGCATATCTAAAGACGCCCACGAGATCAACTTCGCGGAGCGCGGCAGCGGATATCGGGAGTGTTTGTATTGGGTTGCCCATGCCTATTAGCATCACTTTCCCACCAGGTCGGGTTGCCTATACGAATTAGCCTGGATTTTCGCGCAGTTGTGGCGGTTGCCTACGTATATCGACGCTTGGAGACATGATGGTACTCCTGTGCATTCAAACACAGCGTCCACTTCTCCAACGGCCGTGCCATCCACTTTGAGAATCTTCCCCACTTCCGCAGCCGTCTCTTTTGCGATCTCAAGGTTCTCCTCGATCGAGTTCCCTCGCTTCATTGGGACCGTGTATCCTTTGTGGGCGAAGGCATTCTTGACAGCGAAATCCACTCGGCCTTGGTCAATGTCGGCAATCACTACAGTGCTGGCTCCTGATATCCTTGCCATTGCTGCAACGAGGAGACCAACAGCACCTGCGCCGAATACTAGAACAGTGCTGCCATTCGGAAGCTGTGCCCTTCTCGACGCATGTATAGCAACACCCATTGGCTCGAGTAGTGCTCCAAGATCCAACGATACGTCCTCGGGAAGTCTGCACTGATCAGCCGACTTACAGGCCTCGGGATTCCCAATTGAACACATACTTATGACACCATGCAGCAGGATGATTGATCCTGTCCTGCAATGTCCCTTGCGCATGCGGAAATGCCTTTGCCGAGCTTCGAAATTTCATTTCCTTGCAGATGTTGTACCTCCCTTCCTGACACCTCTCGCACTTCTCGCAAGGCTGTCCCACTTCCAAAGCCACCTTATCACCGACTTGAAAGTCTGTCACACTTGAGCCAATACCAACTACCACTCCAGCGGATTCATGGCCCAATGACATGGGTTCCCGGACGAGAATGTCGCCGTTGCGGAAATGCCTGTAGTAATGGAGGTCTGATCCGCAGAGACCTGTTGCCCGGACGGCAATTTGCAGTTCATCCGGTCCTGGGGGAAAGATGCTTCTGCTTTCCTGTCTGGAATCAGCAAGGATTTTATACTGATATTGGAAATCGATCTCACAATTCTCAAATCCTTAGCTCCGTGTAACACCGAGGCGCGAATCGTGAGTGGGTCGGCAACATCTGGTTTGATTGAGGTGACGGACATGATGGGTATGGATAGTTCAGAAACTGTTCAAATTGTTAATTGAAGACGAGGATAACTAAAGAAAAAAATCATCGGAAGCAGCCATGATGTATATCGGCATTCTTTCTCCAGACGGTGGCGTTGTGTAAGAGAAGCGTTCTGTGGTTCGTCGTCGGCGAACGAATCTGCGGGAAATGCGGGACATCAGATGCCGAGGGAGAACGTCATCACCACCTTCATCCCATCCGCTTCAACGCCGAAACATCAACGGGCCGACCGCTAGAATTTGATTGCACTGTCAATGAGCCCGGAGAGCCAATCTAGGTATCGCATTTCCGATGGCACTCTTGTCGCGATTTAGACGTCTTCGTACTCATGGCTTCCGGGCGTCTACAATAGGTTCAACAGCAACTTGATTCGAACGGGCGTAACATCTTCAAGATGACTTCGATACAGCAATTGTTCTCGCTAGAGGGCCAGACAGCTCTGGTAACAGGAGGAACGAGGGGAATTGGTCAAGCAATGGCATTAGCGTTGGCTGAAGCTGGAGCAGATATTTTGCTGGTTCAGGTACCACCACAGTTTTCCCCCGACGCACCATAATGGTGTACTGATGTTCCCAGCGAGATACCTCAAACCAAGCCACGAAGACAGAGATTGAGAAACTCGGCCGCAAAGCAAACATATACGTGGCAGACCTCTCATCCCGATCTTCCATGTCTTCTTTGGTCCCTTCAGTCCTCGCCGACGGCCATCGCATCTCAATTCTGCTAAATTGCGGCGGCATCCAGCGGCGGCACCTGGCCCACCAATTTCCAGACAACGACTGGGATGCGGTGATCCAGGTCAACCTGAACTCAGTCTTCACGCTCTGCCGCGATGTAGGCGCTCACATGCTCGCCCAGGAACCCTCGTTACCAGGAAATCGCCGCGGGAGCATCATCAACGTAGCTTCGCTGCTTTCCTTTCAAGGCGGTATCACGGTCCCCGCTTATGCGGCGTCGAAGGGTGGAGTGGCGCAGCTCACTAAAGCGCTGAGCAACGAGTGGTCGGCGAAAGGTATTACGGTGAACGCCATTGCGCCGGGATACATTGCGACTGAGATGAACACTGCGTTGATGGACGATAAGGATCGAGCTGCTAGCATTTTGGCGAGGATACCAGCGGGCAGATGGGGGACCCCGGAGGATTTCAAAGGCGCTGTTGTGTATCTTGCAAGTCGAGCTAGCGCTTATGTGAGTGGAGAGGTCTTGACGGTTGATGGGGGGTGGATGGGAAGGTGAAGTTTGATCTTTCAGTTACGATTTCTATGCAAGTATAAAGCGTTCATTCAGGATCTCCTTAATACATTCGAGTATCAATTTCATACATTTGGTCATCTATTTCTCTCAAATTCTTGAAACTGATGTTCTGGGTGAAGCTGATCCGTACTCACCAGGACATTCCTACATATTCCATTACCACTGACTTCAATCCTATGTTTTCGCCTGCAGCAACCTCCAATCTAGTAAAACTTGAGCTAGAGCTCACATAAGGGAACCATGTAGATAGCCTAGTAAGCTCCGTTTACGCCGACATATCAACATCCATACTGTGGGCCTTGTCCAGTAGATGCCCAACTAGCCTCTTTCCTTCGTCATCCTCTTATTGCGCGTCGTCCATCTCAATTCCCTCCAGTTATGTCGTCCTCAGCCGCCTCGTCCCTGCTGTGCCTCTTATCCACAACGGTGCTCTTCTCCTCCTCCAAAAGGTCGTCCTTGTCATTATAAGGGTCCGCCCTCTCGCGCTTAGCCTTCAATGAAAGGTCGGTACGTGAATTAACGCGGTCTTGTTGTCTTGGTAAATAACATTCACATTCCGCTTGAAATGTAGTTCGACGATGGAGGTAGGACTTCCCGAACCCGACTGATAGAGAGCTGGTTATCTACGGCTGGAATGGGAAATAATTCTTTTCTACTCCTGTAAATTCCGGTTGCTTTGCTTTTGTGATTGCTATTGATGCTCTACCATTTCTCGCTCTTTGTCGCCGTGGAACTGATGCGGCGTTGTGCTGATTCTCAGAACTCGTTTCTGGGCTTCTAATGGTGTTTACCATACTGTATAGGCTTTTGACCGAGTGCACTGTTCTGTCCGATCTGGCCTCTCGAGGTAATTCGTCCTTGTTACTCGTCTTTTGCTGTTGGCTTTTATTTTACCGCCGTTGAAGCTCGTACATCTGAGCTCTGTACTACACCTTAAGAGCCATTAGCCATATAGAGGTGAGGGTGTAAGTTGCTCTTAAGCATAGTCTCCACGTCAAGACTTCTTAACTTACCGCACCTCCACAGCTTGGAGTAGGTAATTGGGTATACCTCCAGGGCCTGAAGTCAACCCCCGTATGCCTCCTTCAACGTCTCTAGCTGAATGACGGACAACGTCGAAGATCCTTTTGACATAATTGTATTCAGAACTCTTCACTGTTAGAAAAGCTGTATATTTCTATCCTGCTTGTTGATTGATATTTAAGATCAATATCAATGCTAGAATAGACCTCCGTACACCTTCCTCGACGTCTCTGACCGACCGATGAAGGACGTGTAAGATCCTTTTAATATAACTGCATATCCAGAGCTCTTCACTATTATAAAACTCGCCTATTTCCATTCTGCTTGTTCAATACTATTCAAGTCTAATCTTGATCTTGAAATCAATCTCCGTGCACCTCCCTCAACGTCTATGGTCGAGCTATGGACAACGTCCAAGATCCTTTTAACATAATTGCATATTTAGAGCTCTTTACTAATATAAAACTTCTCTATTTCCATCCTGTTCATCCAGTGCTATTTTAAACTAGCCTCAAACCCAATATCAACCTCCGTACACCTCCCTCAAAGCCCCAGACCACATCCAGTGTTCCCCAACAATGTCATTCACCACCAACCCTCTTTCACCATTCACCTCTCCCACACCTAATTTCCCCGACCCACTTTCAAACGCACAGTCGTACCATATTTTCAGGCAGCCATTGCAAAGTTTCTGTCCTTCACTGGCAGTTTGGGGGCCTTTTAAGATGGACGTCTGCCCTCGTCTCTTCTTCCTTCTTTTTCTCTCTAACCATCACACCTTTTTCGTAGAAGACGACAACCAAAATTCTACGCCAGCTCTCGTAAGTATCAGTATTTCTAGTTCTAGTTCTCTTTGCGTCGTTTCCTTTGCACATCTGCGCTTTACGAGCTTGGAAAAGCTGCTCCCGTCTCGTTGTCGCTCACTGCCCGTTCGAATTTACCCTCAATCCTCTGTTTCTTTCCAGGCTTTGGAACTGTCTCTTCCCTCTCAAGATCCAGCCTCTGCTAGCACGCTCAAGCTGCTCTAGCCTTTCTGTTACCTATCCCTTCATCGCAATTCCTGAGTCTGTCTTCCTATCCATCCTCCAATGCCTTTCACTACTCTGCAATTTTGGCTCTCTGGGAGCTTGCCGAACATGCTCCCGTCTCATCACTGCTTCACAATTTCATAACTACCTCTTCCCCCTCATTGCTCATCCTGTAATACCCTTCCCTGCCATTCAATAGTCTAGCCTGCGGAAGCAGGGCTAAACTGCTCCTGTCTCTTTATCGCTGATCCTCATGTTCACAATTCCCTTATCCTGCTTCCAATCAAACCCCCAATAGCTTCCTTCTGTCTATCCTGTTTGCTGTCTGGAAGCCTGCTTCAACTGCTCCCATCCCCCCGTCACTGTTTTAAAGATTCACAATTCCCTTATCCTACCTTTCATGTATCTTCAAATGCCTTTCATTCTTCTGTACTGATTCCCTTTTGGGAAGAGGGCTAACCTGCTCCCGTCCCCCCGTCACTGATTTGCAGATTCACATTTCCGTCCCATCTCTTTTATCACACCTCTCACTAACATTCAGCCTTCTCTGCAGGATCCACCATCTCCAAGTAGGTTCACCTATCACTAGAATCCCTCCGTTACCCTACAATTCTTACGCCCCTTTCCACCATACCGCAATCGCCAACCATGATCTTAACCCTCTCATAGCATGCTCGACTTCACACCAAGACTTTCCCCTGCCGAGGAGCAGGGCATTAGGACGTTTCTGTGGGGGTTGGGACCGGCCAGCGAAGCCTACCTCTTCGCCTCCGACCTGTGGGCCCACCACCGAAGCATGCCTCCTGGCGCGATCGGCACTACATGTGTCGTTACAAAAGGATGGCATGGGTGGAGCCCAGCCCACCCAGGTTGGATAACGTGCGAGTTTCGCTTTGTGTTTTTTTGGGGGTAAGTTATCTATAATCCCAGGCTCTCCCAATGTTTTGCACTACTCTACACATTTTCCCACCTACCCAATTCCTGCTTTTCCAGTCGTTGTGGATTTGGTCTCTGGATAAGGTAGTGTATGGATGTTGATACGTGTTGGGAAGTGGGCAAATATCGTATGGGAAAGCCCATGTCCACGCAGATGGCTCGGAGACGAGGGACGAACCGGCCCGCTGCGGAGGCCGTAGATATACACGTGCAGCAAATGGGACGCTGTCAATTGGCCTGGTAAGTTTACCTTTTGCTACCCTACATCAATCCAGAATACACCAATACCCACTAGTCCTATTCCTTTTACCACTTCTACCTCCGCATGTAGCCTCTTCCCTAACCTCATTCTTCCCTCTTCCTACCCTTTACCTGTTCCTGTCCCTTCTACTCTATTCCTTCTAGCCCCTTTTATGTTTCTTACTGCAGCCCTTTCTTTTTATCAAGCCTATCCCTTTTCCTCCCTCCCCCAATCCAAGTACGCTGAACTTTCCCAGATTCGCCCGCCTGTCCCTGCTGCGCCTCTCCCTACGCCCGCACCACCGCAAACGCACCCCCTGCCGGCCCGACCACCACCACCCCAACAACAACCACCACCACCACCACCACCACCGCCACCATCAATAGACCGCGACCCAGCGCCGCGACCTCCCTCCCGACCTCCTTCTCCGACGCCGGCCTTCGGGCTCACTTTACCGTCCGCGTCCCCTCCTCCGACCTGAGAGACCCTCATCCTCTCCCATCCTCCTCCGACGAAGAAGACGACGACGACGACGACGAAGATGACGAAGAAGAAGAAGACGACGACGATGATGACGATGATGATGACGACGACGACGACGACGACGACGACGAAGACGACGATGAAGACAAACTTTTACCCTTTCCTAGCTCTCTGGGCCTGCACAATGAAGGGTTTCCCTGAGTGTGGGTAAGGAGGTGTTGGGAAAGGAAGGCTCCGTTTCTTTGCGAGTCTGGCTTTGTCTAAGCTAGGCTTTGCGGGTTGCGGAAGATTTTTTGAACCCCTTTGGGCTATGCCCTTTTTACTTATTTTCCTTGGTCGCTGTATCTTGTGTACGGGGTTGAGGAAGAAGAGCTTGAGGTGGGGTGTAGCTTGGTATAAGGACGGTAAAGAGAAGGAGGGGAGTATGATGAGGGGGAGGGAAGGGGAGAGGAGGGAGTGTGGATTTTGGTTGGGTGGAAAGTAGAACTTAAGGAATTAGGCTGTATACTGCCCTCTAGGTGTTCTGCTATAATTTATCTAAGGTAAGGAGGCGAAGGGCTACAAAGGAAGGCTGGGGTGCGTTGACGGTCTCTAAAGAGCTGGAGAGGGCTAAGTGCATAGAGCCTGAAGACAACATCAGAGAGCATCACTTAGGATAGAGTGGAAAAGGATAAGTATCTATTTATTCTATCATAGTCTTGTTAGCTGTAGGCTCTGCTTCTTAACATTTCTACAGGCTTGAGAAAGAAAAGAGGTAGTGGATCTAGTGATGCGGTAGAGAGAGGTATTGAGGTTGGTATGAGGACGGTAAAGTCTTGGAGAGAGCTGAGACGAGGTAGGAGAGATGGTGGGAGAGGGAGTGTAGTTTATGGTGCAGAGGAAAGGAAGTCTTAGGACATCCTTACATCCTACCTACTGGATCCTTCTAAGTTTTTGAAAGGTTGAGCATAAACCTGCTGCAACGAAACGAGGGAAAGACTATGAAGGGGGTTCGGGATGGGTGTACAGTCTTTAAGGAGCTAGCGCGAGGTGAGAGTATAGAACCTGAACAGCATTCCAAGGGTGTGGTTCAGGAGAGAATAGCAAAGAGATCAAAGCCAGCTATTAGGATTATGAGGATGCTGAACAATCCATAGCAATCATGTTCACATTCTGACCAAAACCCCAAAAAGGTAAGGATGTGGTCTGCGCAGAACGCCGTGATACTTGAGCTTCTTCAACAATCACATCGACAGCCCGAATTATACCCGCAGGCGATCGGAATCTGACCAGTGCCAAAAGAGGTACGCCGGAGGACTATCGAACGCCGACCGTGCGCTTACGAGTAGTCGTCAGCTGTTCAGTGTCTGTGCCGTCGCACACTTGGCACTATGACTTCGGAGGAGCCGATGAAGCTTAAGTTATGAATATATTACAGGCCAGGCTCTTCTATTAATTTATACTTTAAGGTAAAGATTATGCTAGACTTAAGAATAACAATATAATCTAGTTTGGTAATTTCGATTTTACTAGTTATTAACAAACAGTATACAACACTGAGAATTTGTACTACAAGTCACTCTTATTTGCCACTATAATTTTCCGAATATGCTTCTCTTTGATAGCTTCTCTCTTGCAGGCTATAGATTAAGTAGCAAGGCAAATCTGCAAATAATAAGGCAAGTAAGTGGATAAGCAATAGCTAAGATGTATATGCAATGCATAGATACTAGCATATTTTATGCATACATTTGATGCATATATCTCTTGCTATTAATCTTGCATATGTTGGAAGGCAGTGGGCTGTAGATAGATTTTGGTACTACTAACTTTATTACAACTTATATTCTATACCGAGTGTTTTAAGGTATATTCTAATGCAATTAATCCTATCTTTATAATTCTAACTCTTTACTATCTCAAATCAAAGAGCACTTTACTTACTTATTATTCTATTGTTATGGATTTGTTAAAACACATACTTCTTATTGAAAAGTTATAGACTTTATAAGTCTTTTCTTTATAATTACTAGTTATACAACCAGCTCAGGGCCGCAATAATCTTAGTATTACTACTGTACTGGGGCTAAGTTTAGCCATCTGGAGCAGGATAGGTGTCACGCAAGGGGCTGGGAGCGGATCGTCACACCGCCCCCTTGTAAGCGCCCCTTTGGGCAACGCAGCCCTGGCTCATTGTAAGTCAATGGTATCCCACGCGTACCCAACGAGCCGTCCCGCTGCTCCCCGATTCCCTCGCGTGCATCACTGCATATACATGTATGAACACGTGTTGAACCATCTACCAATTCACCCGCTTACCAGACCACTACACTATACAAAGGCGCCTCGAGTTCCATGGGTGGAAAGACGCCTCCCGGAGCCATTCTCTTCAACTCTTTTCCTGAAACGGAAGTTCCATCGAAGAAGTGTGCAATCCTGACGGTGCCGGGCCGAAACGGCTGGCACTATCTACCAATCCACCCGCTTGCCAGAACACTACAGCGTCCAAAGGCGCTTTCAGTTCCGTGGGTGGATACAACGCCGTCCGGGGCCATTTTCTTCATGCTATTTTCCTGAAAGGGAAGTTCCATTGAAGAAGTGTGCAAACCTGACGGTGCCGGGCCGAAATGCCTGGCTCCCCTCTCAATGGCCCAGTCTGCCTATGAGTGCTGGACACAACCTGGTCCGCTTCCTCTTCATTACCTACGCACTGTCGAGTCGAAGAACCTCCTACAATACAGCTGTTTATAACGCTCCGAGATATGATCTCTTCGATCATGCACGCGATCTGGATCCCAACCTGAAAGGTTGCGCGTTGTGATGGTATCTCAATGTTTGGCTGAGCGCGGATTGACTTGCGTGTTACAGCTGGATGATGAAAATCTCCTCGACGCCAGGAGACACGGTTTCAAACTCTTGAGCATGCCAGCTTGTTCCTGCGGCTAACTTAGATGGCTCTTGATGGCTTCAGTGCCTCCATCTAGGTGTTACTACGAGAGGGCGGGCAGTGAGCTCGAGGATCTGCCAGAGCGTCGGACGCGTTGAGGTGAATAGGATATTGAAGCAGCTATACAGTGTTCGCGGTACTGGAAGGAACTGGGGCAGCAGTAAGTTGATCTTGACGGGATTGTTTAGTAGCTGACTGACGCGTGAACGTAGGTTCGACACCAACTCCCTCTGACCCTTTCGCCCCGAGCCCTCCACCGAAAAGCCATGCCGACAGTTCATAATGTTCGAATTTGCCACTTCCGAGTACCCTTGTACGCGTCTGCGTCATTGATCATACATTGGGTATACACATCAGGCAGCCTCATCTCCTTCATCGCTCCTTCGCCAGCCTCCACTACCTATAGGAAACGTAGACGTTGATCCCATTAAACAATGAACCGATGCCCACTCCTCAAGAACAGCCACTTACAGGCACAACTAAATATTTTCCCCATAAATGTACTAACGCTCGAGTGTCGACCAACGATGCCAAATGACCACACCAAGCCACTTCCTCCCTCGCTTCTTCGCCGAGTCCCACTACCTATAGAAACATGGACTTTGATCCCTTCGACTAACAGACAGATGCTCATCTCTCAAGAACAGCCGCTTACATGCATAGTTGTTGCCGTGTACCTACCTACGATACCCAACGATGACACCACAACGACGCAATTACGACGACGACAAAGCGATAACAACAACTTGGGGAAAACGGGGATGAGG
The DNA here is from genome assembly GCA_000467715.1 of Hysterium pulicare CBS 123377. Classification (NCBI taxonomy): domain Eukaryota; kingdom Fungi; phylum Ascomycota; class Dothideomycetes; order Hysteriales; family Hysteriaceae; genus Hysterium; species Hysterium pulicare. The sequence continues at coordinate 140,992 of AJFK01001090.1, forward strand.
GACTGAGAGAAAGTCAGGGAGGAAAAGGTTTATACTTCTTTGAAGATTTGTCGAGGTCGCGACTGCTGTATAATACTATGATCAAACAATCGAACAATTATCCAAGAAGCAACTTCAAATACAGAGTCAAACAGACAAACACTTCGGGAAACAATTCAGAAGAACATCAGACAAGTAAAAGACCGAGAGCGATGGTTGTCTTGTTACTAGTGAACAACAGGAGATCAACACAGTGATGAACACAAATGAGAGCTTGGACAATGGAAAGCATGTTGGAACGGAAAAGAGCGCTGGAATATCACGCGCAGCAAAGTCGAAGATCCAACAAACTATAAAGCGAGACGAAAGGACAACGTCACATAAAATCACTAGGACTGAAGTCCCCCGAACCCTTCACAACGGTGATAAGAAGCAACACAATACAATCGAATGGGGCAGACAGGACGGGACGGACGTGTGTAGATAACCTACAGATAGAATTGCGACAGGTTGACTAGGTGTATCTTAAGAGAGGAATAACATGATGCGGTACGTCGAAGTAACATTGATCAGGTCAGGAGCGACACCAACACTTACTCAGGCTACGTTGCAACAGGTAGCGATGACTCCCAAGACACCATCTTACATTTGATACACTCAACAAATGCGAACGTTTACAGCCCGAAGGACAAAAGCAGGTCGCAAGTCCAATAGTATGCAGCCTTATAGGAGATGATGTTGCGCGTCTTTGGTTATAATACCACATATGTAAAAAGTTTAACAATGCTACGCTAGTATTCAAACAAAGGGATATTTTAATAGATCGAAATGACCGTTGCAATGAAAGCGAGAAGTCACAAGCCCTAAATGTACCCGCCGCAAGAGCTGTAAGTCGCTATTTCGTTCAAGATAATAGAATCATGGAAAGAGATATATAAGAATTCAATGAGAAGCTTCCACGATGTCTACTTTATTTTTACCACCCAACAGAATTGATGAGCTTCCCAGCTCACCACTTGATCTTCTTGTCCTTCCCAAAGTAGTCATCGATGAGTTTCATGTAGTAAGGCTGATCTACACATTAGCTAAAGTCCTTTTTTATGTGAGCAAAGTGAGAGAAATGTACCTTTAGCTCCTCGGCTTTGGGGATGTCGTCGCTCTTGCTGTACAGATCGTACGGGTTGAATGCTCGCACAGCCTCCAGCATCTTCTTGTCCTTATCATTCATCATCCATTGATAGGCATTTTCCGTGTGCCATGGGTAAAAAGAGTGATAACGGATCATGGCCAGAGCCTCCTCAGGTAGAGTGCTCTGCTCCTTCGCGATGTGATAGAGATATTCGTCATGACCCCAGCTAAGCATGACATTGTCCATGCCGCAACCTGGGGAGTAGATGCCATACTCGGTGCTGTAAATTTCGTTGTCGTGGTCGGGGTTATTCTCGAAGGTGTCGGAGTAGATGATCCGCTTGTCAAAAGCACAACCGACTGGGAAAGTGTCCCCGACGACATCCCACTGGCCTCTAGCATCGAAGAAGAAGAGAAGCTTGCCAAGGTCGTGAATGAGACCTGTAACCTGCATCCAGCGGGGCTTGCCGTCTCGACGAATGGCTTCGGCAGATTGGAGAAGATGCTCAATTTGCGAAAGAGAAGTGTCGGGGTCGGATTCGTCGATAAGCGTGTTGAGCTTCTCTATAGCTTCCCAAATAGTCATCTCTGCGCGCGTCTTCGAACGGAAGTCATTGCGAGCCTTGAGGTTGTAGGCTACCGTCTGCTTCTCATGTTGTTCGCGGTAGAAACTCTTTATACGATCGCATGCTTCTTCGTATTGACGAAATTGGGTCTTGTCCTTCTGGGCATCGAATTGAGAAGCCTCGTAGATGTCCTTTTGATTCTCTTTCGGTGTTGATGTGCCATTCTTGACCTTTATAGCAGCCCTGAGAACATTCACTTCATCAATGTTGTCTGAGGTGGCTTCTAGTGCTACGCCATCTCGGTAATTGTTGAAGTGTTCGTTGATATTGGGTTGTTCGGAAAGAGCTCCTGGTGCCATGTTGACCGAAGAGTATAACTTTGTACTCTCAGGTAAAGTACAAATGAAACGAAATATGTTTGGGTATCACAGAAAGCTTCTTAGAGAAAGGGGAGAGTAAGTTTGGAACATAAGTGATGGATGAGTTGAAACGTTGGACAGCTGTCGAGGAGATATTTAAACCCATGAGCTACTTCGGGAACTGACTTTGAGCTCGGTACCGTGAATGACAGTCCCAACACCATCCATGGCTCCACAAAATGTCCCAAGAAAAGTACGAAACCAATGCATATGCAGTTCCGACCTACCATAGGGCGCTGCACTATCCAGACCCCGCAACTGACCTGATCTCCTGCACCACCAGCAACCTGCACTCAATTGATAATGGCGTTCAGTCCAATTCGACAACTCCTAATTGGCGAGAACCCCACCAAAGATAGACGGGATGAAGACGTCAAATCCCGTCCTTCCCGTCCCGTGGTGCAGCATAAGCTCAAGGGGCGATGTTCTTGCGGCAAAGTGCGTCACTCAATACGACTGAGCGGAAACTAAGTCTTCAGCTTCAACTTTAGGGATACACCATCCGGGCACAAAGTAGCGCTACGGCCTAGCGTTTCGTCGGAGGTGAGAAGATGGTTAGTGTTAGCTAAATTCACTGTTGCTCTAGGCTGCTGAATCCGTTAAGTCTCGCCGGTACTTACGGTATTGGGAATTCGAACGATAATAGTATCAGACTGTTGGGACGAGGTTACCATCATGACGCTTCCGTCCGGAGTCTGGTCCCAAACATTGCCACGTCACTCTGCAAGGAGAATTTTCGTTCGGGCTACTATGTATGGTAAGTGGAATCTGAAGATGTTTTATGCTGTTGTTAGTCAACCCAGCCGGGACGGCCCGAATATGAAGACGTCGTGGAAAAGCTGCCGCACCTCTCACACGCACTCGCAATAAAATTCATCGCATCAACGTTTCTCCGCTCTCCGCTGCCCTGCATCGGGCCGCCGCGGGGTAACCAAAATGACGGCACGCATACATTCATCTATCCCCGACCAGGAACGGAGAAAATATGCAAATGCCGTAGATTAAATCCCACATCAATAGAATAATCAAAAACTACACGGTATTCCGTGGTCCCGTTCTTCGCAATGAATCCATCTCTCTCCAAGTTCATGCTTGCTCGAACTCCTGAGAAAATCCTACATCCGACGCCAACCATGAATACTGGAATGCCCCTCAACACTGGCGCCGAGATTCCTGCCCTGGGGCTCGGCACTTGGCAATCAGAGACTGGGCAGGTCAAGAAAGCGGTTTCTCATGCCATTGAGGCTGGGTACAGGCACATTGATGGCGCATTTTGCTATCAGAATGAAGATGAGGTCGGCGAAGGACTCAAGGAAGCCTTCAAGGCGGGAGTGAAGCGCGAAGACGTATTCATTACCACGAAGCTATGGTGTACTTTCCACACAAGAGTAGAAGAAGGACTAGATACGAGTCTGAAGGCTCTGGGACTGGACTATGTTGATTTATTCTTGATCCATTGGCCAGTCCCAATGAATCCGAAAGGTAGGTCGTCCATCTTCCAAGGTTTATACGTCCGGGACTCTTGAATGAGTACATATCTATGCTCTACGCAGCAATATTAACAATTCCTAGGAAATCACCCGCTCTTCCCCAAGCTTCCGGACGGTAGCCGTGATCTCGACCACAGCACAAACCACATCAACACCTGGAAAGCAATGGAGAAGCTGCTCGACACCGGAAAAGTAAAAGCAATTGGTGTTGCCAACTACTCTGTCAAGTATCTTGAGAAGCTGCTTGCTCAAGCCAAAGTCGTTCCGGCCGTTAACCAAATCGAGAACCACCCCTATCTACCCCAGCAAGAAATTGTCGATTTCTGCAAATCAAAGGGCATCCAAATCACAGCGTACAGTCCACTTGGTAGCACGGGAAGCCCTCTCATGAAAGAAGACGTGGTCAAGGAAGTCGCAAAGAAACACAAAGTCACTCCAGGCGTCGTTCTTCTGAGCTACCATCGTAAGGTTCCATATCATAAATCCTCAAGTGCACAAACTAATTCGTTAAAGTTGCTCGGGGGTCATCAGTTCTCGCCAAATCCGTGACCCCATCCCGCATTGACGAAAACCGCAAACTCATTGCTCTGGACGAGTCAGATATGGACAAGCTAGAGGGTATCTCCAAGAGCAAGGGTGTCACACGCTTCGTTTATCCAGCATTCGGTGTCGAGTTGGGCTTCGAGGACAAGAAAGGAGGGGTAGATGTGAGCGGTTGAAAAATATAGTATACCCTGTGACCAATAGCATAGAGCGTTATAGATGGATATGGAAAGATGTGCTGCAGTAGAGCGCTTCTCGAATCACGCATGATCGCTTGAGGAAAGTGATAGCTACTAAGTGACGTCGTAAGCAGCGTATCTCATTCTCCGCCATCTATAAAAAAGAGAGCTTGATTTATACTGAGGAGGCGATCTCGAGCGAGCGAAATGACTTTAGGCTTTCCTCATAGCTCAAGTTGGCTGTCGTCCGCGACCCCATTGCAGATGGGCAAGGGCACGCCTACTGTTTGTGACTTCAGGAGTATCGCCTTAGTATTATCTCTGTTATTGCTCACCTCCTCTTTCCACCAGTTCAATTTATCTTCGAGTTTATAAGTTGACCAGTCCACAATCCTTTAAGCCTTCACCCCTTCACTTCCCTGTAATCCATAGACCCTATCCTATCAACTCTTTCCGCGCATCTCTCTTCATCAGACCCTCTTCCTCAATCTCTCGCTGCTCTGGCAATGTCTTCCTCTCTACCTTCTCAAACCTCAACAGCGAAACCTGTTAAAAGCCGGAAATTGTGGAAGGGAAGATAAGTATCATAGTGAAAGGGTGGTGTGATAGCCATGCGATATGTAGGAAGAAAGAAAATCATTGGCCGTTCTATAAATCTTGGCGTCGGTGAACTGCTCTTTGGTTGCGAAAAGGGTATGTGCATTTTCATTTCCGCTCTAGGCATACATTCACCATTCACCTTCACGGGCCTTCAAAAATTCCGCACAATAGCCGAGAAGCTCTTTTACCCTTCGCTCCTCCGCTGCTTACGCTCCGTGACACTACCCTCCCTCCGAATAGCTATTTTGGCTGATGCGAGACTAACACATTGCGGAACCAGGCATACCTTATCACACTGATCCGAAGCAACTATTTTCACGATCTGGACAGGATAAGCCGAAGACCGCACTTTATTTCAGTATGTGGAGACCACCATGTCACGTCGTCTGCTCTCGACACTTGACTAACTATAGTTCATGTTGTATAGGGTCGTCAGTTGTCTTCCAGAACAGTCGAATTTAGAGCAAAGTCCTGCAGCACTCTTTGGAACCGTTGGACCTCAGTGTTGAACATCCGGCTTTGCTTTGAAGTCCCAGTCTCCAAACGATCTGAGAAGGAAGATGCAGGAGGCAGAGATTAAATGTGTGGCCACTGGTCCGGATCGCGTGACGCAGCACTCTCGCTCACCCAAGAAAGAAGATGATGATGAGTTGGAGTGGGCCGGAGAACGAGAATCAACATCACCGATGCGCGGCCGTGTGAAACACAGATCTAGAGCTCAGTTTCAACACCCAAGACCATCGAGCTCAGAGGAGACTAGTCGTGAAGATGGACGGATCGGCGACAACCAACAGGATAGCGCACTGACTAACGAGACTGGAGAGGAATCTTCTCGTTCAAACTCATCCTCAGATACTCTCTCAAGCTCTCATACTCGATCTCATTCACCACCCTTTCCTTACTCGTCTTATCTCTCCCCTCAACCACTCTCCATACCAAAACTTCACAGTCTGATCTCTGACCAGCAAACTAATCTTCCCTCACCCTCAGCGCCATCAGCGCCACCATCAGCCCCACTCCGATCCGCCTCGGAAGAGTACAAACGTTTCCTAGAAAGCATTGGCATGCCCACAGACAATTCCGTGAGCATAACCTCCTACCAGCCACCATATCGCGAACGCTCTGTCTCCCGTGGACGCCGCACCCTCACTTGGTTAGAACGCCTAACTCCACAGCCAAATAGGAGGCTGACTCAGAGGAGATTCCGGTCACTTTCGGGAGGGGCTCTATGTGACAGGAACGGGATGATATGCACTCTTGAGGAGCGAGGAGGAGGAACGAGGGGATGGTATCAGGGAGAAATCGATTTGGATGTGAATGAGGAAGTAGATTTGGCGGATTGGCATGAAGGTGATTTGGATAAGGAAGAAGAAGAGACGTACTGATATTGGAGGGGATGAAGTTAAGGAAGGATGGATTTGGAGGACGTGTTGGATGTACAGGAGAGGAAGATGAAAGAGAAGGGTGTCGAAGGAGGAGGAAGGGGAACTGAAATTGGCATAAGCTGGGATGTGAGTCTGTTATACTTGGGAAGGTGCTTGGAGTTGCAGATAAGGCGAGTTTGTCGACCTTGAGAAGCGAAGGATCCTGAAATTGTGCAGTGTTATACGAAGGTTTTGCAAGGCTGGCTATGATGGGTGTTTATACTATGAGATAACGACCCAGGAACTCCTTTTTTCGTTTTGATGGAATCTTTTCTAGTGATGACAACATGTCTGGAAAGCCCATCCATCATGTAAACATACCCAATGGAGACTCAACATAAAAGAGTGAGTATGTTGACGTGTGAACATACCTCAACACCTAAACATTCTCAAAAGAAAAGCTCGGACTTCCAGGCTCCGCACTAGCAGCAGTTGGTGGCAAGTCCTCCTTCTTCTCACCCTCCTTCCCATCTTCACGCACCACAACCCCCATCTTCCCTCCTTCTTCAACCCGAACAATATCAACGCTAACACAATGCCTAACCGTCTGTTTCAGACCCGGCACCATCGCTCTCAGAGTTTCCAGCTCATCGAATCCCAATTCACGATTCAAGACTTTGTCTTGAGGCTCCCCTTGATCAAGACGACGTTTGAGGTTGTTGATGAAAGGCATGGCTTTCTTGGATTCGGACTTGTCGATTTTCTTTGAAACGTCCTTGATGTTAATGTTTGGATAGGAGGTGCGGAGGAGATCAATGTATTTGGTTTGCCAGGCGGGGTAGGATTGTGCGGCGAAGATTGTGATTTTCTTGTCTGTGGGCAGGACGTTAGTTTAAAGATGATGGTGAGGAGTTAGAATAAGAGAGGAGGGAAAAAACCTTTCTTCGGATCGAATAGAGCTACTTTGCCCTTCGCTAGTCGCTTGACTTGAGCGCCTTCTGCTGAGGTGATGTTGGACGAAGTCGTTCGTACGTATTCGCGTGCTGCGGTCAGAGATGGGATAGCCTCGGGAACCTTGGGGTACAGAGCATTCTGGATGGTATCGCCCTATATGGAAGTATGATTAGTATCTGCTATGGGAATGAGGTGCATCTCATTGACAAACCTTTTTCAAGACTTCCTGCCAGACGTAATCTGCCCAATGCGGTGCAATCGGCGTCAAGAGCAGAGCTTGAAGCTCAATATATCGCTTCGCCAGATCTTCATGCATACCAACACCAGCTGCTTTAGTTGCCTCTCGGTAGAAGTCACGGGCGGCGGTAAAGTCGAAATAGCCCGACTTCAAGGCATTCTTGTACATCGTGGCTTCGTAATTTTGCTTCGTCTCCGCAACTAAGGAGTTCATCTCATTGTCGAACATAGCATCCCATAGAAGTTTAGGTGAGCCTGACTTTCGCTGGATGACATCAGGGTTCTTGATGCGCTCGTTGTCTCGTGTGTGCTTGTACTTCTCTCCGTCTTCTACAATGACCGCGTCATTGACCAGTTCCTCACACCATTTGCGCAATTCATACAGTTTCAGGATGTTGCTGTTCGCCACGGTTTCTTCGAAGTTAGCGTCTTCAATACCATCTCCTGCGTCCGCGAGAGCAATTCGAGTTGCATCAGCACCAAACTTGCTGACAGCTTGTTCTAGCGTCAAGAAGTTTCCCGTGCTCTTGCTCATCTTCTCGCCGTTCAACATTAAATGGCCGTTGACGCGGAAACTCCTTGGCCAATTAGGTTTATCGAAGATAGCAGTGTGGACGTAGAGATTGAAGGTCAAATGATTCTGAATAAGATCTTTTCCACTGGTTCGGAGGTCTAGTGGGTACCAATAATCGAACTGTCGTCGGAGGATTTCCAGTTTATTCTTGTCAATCTCGGTCTTAAAGTCGAGATCGGTCCGCTCCCGGCGAGCGAAGATGTAGTCCCACACGTCATCTGTCATTTGATCAGGTGTGATGCCCAGAGGTCCGGCTTCTTTTCCGAACATATCTCGTTGCAGTAGATGCGCAAAGCTATAGTAAGCCTGATATATTGTGGAATCACTCAGAGATTCGACCATGACGGAGTGGTCCCATGGTAATTTCGTCCCCAGACCGTAGCTCCGGGCGCAAGACCAATATTTAAGCCAAGCAACGACTTGAATAAAGGCGTGTTTGGACTCTGGGTAATAGAGCTGTAGATCGCTGTTGATGTGGTCCAACACCTTCTGTGCCCATTCCCCATCGCCTCCATTCTCGGCGGTACCATAGTTCATAAACCATTGGTCCAGAAGTGCAGCCACGCAGACATCGGAGCTTCTGCTAATGACTAAACCATCCGGTTCTGCATAGTTGAAAGCCTCACCGGCATTGATCAGTTGTTGTTTCACTAGATCCTTAGCTTGCTCGACCGGTTTGCCCTTAAAATCACCATAGATCATCGTTCCTTTGTAGAACCCTTCCTTGTAGGCTTTCTCTTTGGCTTCCTCAAGCTTCTTCGTATCTTTAGGTGATTGAATCTTAAGCTCAGCCACAAGCTTCGGTGCTGTTAGGTTGCCATAAGTTGGTGTGTCGATGATTGGGAGGATATCCAGCTCAGCCCATTCTTTCTGAATACCATCTTAAGAAACGTCAGCCTTCCAATTGGTGCTTTGGGATGAGATTACACTTGCAGTATTCAGCCTTCTTCGCCAAATCCGTTACCGTCGCGAAATCATCAGGCGAGTCACTTGGTACACACTATTCCACAAGTTAGTCCTTTTCCTGGGAGGTAGCTCCAGATCAACAGGGAGTACTCACAGTCACAACAGCAGTACCTTTAGTATCCTTTACGGTCTCCATGGGCAAAATCCTTACACCATCTTTGTGGACAGAGAGTGGTGCGTTGATGATGGTTCCAACAAGGTCTTTACCCAAGAATTCGACAGCTTGTGGGTATATACCCCATTGTGGGAAGATGCTTTGGAATGACATGTTCCGGGCGGCACGTTCGCTACAAACAAAATACTCTTGCTCGGAGACCTTAAAGACCCCGTACTTAATGTTGGGCCCTACAAAACAGCACGTTTGTCCGTACATCGTTTCAGGCCGGAGAGTAGCCGGGATGAAGTAGACATTTGCGTCAGATTGGAGTTTGCCTTCCAAGGTCTTCTGAGCCTTCTCTGACCACTGCTTGACTTTCAGCTTCAAAGCAGTATACTCTTGGACAGCAACACCCTCTCCAGACTGTCTGTCATGGTCCAGACAAGCCTGACCGTCCTTTGGACTGTCTACGAAATTTGTTAGCGGAGAGCACTACATTTTCAGACTGTGGACTGTACGTACAGATGGTGTATCTCTTTCCGAACTTTATCTTACCCATCTCTTTCAGCTTTCGCATTTGCCACGACACGAATGAATCATAATAGGGGTTAGCATCAGTGGTGACGAATTGGCGACGCCAGTCAATCCGGGCTCCAAAGCTAGTGAGATCGCGTTTCGCCAATGGTGGGAAGAAATGAATCCAGTAATAGGGGTCCGCAAATTTCTGGATTTCTTCTAAAGGAATGCCGAGTGCCAACATAATCTGAAATTGATATTTCGTCTTGACCGTTTTCGCTGCAGCCTTGCCCTTCTTGGCTGAGAACTTGCTCAGATCAGTCTTAGTCTCCGCTTGAGTGGGAGCTGGAGGCAGCGATTGGTTCGCGCCTTCATCGATAATGTCCTCGACTGGACATCCCGCAAAGGTCGGACCAAACATTTCGATTTCTCGAACGAGTTTGTCTGCGCATGCTTTGATCTAATATTCACATCAGTCTTAATACTCAACATAACACCTCTCAAACAAGGTGATCATAGGTGTAAAGTGGCACAACAAATAGATCGTCCTTCCAGATGCTGATGTCGCATGGTTTGGTATTGGGGTATCCATTGTAGGCGCCATGGCCAGTTGATGAACGATATTGACTCACAGGCATGCCCGTGACGTGGTATCCTAGAGGAAATAAGGCTCGTTTGCCTTGCATTCTCGCAAACCCAGCTGTAAACTCGACTTTACTAGCGGTGAAACTGTGACCGGCGTGTAAAGTTCCGTTCATGTATGGACTATGCAAACGTAAGCAGGCAAGGAGATAATGATGCTGGCACACAGCAAGGACAAGGCTTGAACAAGACATACTAGGCCATCGTCCCAAAGAACTTGGGATACTTCGAATGCAACTGCTCCGGGGTGGTGGAATCGAAAGGCTCTTCCTCCAAGGTCGGAGCATCTGCTTGAAAGACACCCTTCTCTTCCCATAGCTTCTGATACTTTCTCTCGGTCTCGATCAAAGCATCTCTCTTTTCTGTGTTTTCGATTTTAAGGGTCTAACCACACTCAGCACATTGGACGAAGGATAGCAAGGTTTCAAGCGGATCTCTAGCGAAACCCACATTCTTTGAGCTGTGTTCAGGATCAAGGACCGTCAAGGTCGCTGTGACAGCGTCATTGGGCAGCTTGTCGGGCGCTGGGACCTCCGCCATTTTGAGCGGTCTCTGAAGGTGAGAATATGATATTGGAAGAATGTTGGTCGCCGATGCCGCCAGGAGACTTTCTGGCTTCGAAGGAGAGTTTCTTGGCCCAGGCGAGAAGCTCTGAATAGAATTAATCCTTTGGAGTCACACTTGAGGCTTACGTCCACAATCTGATGTTGTTTTGCAGGATTATTCGGAGTCATTATTTTGTGCACCGCCAAGACGTCTGTGCGTCGGCTTTTATCACGAAGCCTTCCGAGCATCATCAAGATCTCAAATGATTCCGTGCCATCCTAATACAGATATCAAGCCATGTTACGAAATTTAATACGACGTCCTGCCGAAACTCCAAAACCGTTATTCGACTTCAAAAAGAATCCCTACAAAGCCAAGCGCCAATGGCCGCCGGACTTCACGAAATTGTCACCAAAGCATCAATTCAGATTTGAGAGACGGTACAAGAGACGGGCAGCGCTGAAATGGGCACGACCGCGGTGGATGAAATTTACGAAGCTGGCACAGTGGGGTTCAATATTGTGTTTGTGATATGAAGTCATTTGCAATGCCATTGAACGCTCACCATCACAACAGGCGTTCTAACGTACGGGGTCTTGTTTATGGACGTTGGACAAGAGGATAACACTTTCTCACCCGTAAGTCTAGCATTTAGCTTGTTGAATATTCAGCTAACGAGATGAAGATTCGCGATTGGTATAAAAGCATTGCAGACTCGATATGGACTCACAGCCAAACCCTCGATCGACCCAGCCCTGCGCGACCACCGAACGCTAGACAACCTCCGAATCAGTAATGCCTTTCACGATGTACCATTTGCCTTTAGCCTTACGCTTCATGTATATCAGATATATTATAGGAATAATTTACATCCTGCTGGATGTTGGGGGAAGAGGCCGAAGCACGGGCAGAACACCTAAGAGGTTGAGGTACCATAGAGCTTCCAGGCGGCATGTTCGTTATATTATCAAGGGTATTCAAATCTCATAACTCGAACCATATCATGATCTGACGGCGTGAGGATTCGCTGTCCATCAGGTTGAGCCAACAAGGAACGATTATATTCATATGTGGATATCCCGTACCTGCGAGGACGCGATTTTGCTATTCTTTTGTACCCTGCCGCGGATAGCCATCTAGGTGTTTTCTAGAGGACACTACAGACTTGATTCAAAAGCGTTTAGGCCAATTATCAACATGGTACATACCTTGTTGCAGGGGACCTCCAATTCAATATCAGCAAGATTGAATTTTCGCTCGAGAAGGACTTATTTCACAGACAGAGAAGCTAATGGTAGCGATTTTCCGCAGACTGGCATTCCTCGCCTCATGTCTCAACTGTCTTGCGCATGCTCTGGATTTTATTCACGCAAGCACTACCAAGCATATGGATATCAAACTTAAGAACATCCTGGTTAAGAAGACGATTCCCGACGCTGAGGTTGATGCCTGTGCCTAGCGCATCTATATTTCCGATTCTGGCTTTTCCCGCTCATTTGCTTCCGAGGGCCATGGTCGAAATGAGGTTCCCCCTGCCCGAACCCCAAGATATTGCGCGCCAGAAGTTTATGATTATGAAAAGCATGGTCGCTCAGCCGATATCTTCTCTTGTGGAAGCGTGTTTTCGGAGATTCTAACGGTTCGTAACGGTAGAGGCCTTGATGAATTTGCTCAGGCACGATTGAGGGCGGCATCTACGATGACTTATTCCACGGCAATCTTGGCGCAGTATTCGACTAGATTGAGCGAATTTTCTCTCCTTGCTACTACAGCTTTGGGGACAAGTTACGGGATATACTGCAGAGGATGCTGTGTCGGGATCCTATGCAACGACCAAAAGCATCTGAGCGTAGACGGTTCTTCGAAGTGGCATCTCCTTCAGCTATAATCAGATGCTGTGAACCTCCACCGGAACAGTATGAAGAAGAATCGTGAATATTTTATGTACAGGTGCAGTATTATGGCTCACTACCTTATCACTACGTTACACGGCTTACTTGAGGACATTTGGTTGCAATTAGCTAGTATTGTAGATCCCTCACTGGGGTTCTCGTGTTCTTTCTAATCGTCATCATTCATGACGTTTTTTCTGTAATTTCTTCTGAAGTTCTTCGTGCTACAATTCATGTCTTCCAAAACGGAAACACATGCTTAGTCTAGTGGCTCCACATTGTCTCATTCCAAAATGGCCAACACAGGCCTCATCTTCCATCTACAGAGTCTTCTCTCCGCCACGTCACTGGTACCGCTCAAATCCAAAATCGTGCTTCTAGCGAAGTTCATGTGGCTTGGTGTAGAGTGCCATCGCTCAAAATCTGGGGTTGCGCCATAATCAAAATCGCATTCCAATCATGGAGTGGACCGCTGGAGTGTTAGGTTCAAACACACCTTCACGATGACAATGATGTTCATAATCTCTCAGCGTTAATGATATTCATCACCATCGCCACCCTACCATGGTGTAATCAATATCACCAAAGATTCCTCTAACTACAAGCGGAAACCAGTACGGCTTCCCTCAATCTCCACCGACAATTAGTCATCCCCGACCTCCACGTGACCGCCACCTCATTCCTTCGCCTATATAAACTCTCCCCCCTTCCCTTCCTCGAACACCACAACACCCTCATGCTTGTTGGAGACCAACAGAGTGAGCGTCAAAGTTCGACAATCAAAGAACACAGCAGCGGGAGGGCCTAAAACCATGTGGAGAGGCTCACCGATTGGATGCGTGGCTGGGGCTCCAATCAGATGTCGTCGGTAGGTTTTGATCCTCCTGGTTACTGACTCGTATATATAGATTCAAGGTAGTTTCTACTGGATTGAATGTAGAGTGGTGAGTGGCATGCTTTATTGGACTTGGCATCAAGGAAGCAAAAGTTTTGGTTTTGAGACGATATGTTGGGTGCGTGACTGTCGGCATGCAACTAAGTCTTGATACTAAATGGAGATGCTGATGTGCCTTATCAGCGAACCCCATTGAAGGTGAATATCATTATCTCTAAGAAATTGGCGCAAGACCTGATGTCATACTTCCAGTGCAGCTCATACTCACACCAAAGAACCACCATCGCCTTCTTCAGCTTCTATGCTAACTAAATCCAGTCCTCCGCGACGCAACGCAACTCTATCAAGCGTAGAACTCCGAAAGGCCCCAGCAGTCAATACCTGCTTGCCCCATTTGATTTGAAAACATAATCTGAGGTCTTCGGAACAATTTTTGTTCCCCGAACATTACTATAGGGCTTCTGGATGTTCTGAAATTCTGTGTCTGACCTTCCTGGTCCGTGAGGGAGAAGGAATAATGCCATTGATCCAAGAGATTTTATATCCCATCAAGATGAATGGACTGACCGGCGAGCGGGATCACGAGGGACTTTTCAAGCAGGGTATTAGTCATGTATCCCTAACTTTCTCTCTACTCTTCTAGTTAAACAATCTCGTTTTCCCAGCTTCAGTTCTACTTCACTACCTGCTCGTGGCGCTCGGATTACATCAAGATCTCGACCAACTGCATGGCCAGAAGCGGAAAGCAAAGAGCCAAGAATAGCGACGCATGGCTCTTGGATCAATACTACAAAAGTATCAGGGACCAATGTTTGGCCTGGCAGATTGCTCCTCCTCTATGTTCCTAACAGCAGGCAACTGCTCCTACATGGCTGGAGGTTTGGGCAATGGGTAATGCGGCATAAGAAAGCGGGCTGGACCTCCATCCCTTAGCATGTGGTAACTAAATATGATGATAATAGTCATCATCACTAACCAGAGTTCCTACTGCGCCAACTCCGACACGGTCCGACGCACCCCCAGCTTGCTCAGGGTTTGGCACACCCGGTCCACTGGCTCCGCACCTTGTGTTCCCAATTTCCCATAGTTGGTTGACTTCACACCAACCTTGGCATGTAACCTAGCTATTAGCTGAAGAAGCAACATAGATATCTTTGCGTGCCAGATGTCGAAGGACTTCATAAAGCCAGCTGTTCTTTAGACTTTGATCTGGGGGGGTGGGTTTTTCAGTGCGGAACTCAAACAAAGCAGTGTAAGGGAGGTATTTGAACCTGCGGAGGCTATCGATATGAGAAGACTTACAAAGACATTACTAATCTACTATCCGACTTTAGTTTCCAGGATGCCTATATAAACTCCCTTTCCCTTGACCTCTTTCCGCTACTACACTGATTTCCAAGGGACTAAGATTATAAGCCCGAAGAATGCCGAGCCATGCCCGGAGGTAGATATCTGTACCGTATTGTTGGGTTTCGTATTCTTTGGAAAATCATAAAAGCTGACTTGGTCACATCATGCCTCAACAGCCGATGGCCTTTCATCAACCGAAAAGGGGCAGCAGACAAATCCATGGTTGCGGAGCGTGGGATCAAATCACAATCTGGAAGGCGCTTCGATGGTGGAACTCGAGGCCATGGAAGAATTGAAGACTTAGAGGGTTGAGAAGATGAAGAGAATTGATACCGCTCATCATCACAGGCACCTACATATGATGCTCATTGGCCATATCCACTACCTCTCGCTACCTTTTTCTCGTCCTCCTCGCTCTATGTCCCCACTCCAACTACCATAGTCAATTCCGGATTCTGTAGTTGAATTCGAATTCGCGAATATCCCAGCCCATAGGCTCGTATTTTGACATGTTTCAGAGCCAGAAACAGATACTCTCGATGTCATCACGTTCAACGTCTTCTCAACAACAACAACATGCGAGTACAAGTTTGCCTCGTTTTGGAGGACTAAAGTCCGAGAGACGTGACTCCTGCAATGTCTAAGATATAGACCACTATGAGCCTTGGTGTCTGTAGATAAGAGAAGAGAGAAGTGGGGAGGAAGATATGGCTTTATAGAAAGGCGAGCAGGATTGAAGTCACGTTGATATCGGTCAAAGAAAGGGAATCGCGGTATGAGTTAGCGGAGTAGGTTCTTGAAGATAGGGGTGATGATGCCGGGCTTTGTTATCCATGCAGCAGATGGTGGTAGTCGTCATATCCTCCGGACTCTTCAACTTGACCAGACGCACCAAACATCCTATGAAAATCGAGGATTTCGTATTTGACTCCGACCTTCCAAGTCCACGACCGGGTTAATGGCTTCAGCCATTTGGGTATATTGACAATCATAGCTGAGAGGCATGGGAAGTGCTCGTTCCAGAACGCAACATCGCGTGCAGTTTGCCCATGTTTGGGAACGGGAGCCACGAGTCCACAACCATGAGGATCTCGCGTTTCCCTGTTGAATGCAAAAACCCAGAGTCTGGTTCTAAGGTGCAGAGAATTAGAACGGGAGAACATAGAGAGGCTTTCATATAGGGGTAATAGTCACATTGGTGCTAACTTGATTACTATGTCGGCATAAGTCGCGCGGGCCGGGTTTGAGGAGGCGGATTTTCGCGGTGATGCCCATCACCTATCAGGAAAAGAGTATGGTAATTATCAGTATAGACCCCGACATCTTCGACTCGACCCGACGCACCCAGATCTCATGGGCCTTGTCGTTTTTCGCATTTGGCCCCAAAATCTCCGAGCCATGAGCATGAAGCCATTTTCGTGGACATTTTCAGTCTGAAGACAGCCATTCTTGAGGTGCTCGAATGATTTTAGCTCGTAACCACAACATAGTGTGCAGTTACTGCGGTTTTGGAGACGGTGACATTGGGTTCACAGCCATGACGCTGTAGATCCTTTCTTTTGAAGACAGGAAACCAAATGCTGGCTTTGGGGTGAGGATGTGAAAGGTCGATGAAGGAAGAGGAGGATTTATAGCAGAATTGGAGAAAGAAGGTTTGTTAGTGCTGAGTCAGACCTTGGAAAGGGAGCGGTATACAGTGCAAGTCGCTTGAAGGTGGATTGAGGAGGGTTAGGGGATGAAATTGGTGATGCCATCCATTATTCATGAAAGGATATAGGCGTCGGCAGTACGGACTCCTACATCTCGCGTCTTAACCAGATGTCTCTTTAAGCCCCATCTTCGGTATCATTTTGAGTCCGGACTCTCCGATGCCGCGACCATTTGTATGTATAGAAGCTGTTTGGTCCAGAAACAGCCATTTTATCGGCCTCGAGTGTTTTATAGCTCTCGACAACATGACATCATCTTTGGGCTACCTTGTGGAGAACCACCAGCCCACAGTCATGAATAAGCTATCTGGGCGTCTTCAAAGACGCAACTCCGGAAGTGCTCCGTGAGTGAAGACGATAGGAAAGAGAGAAAAGACTGAGGCTTTTATAGATGAGTTGGGGTGGAGATAATCACGTTGGTGCTGAGTCAGGCTCTGGGAAAGGGGGTTCTTTACGCTAAAACCGCGCGGGAGAGGCTTGAAGGACGAAAGGTAGGTGCTGTTCATCATCAACAAGAAAAATGGTAATCAGCAGCATATGCTCTCAGTCCCTCAACAAAGTCAAGCGTATCCAACCTCCATGGTCCGGGTTCCAATCGTTGTTATGGATTGATTCCCAAACGACACATCCGAAAACATCTGTACATCCTCCGACAAAGTTTTGGCCCCGGAACGGCGTGTTGGGATATTTCGAGATGTGAAAGATTTCTGCACCAACAACATGGGGTTCGAGGATGTTCATTTGCAAACCACACTCCGAGGACATGCCGTAGTGGCAAGTTTTGTATTGTATGAAGTCATCCGGGTAGTGCTTATGAGTGACGGAGAAATGGGCAGGGAAACAAGAGGGAGCTTTAAAGTTACCTATGGGGTAGCTTGGAGACGCGATAATTCCATTGGAGCTGAGTCAGCCGTCAGGTAAGAGAAGTGCCTACGGGCCGAAAACAGAATGCTGTATACTGATCATTATCAATGAGGATAAATAGTGATTTTCAACAATATATTCACGACTTTCCTCCAGCCAAAGCACCCCATAGACTGGGCTTTTTTCCGCACTTGGTTTCCAATCCACCACTCTCCACACATGGATCATCTCAACGTCGGATTTTGGTCCAGAGTAGCCCCCTGGAGAGGCAAGCAAGAGTTTTGCTGCAACATGTTTCCAGATCACCCTCGTTTTGGAAAACCACACTCCGCAGACATTTCTTGGTAGCACTATATTGATCGGACTCATCCAGACAATTTCTTCTTAAGTGACGGAGAAGTAAAAAGAGAGCGAGAGAGATTTTATAGATGGATTAGGAGGGAGAGTGGAGACAAGCATGTTAGTGCTGAGTCAGTCTTTAAGAAAAATGCTAAATCAAGCCAGTGGAAATACTATTGAAGTATATCATCAATTGAGCTCATCGAATGAAGACCATCGATCCAGCTATCTCGTTGACGTTGCCAGGTGCACCCAGCACAACAACATGTTTCCACTGTTTTCAATCTCCGACTTCTCAACACATGCGTTAATTTTCTGTATTGGTTTTGCAGGTACATTTTAGAAGACCGCTCACCAAGGCCATGTAACCGTCGGGTTGTTTATTTAAACTTTGCCAAATAGTGCTTTATAAGTAAAGAAGAAGTAGAAAAAAAGCGAGAGGAGGTTTTTATAGACCGGTTCCATAGGGGATCGTCACGTTGTTGACGAGTCAGCCTTCAAAAAAGAGGAGTAGTCAAATGGTATGAGTTTGAAAGAGGATATAGAGGCGAACGGGTTTACATGCTGTGCATCGTCAATGAAAGAATATGATGATCATTAATGATGCAGTCGAGCTTTTCTTCCCGCTCTACCACACCATGCCTGCCATTTTCCCCATCAGTTGATCTCCAAGTCCACACACTCTACACATATCCCGCTTTAGTGTCGAATTCTGGTCCAGAACAGCCATTTAGCGGATGCTTGGATAGTGTTTGCACCATCATCTTTGTCGGGTATCTCTGTATTTTCCGGAGTGTACGAGTTGTACCCAGCCAAACAGTGGTTTGAAAGTAAGGAAGAAGTAGAAAGGGAAGCGGGAGGAGGTTTTTTATACACGATGTGAGGTGGGGTGTCACGTTGTTGCTGAGTCAGAGAATCTGGAAGTGGAGACGGAGGAGGAAAAAGAGCGGTGGAGTAGATATTCCTGTGGTCCACGCAGTATCGAGGTTTGATCCTGTTCTTCGGCATCAGAATTCCAAAGATGCTACTCATCAGCATAAGTCACTGAAGCTCATCACCATCATATCGTTTTATTCCAGTCCACCTTCTTTACCCAGAGCCATCACCGATATCCCATCAACTCGGTATCTTTTGCCGGTTAGCTTTCCCACCACCCACCAGCCCATGCCGGTTTCTGGTACCATCTTCTTAATCCCCAGCAGCCATAAAATTCCAAGCCACTTCATTTCAAACCCCCAGAACCCCATGGTGCAACCTCTCTCACAGTGTGAGAATAACCCCATCGCTCTCACAGACCTATCTATTTTGGAAACCACAGCTGCGGACTCCGGCATTCGCTTTTTGCACATGGTCGACTTGATGAATTGAGTCGCCATCTCCTTGACGGAGAAGTGTAGTGGGGTTGAAGGGAAGAGAGAGCGAGGTTTTATATTCTTTCGGGAGAAGTTCTTGAAGGGAGTGGATCACGAGACCTAATCTAGGCCTACCTATGCAGCTGAGTGCGAGGTCATGGGAAGATAGTGGGATAAGCACGTGGAATCGAAAGCACGAAGTATGACTTTGGAGCGAGGAGATCTGTTATCGTAAGAAAGAGAGAGAAAGAAGAGTCAAAGAGAATTTCAGTCATCAAAGTTCCGCTTTAATGCTCATCACCACCTACCTCATAATCAAGCTCGTCACCATCATCCCCACTCTCCCAACAGCCAACCCTTCTCGCCCATCCCCCCTCTCAACCACCAGCCCATGTTCGATTTTTTTGGCCGAATTGAACCGCACCCAAACCCCACCAACCCACATAATCGTACTTCCAGAATGTGGATAGATTCCACCATACCAAAGCCATTCGCGGTTGAAACCCGGCCAATGCAGCAGAACAGACATCACGAAGGATAAGGGTCGGTTTTGGCACCCGAATTCCACAGCATGGGCGGAATTGCGCAACACGTTCGAGTAAAGCTCAGTAGGCAGTAGTCGGTAGAGGAAAGGAAAAGAGCTTGAGACGAGGGGAGGAGAATATGTATATAAGTCGTTGGCGGGATTTGGGAGGATGCTGGCACGTGGTCCCAGCCTTGACCGACTTTCTAGAGTGCCCTGACTCCGATTAGCTGCGCGGTTGCGATGGAGGGCGGAAGACAACATCGACGGGTTCCGGAATTATCGATGTAGGTGATCATGTCGCGAGCCATACATCACGACCAGCCAAAAGTGAACCGGCCGTTGAACTTTTCAAATATTCAATTATCACTCCCTACTTTCCACAACCTCTGATCAACCCGATCAACCCAATCCTTGTTTCCATCTCCTCTCCCTCAAACTCAGACCCCATCACCACAAGCCCCGTATCAGCTCTACCACTCTCCTCCCCAACACAGGTAAATTACACGACTCCCCAACCAACCCAAGTCAATTCACCCTTCTCAAAAACTCCAAGGTCGATTGTAAAGGTAATCCTCCGCGTTCCGACCAATCCCAACTTCCTAACCAGGAACAAGACCCAAGAGAGACACACACGCACAGAGGAAAATGATGGTGAAAGCAAAACGAAGGCAAGAAAAAAAGGATATGCCAGAGATCTATAAATATATGTACCCGTTTGGCCAATTGAACATGCCGTTAGGGTCTTCGTTCCGCGGTACCCAGAAAGCCAATCACCGCCCCAAGAAGCGCTAGGAAACAAATTACGGACAAGGGGGAGTCTGAGCCTGCCAGGACGACGAAGATAAAGATGGGGTATAGCTGGCAAAACGCGCTCGCTGGTCCCTAAGAAGAGAAGGTAAAGGCTGGAATTTATACAGGTGAGAGCATGGTATACACAGACGCCTTCGAAGAATTAGGTGGGCGTCCTTGGTTTAAAACTGATCGATCCTGAAGCTCGAAGCTTGAACGGGGGGAAGGAGGGTATCGAATCGAAAAAGGCGCCAAATGACGGGATTCTGAAGTATGCATTACCGAAAAATCGATTGTGGAATAAAAGGAAGCCTCCAGAAAGAACATAGATTAAGCCGTTTAATTGCGCCGATTGACTCCGTGTTGTATGCAGGTGACGGGCAATTACTAACTGCGCCATCGTGAACGCTGATGAGACGTCTATAATTACGCACTTGATTCGTGCAGTTGTGATTGCTTTTGTTGAAGTCGTATGCCGTGGCCACATTAGGTAGATGTAAGAAAGGGCAGTCGCTAAGATTGGAGATAAAAAGTTGTCGTAGAGAGGAAGTGTTATGTAGAGCAACCGTCCATTAGTGAGTTCTTTGGCCACTCATAACCGGTTTGTTTCCTAGTGATGTTAGTTCGGTGTCATTAAACTTTGAACTGGTAGAGTATCCTTACCATAACGTATGATTTGGGTTATTGTACGCTTCAGGATGTCGCGCAATGTATGATGTAGTCGGGTAGTCCGGAGGATCGCAGGTCATAATTTCGTCGCCCTCGTCTTGATAGATTCGAATATAATCCAAACGCATCGTTGCGGGAAGAGTAGAGGCGATACCAGTGAGATTGATGGCAGAGAAACTGTTCGACATACCGAAATTGACGATGATAGACATGGGTTCCTCAGGGATCACTCGTTGTCCAATATTTCCGTTTGGTCCAATAGCCCTAGCATCCATAGTCCAGGTCTCTGCGTCTCCCACGTGCCAGGTAATGTAGCCGCTATCACCAGTCTTGTATTCGAAAGCATATTTCTGGTATGCTTTACCATCGTACCAGTCGTTGTTCAGGTTTGAGAGACCCGAAATAGCCTGTTGGAAGGGACCACCTTGGTAGGAGTTCATCGTAGTGATGGAGTGGTCGTAGACCTCAAGGAAGTCTGGGTATAATTGTTAGCGCAATGAAAGGGAATGAAGGCTTTTAACTCACTATAATCCGGTCGGTACCAAATGTCAAATGGAGCAGACTGGAAACTTTGAGACACAACGCCAATACCGTCTGTATTTCCTGCGCCCAGAAACGTTACGCTGGCTTCGACAGCATCGATTTCCGGAGCACTTCGTGACTTTCCAGCATTAGGATGATCTGCACCAGAGCAGGTGCAGGCCGGCAGACGCATTCCCGGAAGGAAGCTGAGACCGTCTGTAGTGCTCTGGTTCGGTGTGATGCCTGCATCGCATTTGTCCCAGTAACTGTATGGCCACAACCCATCGGTGGTGGAGGCATATCCTGGCCGACCTAGATTTCCCATGGCCCAGAAACCGGGCCAGAATCCAACGGTGTCACCTCGACCCGGAAGCGATATGCTGGCTTCCATGTGACCGCCTTTGAAGCACATCTTGTTCCAAGATTGGAGCATACCAGAACGATAGTTAAGCCCATTGTTCTTGAACTGGTCGAACTTAATGTTCAAGGTACCGTCCTGCGTAGTGATCGCATCAGGATCATACCACTAGGCATAAGGTTAGCATTTTAGCAGTTTTAGTAAGAATCCCACAAAAAAGCTTACCTCCAGATCCTGTGTGACACCATACCATATGTCCACACCTTGAAAATAAGGGTCGTCACCGTCGTAAAAGGTTCGGCCGTCAGTATTGAATTCGTCAGAAAACTTATTTGGTCAGCACACTATCTTCCAGTTGAGGTAATTGCGGTACTCACCACCAGGGTCTGTTTGGTGCCATCATGTGAAGTTCTGGACTTGGCGCTATCAGGTGTCGTTGTATCAACGAGACTGGTACGGATATTCTTCATAAGAGGGGTGTTACGGATACCGTCTATACACAATGGATTGTTTGTGCATGGACCGACTGTTGGTGTTGTCAATTTGTGGACAAAAGTCCTACAGGAATGAGTCAGTAAAACTTGCAACGATGTTCATGTATCTTAAAAATAACCCAAGATTGGAGACCGAACGTACAATATAGGATAGCCGATGAATAGTAGGAGCACTCCTACTGTGATAAGAGCTAGACCTCCAACATTCACCAACCCGCGTCGTGAGAAGATGTCGCAATCCCGCTTCTCCTTCTCATTGGGATCCGGATTGTGCAGCCAATCGTCCTTCTCAACATCTTCAGGAAATAGAAGCAGACCAGCCGATGGTAGAATGTTGTATTTTTCCGAGACTGTCTGGGTGTTGAGGTCTTCGTCGCTTCCGGCTCGCGAAGGTGCCCTTGAGTCGTCAAACGGTGACACGAAAGGTCCCATTCGTGAATCACGACTGCCCTCTGAACTCCAACTTGTCCTTCGCGACGACATCCCGGAAGGCGATCGTGAGGGAGAATCATCACGAAACCTTTTTGTTCTCAACTTCTTCGGTGGTAAAAGGAGCTCGGCAGATTCTGCAACTGCACCTTGTCTGTACAGAGAACTCGCCGACTGTGGTGATCGTAAACTTGGGGAGGTACCGGGTCGTGTTTGATTTAATAGCGAGCGTGAGGAGTTTTGCCGGGTGGCTTGGGGCCGCTGTGCGGATTGCGTGTCGATGGAGAGAATGTTGTCGGTCCCTGAATTGAGGCGGATGTGAGGAGGAGCATTTGCCCTTGACGGCGGCGATGCGTCGGGTGAGTCCATTTCGAAGAGTAGAATAGGGCGAGAGGCGTGAAAGGGTTGATGTTAGAGAGCTGTCGATGCGAAGGTCGAGGAATGGCCAAACGAGTGTTGATGTAGTTGGTGGTACAAAGTCGAATTCCAAGCGATGGAGGAGGTCTCGTGGCTCGATGTCAGGGCAACCAGTCGCTCGCAGTACCAAATTCCACCAGCAGAAGAAGTTTGACACAGCAGCACTGTAGGAGCTGGATGAATGGAGCGGTTTGCGGCTTGGAAGAGGGTGAGACGTCGAAGGAGGGTGTATTATTGCCCAGGGGAGAGGTCGCTCCTGTCCGAAGTTGGAAGACCAGGGTAGGCCAGGAGCGCGCTCCACAGTTAACTTTGACGGGCACGCGGGCGAGAAGGAGGAAATCGCTGGCAAGACAACGAAGTAGAAGTGGCAATGCAAGAGCACGATGTCGAGAAACGAGCGTGGAGAAAGCAACTGGCGGTGGTGTTGCTGTGTTGAGGGTGAAATGGTGGCAAGCAGCAGAGCCAGCGATCCAAGGTGCGCCCTGGAGGACCAGCAACGACGAAATTTGGCTCGTCCCTGGGCAGGGAGATCTTGACGCTCAATGCTACGCGGGCGAATCACGGCGAAGGGGGCGGTGGGGCGTTTAGGAGGCGGCGATTCCTCGCTGCAAGCTTACGCAGGTTTTTGCTAGACTGTGGCTTGCTAAATTTATCCGTCAACTCTCTCAGCGAATGTCATCATGGCGAGAACAACGACAGGTTTCGACTCGGTTTGATGCCCGGCGGTGCAGTCTGCCTCTTCTCGTCGCTGGAACATGGAATTCTGCGACTTCTGGAGACCAGGTATACTTGGCACGGTCATAGGAGCCGTGATACCGGCTCTTTCAATTGTCAGCCAGCCATTTTCCCCTGAGCCGCGATAAGTGAGAACCTTGACCTCTCCAATAAATCGTCGCCCGTTAATTATGCCGCATACAGCAGCAGCGTAACGGCCAAGAGATTTAAAAACACCTCGATTTAGCTAGATTAGCTCCCTTTTCCAGCCATCCTGCCTGGCTTCACGTGCATTTTAACATACAAACAACTTCTAAAACACGGCATGCAAAGGGTCCCCTCCACAAGTCCGCCGTCTGTGTTTCTCTCGTTGTGGCCGAACGGGGCTGTGCCCCGGCCTATTGATGCTTCTTATCTGCCCAAATAAGATCGCTAAGGAATGCTGTTACGCGTTCCGCACCACATAAAATAACTGTCCGATCCTCTAATTTTCGTATTTCGATCTGAAGCAAACCGTTAGCGGGTAATCATGAAGATCGTTTTAGCCTTCCATTCGGCACATTAGGGAGCTGTGCCAGTCAGATGCATTTCTTTGGATTGGGTACATAGAGTAGTGGAATGCGAAAACATCTGCAGGACATCTGCAGTATATCACCATAAGAAACAAAGCTTATTGCGACGCCAATCACGATATCACAATAATGTCTATTCATGGTAGCTTACTGGTCTGCCGACCAGACTTTGACACGTCGAGACTGGGCAGGCTCGCGATAACGAAAAACGCCTGGAGACGCGTTCGAAGCAACTTTAGCGTCAGGTTCTCTTGATAGTTTGCAGTACATACAGACATAAAATCCCAATAGATCTATGGAGTACCTACTCATATACTGGACATAAAGTCCATCAGATCACTCGCTGACTCGCTATAAACATTGAATTCGCCTTAGCACGACGTTGTGGCTGAAAGGATCCGACACTGGAGCTTCTAGAAACCCGCTAGTAAGTACCACAACATAGAATGTATATCTACTTTGGTAAACAGTCTTCAGTTCCTTTCGGGCCTTATAAAGCTAGGTAGAATGAAAAAATCTTTGCTATGATCCCAATTCAAGCCTTCTTTGGGTTTGAGCGCATAGGCATTATATTCCACATTTCTTGTTACCACGAGAGCTGTACTGTGATGACCTTTGCATAGCCAAGCTCAAACCCACACGTATGGTGTCGACTATTCCACATTGCTATTTGAAGCAATTGCCATATTGACTTGCGCCGTCGCCAAATAAATCACCATACCCAATCCAAAAGCAAATATACCGTTGCCTACATCCCAAAAAGGCCACCACCGTAGCATAACCTACGACTCTACAGCAAGAGCCTTCATACCCACCAACCTCCCATTCTTCTTATCCAAGCTCACGACATAGTACTCTGATCTCGTACTGCCATGCTTAACCCTAAATATACTGAGGTCCTTGCTGCCCTCTTTCTTAACCGCATCCACAACCTTCTTATACTGGCCCTTCGGATCGAATTCCTTCTCGCTTATCGAGGAGACGTCGGAGTCGTGGGAGAGCAGTTTAGCAAGCTCATCTGAAGCGCTTCGATATTAGTAACTCAACTTTCAACGATAAACGGGGGTGAATGCGGGGAGTGGGGCACGGAGTCGGACTTCCAGAGAGAAAAGGAAAAGAATGGAAGAGAAGACATACTAGCCGAAGGCACACTATCCCCATCATACTTCAGACTCACGGGCTCAAAGGGCTCATCGGCGTCAGAGACGTAGTATTCCTCAATCTCCGCCAGCGCCTTCGGCACCTCCGTATTCACAGATTTCGTGCCCACAGACTTCTTCGACTGCGTAGATGTCTTATTAGATCCCGTGTCTTGATTCGCTTTATCCAGAAATGAGGAATAGTCTGCGTCCGAGGACATCGTGGATCTTGTATGGAATTGCTTTCGAAGAGTTTTGCGCCGAACTGTCGATTGTAGGAGTTGGAGCTGTCCCGGTCGAGTGTGCTGTGCGATATAGGTAGGCAGGATTTGGGGTTCTAGAATATGTGTTCGTGAGGTTGAGATTCGTTGTCGCGAGAGCTGCCGCGGAATCTGGAGGTGGATCTTGGTCATTGGCACCACATGACGCAGCAAAAAGATCGTCGGTCGATGAAGCCGCTCCCGACGACACAAAACTAATTCGACCTTGGCATTTCGTGTTTGCTGAGCAAATAATCACGTAAAGCGGAACTGCGAAGAGGAATTTGTTTCGTGAAAGTGAGACCAACTTCAGAGCTCTTAATTTCATCCAAATTTCATTGCGAGATTCCTAATTCGGAGAGTACTCCACACATTCCAAGTAGATAAAGGTCGCAACTGCAACAGTCTGCTATTCCCCTTGCAGGAACCAAGTGCAATGTTCACGATTTCTCCTCCATGTCTACCGCGTCACTTTTCAGAAAGAATACACCAAATACAGAACGCAGGTTTACAAAATTAGAAATTTCACATTCAAACTAGCTGATTCTCAATACCTAGTATAATCTAATCAGAAAACCAGGAATACTCCCACACAGCCAAAGCCCCCCGGCTATCATTTCATGGAAAACAAACAGTTTCCATGTTTACGCCGTCGCCCGTAACACCTTCATCATCACCGCCAGCAACCACGCCCACTCCAAGCGGAAATATGTCGCTAAAAGGCTCCAAGGAATTTTCCATTGATTGTGCCTTTACACACTTAATTCGACCGGTACTGTTGTCCAATTGTCCTAACGAATAAGGAAATAATCCGGTCGACTTGGCAAAGGCCGACGTAAAGTAAGACAACAATTAACAGAACAAGGATCGCCTATGCAAGAAGAAGGGAAAATAATGATGATGCTGGGGTGTCCCGCATGCAAAAGATCTTCTCCGTCTAATTTGAGTCTGGATCAAAGTTACATTTTCGAAGGAGTTAGAGAAATGGGTGAAGAAAGGGTATTTGAAGATGTTCGTCCTTCATCATCGTTAACAAGACGGAAAACTAAGACTTTTGCTCCACAGGCGTAGGGCCATGAGATAATCCATTGGTAGGAGGATTACGCGGGCTTTCTCTCTCGGATTTGGGGGGAGCGATTGGCTTGTTGTCCTCGCCCTCATCATCATAATTCTCATCCATCTTTATCTGGCGAGCAGCCGGTTCATGATGCTCAGGTCGTTCTTGTTTTGGTGTCTCAGACATACGCGGCATTGGCTGCGATGCGTTAATGGAAGGAAGCGATGGAGGATGATGAGCTGCTTCAGAAGGATGGTAACCGTCGTTGAAGCGGCGAGGGTCTGGGTTGTCTTGCGGGCTGTGACGTGGTGGTGACGGCATTCGATGCGGCGGAGAGGCGCGTCGGCTGTAAGTCTCTTCCATCTTTTGGCGCTTTTCATCACTCGCGGGTGGCTTTTGGCTCATAGGCTCGTCTTCCCATTCCCTGATCCGCTTCGGAGGTACCGTCGGGGGTCGTTCATCACGTTCACGAGCTGCTGCTTCTGCGAGCGCAAGAGCAGAGGCGGGCGCCGGTGCACCGCCAGCAATACCGCCGGCTGATGAAGGATTAGGGTGATGCTGATATTGCGACTGCGAGTTGCCCGGAGAGCCTGCTCGATTCTCAACAATGGGTCGGACTTCGGGTGGAGGACTCGTCATGCGAGCGTAAGGATGCATAGGTCGTTGATTAGGAGGCCCATTGAGACCTGTTGGAGGAGGAGGTGGCGGAGGGGGAACATTGTTCTGAGCATGCGGACCATAATTTGGATTGGTAATCCTGTTCGGAGGCTGCTGATGCTGGGGGAATGGCGTTTGACTCGGTGGTCCTTGAGGTGGTAATTGTGGAGGACCATGATAAGGGCTAGGAGCAACACTGTGCGTCTTCGGAGACGGCGACAATCCTCGACGCATGGGGCCAGTCGGTGCTGGTCGCGGCGGCTCTTGATATTGCCTCATAGGTTCTTGCCGTGGGCTTGCAGGCCGAGGGGGATGCTGCGAGGGTGGACGGATGCTATCCCGTTGGTCGTACGGATTGAGTTGCTGGGGAGGCAGATGTGGGTCGCGGATGCCGGCTAGAGGTCGATTCCATTCCCCATCTCTGAGGGGCGGTGGCGCTGGTCCTGCAGGAGCTTGAGGCGCCGCACCCCATTGTGGACCAGGAGGACCTTGTAGGGTTGCAGGCTGGTACGCCTGAGGGTGTACATCTTGGGGAATAGGTGCGCTATTTTGGTTTGCACCACCAGCGGACTGACCACCGCTTTGCAACAATTGCAATCGAGCCTTGATGTGAACATTTGTCGGGTCCATCTCGACAGCTCGTTGATAAGCGTCGAGCGCATCAGCAGTTTGGTTATTGCAGGACTCGTACTTTGTGGAAGTTAGACAGGGCCCAGCTGTTACTCGGAAAGGTACAGTCGAGACTTACAAGGGTACCGAGATCATACCAGACTTCTGATATATTCGGGTTCAGTCGTATCGCTCGGGAGTACGCATCGAGAGCGTCGCGATACTGATTGATTTGATAGTAAAGAACTCCGATTGAGCACCAAAACGTCGGGTTTCTACCATCACGGTAAACCGCTTGCTGGTACGCTTCGTATGCTTTGGGGTACTTCTGCTGTGACATGTAACAGCGGCCGAGCAGGTACCAACTCTGTGCGTCAGTTTGATCTGGTGGTGGCAATCAGCCTCTGGCACATGACATCCGAGCGCGAACATAAAAATCTTACCAGAGTTTACGGATTTCTCTAGGTACTCGATTGCTTGTTCCTGACTAGCATAGTTTGTGCTTTGTTGGTGATGCAGCCAACCAAGCTGTTGGAGAACTTTTGCGTGAGTCGGTTCTCGGTCGAGGACTCGTCTATAGGCACCTTTCGCAGATTCATACTATAAATGATCATTAGCAAAGTAAAGTCAAGTTACAATGGACACAGCACGTACATCTTTTTGCTGCTCATAAACGTGACCAATCTGGAACCAGATGTCTTCCTCAGTCAGTGGCCGAGGCGGATGTGTTACTATGTATTTGAAACACTACGATAGCAAACATTAGCATTTTATCAACCACGACGGAGAGACATACATACCTCAAGACTAGATTGGAATTTTTGTTGTTGTTTATAAATTATTCCAAGGCGGAAATAGATCTCGTTTGCCTTTTCGAAATTGGGTTCCATTCTCATGACCTGAGAAAAGGCTTCCTCTGCATGTTCCAAGGATCCGTAGCGATCATAAAGGATTCCAATACCATACCAAAGTTTCGGTTCCTAGTTTTTTCGTGTCAGGGACTTCGCATTAAACGAGTATGGTTCATCGAACTGGCTTACCTTTGGATCAGATAGATGGTAGAGAGCCTGTTGATACGCCGAGTAAGCTTGCTGTAGATCATCCATCATAAGATAACAATGACCTAGGGTAGGTTAGTCGATGATCCGGATAGGTAAAGTGGTAAGGTTGCTTACCAAGACTACCCCAGACTTCACCGTTGTTAGGGTCGACTTTCAGGATAGTGTTCAAGTACTCGACCGCATGCGGAAATGATTCCTTCGTACGTAGAATGCATGCGATTCCTTGCATAGCCGGCACTGACCAGCTGTTATGTCGCAGCGCTTGCTGGTAACAGTGAATTGCACCATCCAAGTCCATTATTTGCTCCGACAATTGGCCTGAGGAAGAGTTAGCTGTTGAAAGCGTAGTGTTCTGGAGGTTGCAACGAAGCCAACGTACCCATTTGTGTCCACACGCTCTCATTTAGTTGAGTGAGGTATGCTGAAGCAGTCTTTGCTTCAGCTTGTATTGGTGGGTGGCCGTTAGGCTGATGATGGCCTGGCGGCGGGCCATGTCGAGTGGGCATGCCGGCCGTCGGTGACGGCTGCTGGTGACTTGCCATGAGAAGATACTCGAGCGCGCCAAAGAAGGAGATGTGGTAGGCACTCTACGAAATGCCAATGCCCGTGATGGGATGGCGAAGTGGTGGTGAACGAAAAGGACTGGATGTGTCGGGGATGATGCAGGAACCAGGCGGGCTATACTCCGCAAATTGGGGGACTCTATTACGGTCAATACACATGTCGCACATGGTACAGCTTTGCAGGACTTACGCTGAGAAGTAGATGCACCAGGAGAGAAAAACGGCCCTCGTCAGACGGCCCAAGGTTCCCAAACCCCAGCGACAGCTTAGCGCAGAATCAACTACGGTAGGGCAGAATTAAAGTTGAGTCACGGTGAAGGCGATGGGGATGGTGGTTGAGATGATGGAGGCGATGGATGCAATGGAAATGGGGTAGGGAACGGGGAAGACAGCGCGGTCAAGGAGTCGCAGCGCTCTCTGCCTGGGAGTCGAGGGAGCAGGAGAGATGGGCAGGAAGGGCCGAGCGAAAGAGCAGAACTCACACAAAGTGTCTCCGTTAACTCACCTAACCCAGACTTCGGGATATGGCTGGGGACGTTGCGACAATTGCAGCCTAGTGAACCAGCAGTGCAGCTCTGGCCTAGTGGATCCCAAGATGCGCCACGGGCGGGCACGCCCCTCGCCTGGCCACGGATTGCCTGGCAAGGTGTCCCAGCCCGGTGAAGAATCCACCCTCTCTGGAGTCGCTGCTTGTCAAGCAAGGGGAGACAGCCCCCGGCCCGTGATACACACGCAAATTACTCGCCCATGGCCCACCGCGAATAACAATAATAGCCGCCCTCGCGCACCCTCCTTGACGCCGCTGCAGACATGGCACCTGTCAACCTGTTCACCTGCACGTTCGCCATGGCTTGAGATGCCCCGATGAATGCTCCGTCCTTGAAAATATCTATCGTGCTGGCGGAGCCTCATAATCCTGAATTATCCGCTCCTGGAGATCGGTCTCCAGTCGCAGGAAACAGAAACATGATACAAGCAAAAGCTTGGCGAAGTTCCTCGGGCCAACTTGCTGGCATTGCGATGAGAGTCGCCTCGCCCTGCGAATGCTCAATCGGCGAGATCCAGCCTTTGCGCCTCGAAACAGCCTCGCGTTAAGATAGTTATTGCCTGCTTAGCATCGCCCTTCCGAACGGTAACAACTCAATCATCGTCATCGAGGCCTCAGAGTAATAAACAGTAACATCGTTTCGACAGCCCTCCAGCTGTCAGACTGCGCTGATCCTCATGCGCGTGCTGCGGGGGGTCTATTTTGGCTGAGAGGCTGGCCGCTTTGCTGGAGAGATGATGGGTGGTGATGGGATTCGGCCACTTATGTGCCAGGGAGCTGCCCTACGAGGCGATCTCTCAGCTTCACCCGCTCACCAGGCCAGCCATCCTCACCACCGCCTGCACGATGGTTTCTTCTTCATCAGACAGAAATGCGGCATTCTACGTCAGCAAACGCCTTCGCCGCACCCCCGAACTAGCACATTATTACACGAGCGAGTACAGTGCACAGTGCAGGGTGGACAAGGAGTCATCGGCGCACTTGCTCCTCGTGGGTGGGGGTAAACTCGCGATGGGACCAGATCTGCACAATCTGCTGCTAAGCCAAGCCTTCTCACGTCTCTCCACACCTCGCAAGCTTCCGGCTAGCGCTTGGGAGATGCACCCTGCCGTGACGCAAAGTCGCTCCGCTTCCCGCGCGTCGGCAGCATTGTCACACCCACCTTCTCCAACCCCTGCCAGAAACCTTGTCGCCCGCTGCAACCAGACAAGAGGCGGTGCTTTGTTGGCCGCATAAGCATCATGCCGGGCTCTGAACGGCATGTACCTGGACCGTGGTATCTCCCTCGGGTGTGACCGTCGATTCGATGATTGCAGAACGCCAGCCTGCTGAGACTGGAGATGGCCTCCTTTGCACCATGACTCGCTGGGCACGCCTGGAAGCCGAGCGAAACTCCACAATCCCCTTTATGGCGTTTGATCCATTTTCAACAGCAGCCACGTGAAACGATATGGATGGCTGAACGAGCGCCACAACTTATCGTGTGGATCCAGGGGGAGCGCTGCGCGTCATTAACGAGCGGAAGTGCCGACAAGCGAGCTGTAACCATTTGATGAGCACGCCTTGCGTTCATAATGAGAATGTCGGCGCCAGCTGAACAATAATTCATCTACCCTCTACGCCATACAACAAACCTCCGAACGACTGGTGGAGTCAACAAAAGTAACGAGACGATGGAGCCTGGAACCATGCCTAACAGAATCGTCGCAGCACGCCCATGAGGTGGATCAGATCTCCATGGTTCACTTGTTTCGTCACCGGCGTTTCTCACCAACCCCGGCCTCATCAAATCAAATAATTACCTTTGTAGGTATTTTGAGAATTTGAGTCAGTCACCGTCCCAGGTACAAAGGCAAGACACATGATGAGATCTGTAATGATCCTTTCTAGCCCACCCAACTTTATGTTTCCAAGCTCTGTGTCACATCCGCAAACGCCCATGCAGTGCTTAATGGCCCCAACACCATGCAAGGATTGAGCAGTGACACTTAGACATCATTCTTATCGATATTTGCGAGGATTGAAGCAATCTGAAATATAAGTTAAGATACCTTCATGTCAAACCAGTCCCCCATAAACTTTGTTCTGTTGTTTCTCCAAGTGTCACTCTTCAACGGCTTCATCGCCAGGCACCGAAACCCGGAGTACACACGCAACTCTTTACAAACTACGGAGGTCCGAAGCCTTCATCAGCACAGCCAGCGCGGGATGCAATGACACTTATTTGGAACAACCACCTCGTATTCGGAATCCTTCCATATCTAATCCAACAATTGTCAATGCGTCGAAGGAAGGATGCTTACCTACTCCCGAGCCCTATTTAGGCAAACTTGGTCCCAAAATCCAGTAGCGGCGACGTTACCAGGATTGAGGCTTATGTGTCACTGAGTTGAGGCATATAACCGCACCATTAACGTTACAAGACTTTTTCTCCTATTGGTGTGGGCACAATTAAGACGACGTTTCTGTGCCCCCAGCCCGTTTCGGATGAGCACCAACGACGCCTAATATCCGGCTTACTCAGCCTCTCCCCCCTCGGGCCGAACTCATCTAAACGCTCGGACTCGCCGTTTCCGTCAAACAAACAACCTTGAAAGTCTAAACGATGCCAATGGCTGGCAAAGGGCGATTGTTGGGGCCACTTAACAGCGCCCTATTTCGAAACCAGCGTTGTGTTTCCGCATAGTTGTTGGGAGAGAAGGGATTGCGTAAGACAGCAATCTGCCTCGAAATCTGCCCGAAGCCGCATAATTTATGCAGACACCCGCAACCTTTACATTCCTCTTCCCCGCTTTTCCCACCCAGCATTCTTGCTAGGTTTCTGGAGCGTTTGGAAACTTTTGCAGTGGCTGCATCTAATGCATGTACGCTCGGAATGCTGTATGTACAGTGGGATTGTGCTTGTATGGCATACCTCTTTTGAACCGCTGACCCTATTGAGAAACTATTCCACGATTAGTAGAAGTGAGACTTTATCAGGTGTCAAAGTTTATTGAGACAGCAAGCACGAGGATTGCGAAAGCGGTAATATATAGCTCTAGTGTGTGTCTGGCCCTATCACCGGAGCTGAAAGAGGTCTACCTAGACCATTTGACTCAGCGAAAGCCATAAAAGCCAGTTGCCCTCATCAAGCAAAGCCAGAAGGTGCTCACTTATACCAAGCTTGTGCATGCATTGTTCTTAAACTGTTTAAGTTTACAAGCAATAGACGCGCACCCCGAATTTCAAGGTTTTGCCTCATAACTAAGCCTGAGCACAGCACACAAACATAGTGGCTGGTTCTCCAAAAGCATATCGCAGCCCCGACTGAGATCCCTCCCACTGGTCCTTCAGACGAATCTGCCTCTTTGCGTGGCTATCCTGTAGAACGGGGTTTACATATGCGTCTGCATGGTGGCGCTTTGCATATGCCTTCAGGCGTGCATTAGCAGTTTCACTATCTCGTTCTCCGAGCCACCTACTGCGCGAAATCACATATCATGGTGTTAGCCACTTCAAGACGCACATTGCATTTGCCTTCGACTGCTTTAGTATTTCTCGTGTGGTAAGTGAGATATTGCGATAATAAATTTTTGTAGAAGACTCTTTTCCTCTTCCCATGCGAGGGAGCTCCAAATCGGCACAAGCGTCTTCGGGTAAATTTAGATCTTGCGCTCCTTGACTGTCATTATTCCAACTGGCACTACTGAGACTTTATGGGTTCCGATTCCTCGGAAAAGATCTAAATCTGACGCTCTTGTGAGAATAACCTTAAGGGTGCATGTGTAGAAGACGCCGTGCATGTGCATACATAGTAATCGTATACCCCATCGTTGGAAAGGAGTCTTGCTAATGGATTAAAAGGGTTATGGACCTTCGCTACTCTCGCTGTTATGCTTGCCTCCTTGGACTCACTTTTCGATTTAAGAAACAGCCAATTGTTTGTCGATGACTACCTTGTGCTTTGCGCCACCGCCTGCCTAACGGCAGACACTAGGATCATGTACCGTAGCTCTAACAAATTATTGAGATCATCAAGAAGTTTTATGAGACATACGATAATACGTTGATGGATCATACCTGCCTGGATCTCACGACAGAGTGCCATGTATTGACGGTCGGTATGCTCACATTGGCGATGAAGTCTCTCGGTCTATTGCCCATTCGAGAGACAGGGTCAACTTCTACCCAGAGCGTGGCTGAGATCTCTAGAATCTCGAATGGCCTTCGGAGGGGTGTTTATCCTGACCCAAAAAACAGGTTCAACCATTCGCATTGCGCGAACCACATAAAGCTGTGCGATTTGATTCAGAATGTCGTCAGTTCTTACAAGGGAGGTTCAACACAGACTTCATGAAACAAGGCGAGTTGCCAATTAGGCAGTCCCATGGACTACTGTTTGTTCTAATCGAACGTCAGCCGTGTTAACAGTGACTGATTACTTGCGTTAGGCTCCAGTCTGAAGATTCGCTATTCCTATATATTTCAAGATCAAAAGAGAATTATGACAGATACGGATGCTTAATTATGAGAGCAGCATAAGGAAGTGTATTGATAAGGTGCCCATCTGCCTGGAGTTCACAATGGCATTTCTGCGTTCTTCCTGCTCCCTTCCTACTTGCTCTTACATTCCTCCAGCTTCACTAGCTAAGTCCCTTTCTTCCCTTCATGTTCAGAACATATCTTCCTTCATCCTTGAAGTATCTGTAATTTGACTCATGATATTGGCTGCCTTCCGAATATTTTGCGTAAGCAGCACGTTCGCACCTGCAGTAGATTCGATATGTTCGTATGGTCCGTGCGCTCGACATCACCCGATCGTAAGACTTGAGATCTCTTTCACCTTTCCCTTCCCGCGCTCCACAATGCGATCGTCAAGATCACCAATGCGCGTGGCTTCTAGTTGGAGTGCACTGGCCAACGCATCTCTTTATGGTCAACAGAGACCACCCATCCGTCTGAGCGTTGGGTCATCCGGTACACCTATGGAAAGTAACAGCCACGATGACCTTGTGGAGTCAGATCCAGGCCGAACGATTATTGAGCCCAAGCCAGATCGAGAATCAAACGGACGGTCATTCGATTCCAACCACGACTTCGGACCCCCGGACCATCAGTTTTGACGACACTGCCGATCTCACCATTCTTGTGGGTTCTGAGGACCATGGAGGCCAGGTGAAGAGCTTCAACGTTTGCTCCCAGGTCTTAAGAATTGTCAGCCCAGTTTGGAAAGCAATGTTCAGCGGCCGCTATCGAGAAGGGACGGAAAAGGAAGTTCGGTTCCCTGAAGATGACCCGGGTGCGATGCTCATAGTTTTCCGCATTGCGCACTTTCAATCTCATTACCTACCTAAGACGATGACGGGCGATGAATTGCTTAAGCTAGCAATCCACTGCGACAAATACGATGTCACGCGGATAGTGCTTCCATACGTCAACGAGCACAAATGGATTGTCCCTTATCAAGGGATATGGCCAGGCAGTTTGCATGACTGGCTATGTGTGACAAAGGTGTTTGGATATGAAGCATGTTCCCCGCAGTTGCGGTCTGTTCTTGCCATTCATATGGAAAAGAAAGACGGAGAACATTATTGCACGCGGAATGATTCTCCACTTGGACAGCGAGTCATAGTGACCGATGGACTCGTCGGTAAGTTGTCGATCCGCGACTTCCCTAGCGCACTAGCTTACACACCTTCTATAGAGGAAGCCCTGACTCTCCGAGAGACTATCCTGGAT
This sequence comes from Hysterium pulicare CBS 123377, assembly GCA_000467715.1. Lineage (NCBI taxonomy): Eukaryota > Fungi > Ascomycota > Dothideomycetes > Hysteriales > Hysteriaceae > Hysterium > Hysterium pulicare. The sequence continues at coordinate 177,294 of AJFK01001090.1, forward strand.
GCGTTTATCGCCGCATGCTATGATGTTCTCGATACCAATACCACCACATCACCGTGTAGAGACGAAGAAAGAAGCTGCTATACACAACGCGTCGGAGCTCTCATTGTGGGTTACAAAGAGGTGGGCATTTGGCCGGTCCGTCCAGCTGCCACGTCGATCACTCAAAGCGTTCTCGCCTTCTGTCAGCTATTAAAGGACATTCCTTTCGAAGTGTATAAGCATCATTGGAGTTGCTTTAGGACGAACGATCTAAGTTCGGCGTTGGAAGACGTTATGAACAGGCATGTCGAAAAAGATATACAGGCTATGTAGAAGAAGGAATGAGGCATAGTACGCAAGGCAATATTTCGTTTGTATACGTGTGGCGCTACGTTGTGTACTTGTACACTTTCATGGAGCAGTTCAGTGCTGTGAGGTCCGGGGGTCACTGGTTGATGTTTGCTCGGTACCAAGTATGCTTCAATAACGCAGAGTTAAACTGGAATATGTGGAATCTGGTGAGTATACTTATCGATCAAACCTAGTTAACTGCATTGTGACAAACATACACCTCCCAATCTATTCTGAAAAGACGCGGCCGCAACCATATCCGTCTCAGCACCACTTCTTCTGCATATTCGGAGTCCTTGTTACCACCTCTCTTCCTAGTGGGTTTGCCTCGCTCTTCACTCAAAAATATTCATTTGCTCCCATCACGAGCCGCATTTCACCGATTCCTCAAACTGCACTTCTTTGTTCATCTGAGACAGTCTCTCCAAACAGCAGAAATATATGAATCTGATTCATACCTTCAAAGAATATGTGAATTTGACTGCCTTGTGTTTCACGCGGCTTGCCGCGCACAATGTCTCTGGGGTAAACACGCGCACGCGCGGTTCCAGAATCACCCAGAGCTACAATCCTATAAGAATAGGCGACTAGGTTCATACTTCTTAAACTGTCCATCATTGCAACTGCTCTACACACAGCGATCTCTCATCACAGGCTCTGGATCCGTTACTGCAAGATGTCTTCACGAACTGCATCTCCTTCAGCTTCCCAGACTCCTGAGCCTGAGCCTCCAACATTACATCAGCAACTTCAGGCCATGGTTGTTGAAGAGCACAACCCAACGATGCTACTCTCGAAAAAGCGTCTCTTTTCTGACATCGGCACCGAAATGTCAGAGGCTGATGACTCCCCATCTCCACGTTTACTGCGCCCTCTCAAGATGCCAAAGCGTAGGCGCAATCTAAACACCAACCCTCAACCATCAATACCACCAATTCGCACCCCCACAGCCCAAACTGACTCGCCTAGCTGGTTTAGCAAGCTAAACCCATTCAGCAAGGCGATAGATACGACCCCAGTCATCGCATTAGATGAAAAAGGCGACACATTCTTGACGTTGCACTATCCAAGCCCCAACGCCAACCCCTACGCATTCGGGACGACCACCATCAAGGTAAAAGCCTCTTCCCAAGTTCTAGGCCTAACAGCTCAAGGCGCGAACTGGCATGCTCTCTTCGACGCAGCCAAAGGGAAGAAAGCAAAGAATGTAGACATGCCACACGACGATGCGGACGCTCTCCTTTTCGTCCTACGGATTGCGCATCATCGATTCGCAGACCTGCCGCGAACACTGACATTTCCCCAAGCCGTCAAGATTGCTGAAATCTGCCATAAATATGATGCAGTCGGTATCACGAAAAAGGCTTTTGACGAGAAGATCCGGGGCTTGTATGATGGGTCCGCGAGCGCAACTGCCTTTTATCTCGACTCTGGGCGAGAGCAGTGGCTTTTCGTGGCCTGGACTTTCGGCTTCCCTGGAGATTTTAAATCCTTGCTTCACCATATGCTGATGACGGCGAAAACTGATGCAGATGGTCGGCTCATTAATGAAGTCGGCGATGTCATCGAAGGAAGCTTTCCAGATGGTACGATCGGTAAGTCTGCTTCGAACCTATGCGCTTCTGTTTCTCCTGGTATGGACACTGATGATTTCATAGACCACCTTCGCGCAACTCGTGAGGAGTATATGGACAGACTCCTCGATACAGCGTATGACTGGCAGTCGACCCTCCGCAAACCATCTCTGGCGTCTTGCCTCTCGAGTAACGCGGGATATTGCTCTGCCATCCTCTGTGGGACCTTCAGTATAGAGCTAGCGAAGTTGTCTCTCCCACCCAGCCGTCCCGATGTCAGCACCGTCCATCTGAGCATCACCGAGCTCGTTGATCACCTTAAACAGATCAACGTCCATGCCTTTGATGTTGAAGATGAGACGGTGGAAGAAGCACATAGTTTACATCCTGGCTGCTTGTCTAAGATGTTGTGGAATTTTGTCGTGGATAGAGCGTTGGTTGGTCTAGATGATGGGCAGATCCCCGGAAGATTTGTTGGACATATTGATGCTCAGGCTGCGAAGTAGGGTCGGTATGCTTCACTGACGAGTGTCACCTACGATTTTGCTGTGAAGTAATCAGCCCTGTATGTCACAGCAATGGAGGCTATTTGATCCTTTTTCTTCTCTTCTGTAACACTCTTGTTTCATTTGGCACATGGGTCTACAAAGGTAGACAGATCTATTTTGTTCAACATATCGAGCCGCGTTCTTGGCGTTCTGGGTTATATCACGACCTTAGATAGTAATGCATCCTCCCGTTTTCGATTTCGCAAAAGCTACATCGAACAAGCATATACCTGTGATATCAACTGTACAGCTTCGCGAAAGCCTGCACTGTACTCAACCCCCGCAAATATTCGTGGAAAGACAAGATGCCAGAGTTCCCAAACGCCGGAAATGCTGTTTTGTACATGTGTTTGGAATTCTTGTCCTATATACAGTACGCCTCTAAATAAGCGCAGAGTGAAGTGATACGTTCCGTCTCGGCTTCCATCGAAGCAAATCAAGCTGTTGCTACAGGTCGTAGATGGCCATTCTTATCGTATCTCGCTTCTGCATCTGCCGTCAGCGCTGTATCCTTTCGCAGTGTCCACGTATTCAACTTACTAAAAAACGTATAACTCAACGTGATCGTCTCAATCCCCTTCATATTCATATCCCTAGCAAACTCTGGATCAATGTAAAAGAAAACAGGCATATCGACCGTCTCGCCGGCATTCAACCTCTGCTCCTCAAAGCAAAAACACTGAATCTTGCTGAAATATGGCGCTACTTGTCCCGGAGTCACTGAATACGTGGCTACCCCAATTATGTCTTCGTCGGAGGTGTTCGTCGCGGTGAAGAAGGCTAGCGCGGTTTCGCCGGGTAACACGCGGACTTCTCGTTGTTGTGGAGTGAATTTCCAAGGCATCACGTCTGAGACGGATCCATTGAAGGTTATACGTAGGCGAGGGTGGTCGGTTAGGGGTGTTAGACGGACGGAAGGGTCGCTATCGAGGGAAGCGTGTCCCGCGGATTTTATGGGTTGGCCGCCCCAACCGGTTGTTTGGCAGATCTGCGAGAAAGAGTTTGTCAGACAGGTAGGAGAAATGGATATAAAGAACAGTAAAATTACCATTTTGTACATGGGCACAGAACCGTAGGAGAGGGCGACTGTGCCAAGGATTACACTGAAGACGTAGTAGCTTGGTGATGTCAGTCATACGGGATAGATGAGCATTGGGACAACTGGGAGGAATCGTATTACAGGGTCGACTTGTTTTTTTCTGAGTACTGTGCACGTGCTTGTGCCATTGTCGCATTGACTTGCTGTCTCGGCTTCAGCGTTGAATTAATATTTCGGCGGAAGCTCGAGATGAATGGATTATAGCGGCGAGAAAGTATTTGAGGGCGGCGAGAGCAGGAATCGCATATCCATGGCTCGAGAATGCGATTTGAAGGCTTGAGCAATTGGCGGAGGGGTGAGGCTGTAGACATGATGGAGGTTGTGGGAGGGTTATGGCAAGTGAAGTGAGCGTTTGGTGGAGTGATCTTTCGCCGCGGAAGATCTAACCGGTTCTGGAAACTTTGATAGAGCTTTGACCATGCTTCAACTTTCTGGCTTCAAACTTTCGTCACCATCACTCGTCTTTCTTTGTAAGTTTGGGTCTACCGCATCATTGAGATATCTTCTCAGCGCTAATTTGCCACGAAGTAAAACCTTCCATTACGATCGTCCACCATTTCGACTCGAATTGAAGCTTTTTCCTCCGCAGAACCCTAGCAATTCATATACATAACGTCGGGACTCAGAACAGCCATGGCCGCTCTCTGCGGAATATGCAACACAGAGCCAAAGAAATACAAATGCCCAACTTGTCAGCTACCCTAGTACGTGCCCGTCTTCCCTTTCCTCTACGTCTACTAACATTCCCCAAGTTGCTCTCTCACCTGCTTCAAAAGCCACAAGACCTCTCACGAGAATGACCCCGTGCTCCCACCCACAACCCCCAATGCCGCGCCAGTAACCATTCCACCTCCAATCACAACCTCACAAGCCCAACCTCCGACTCGCCAAGCTACGCCTAATTTCTCGACCCTTCAAACCGACCCAAAGTACCAAGATATTCTAAAAGCCCACCCAACACTCCTTCCCACCCTCCGCAGAATCTACGCCTCGACATTAGAGCCCGATCCTGAAGATCGCTTTTCACCGTATAATCAGAATCGCTCTCGAGGAGGCTGGAGAGGCAGAGGAGGAAACTTCCGAGGGAGGGGCAGGGGTGGAAGAGGGGGTGGTGGACAACAATGGACGCCTAAGCAAGGCGAGAAAGATGCTATGAGGTTGTTAAAGAGTATAAGAGAAGGCAGAGCAAGGGAAGGGGAGAAGGAGGCTGTTGAGGAGTTTATTAAACTGATCGGAGGGATGTATGGGACAAGCGCTGCTGATGAGGAACAGGGCAGGGAAGACGACGATGGAATAGAAATCAAGTGATGTAGTGGCACACAAAGGTTCAAATCTAAACGAAATGAAGACCCGAAAGTTGGAGAGTCTCAAGCGTCTGCGGTACATAGGACGCATGTGAGATAGTCACCGAATACGACTCTTCTTCTCCAGAAGCATTGTGTAAGTTTTCTTCTCCCAACAACATCATGAGCTACCTTTAATTCGAGTTTCTTAGTTGCAAATGAGTACAGCGACAACATGGTGCTTATTTTGAAGGAGCTGAATGCGCCTAGAGATAAGCTTTGCAACCGCTCGCCATTATCTCCGCCTTTTAGAAATTGGCCTCGGCAGGATGGGACATGGATCGTCAGATGTAGTTTACTCCTATGGAGTACAGGAGAATTGCCCCGGTCCCTAGCGACGAAGGTGACGAAGTTGATGGATTGAAGAAAAGGAGATTAGACAGAACCCAATATCGCGCTATTAATACTATTAAAATGTACTGTAGAAAGCTACCTAAACTTTGGATCCCACCCACCGTGTCCTACCCAGTTCAGAAGCGCAAGAGGAAAGCACCCCAAATTACGGATACCCTACAAACGAAGGAAAAATCACCCCCCATAATAAGAAGCCTCAAAATCCCATACCAGACCACTTATCACTTCAAACTCTGCGCCCTAATATGCTCTAAATGTTCCTCACCCACCGCACTCGGCATATCCTCCAACACAGTCTGAATCTCCTGCGCCAACAACTTCCCCGCATCACACTTCTCATGACCTCCACCCTGGCCCATAACTAAACTCCCCTGCGACTTCTTCCACGTAAGCACAGGCAGGTTCATCAAAATATTCGCCATGTCATGGACGCTATGTGTGAGGTTTGCGGGGGTTTCGAGTTGAGGCCAGAGGTCTAGGAATTTCAGCTGGCGCACCATGGAACCGTGCATTAGATGCGTGCATCTGGCTGCTTCTTCGAGGTTTTCGGGACCGTCGGTTGCTGCTTGGTTTGAGGCAGTTCTGTGGGGTACGAGGGATTGGTGGGACGTGCTGGGTCTGCTGTCGTCGGCGAAGGAGTGCGAATAGGTGGATGGGGCCTGGAGACACATGTTTCCTGTTATCATGGCGTCGACTAGATCGTAGGTGCGGCGGAGGAAGGTGGTGAGCGTTTGGTAGCGGACTTGGGCGATGTTACCTGAGTGTGTGAATTAGCTTGGGCTCCCCTAGACTGTGTGAAGGGACTGGGACATACTCAAAATGGTGGCTGGAAAATGACCGTCTAGTATCCTTCCATCGGGATTCAATACACGTCCGTCCTCGTCCACCATTGCATGAAGCACGAGATGCTTCGTAATAGCCTCAAAATCGTTTTTGAATCCAAATGTATAAGCGACAGAAAGCCATTCCTCGTAGCCGGGTTTCAAAAACGAGTTTTCGAACGGCCGTACCCATTCCAGTAAAAAGGGTCGAACGACCGGCACAGCGTCATATGCTTCACATACAACAGCCAGCTGTACCAACCCGTTAAAATCCAAAATCTTAGGCAATGCCCTAAATTGTACATGCGCGATGCTGAGGACAATCTGTAACGAATTCGGATCGTCGTTTGGAAAGGCGACTTCTTTGTTCGAGTTCTTAAGGTGCCATGCCGACAACGGTACAAGCATGCTCGCCCAAATCGGACTCGCACGTCGTAACGCATCGCTGCAGACTACGAACTTTTTGGAGCCAGCAAGGTGCTCGGCGCCAGCGATGATCGTCAAATCGCCAGTGGGATCAAGCGTCACGATTCCTGGGGCTCGGATAACGCGAAACGAGCGACGACGGGGTCGCTTTAGCCACATTCCCTTGGTGCGCTCCTTGCCTAGAGCTATGAGATCAGTTGTGAAATTTAAGGCCGCCAGGCAACGCAGCTGTAAATGCTGGCAAGTGTCAAGTGCAATTGGCATAAGCCGATGATGAACGAAAGTTAGAAGATAAGATTTAGTACGACGATGAGAATGACGGATAGACGAATGATGCTGATGATGTTGACGGTTGAGGCGACGAAATTTGGAGATACCATTCTGCTCGGCATGCTTCCTGGGCGCGAAGGGCATCTCGGGCAAGACGAGACTACCAATGGCTAGTTGTTGCGTCGGTTGTGGTGTCCTCATTTGCGAAGCACCGCTAATACTGACTCCGGAATCCGCGAAGGAGCCATTATACTGCGACTCGGCCATCAAGGAAAGACCTGTGGTAAAAGTGTGCAAGGTTGCGGAAGCGGAAGCAGAAGGAGTCATGTTGACGGAGAGAGTGGGAACAAGATAAGCCAAAATATGGGTAGACGTGAGCGGCAAGGCTCGTGAATGAGCTATAGTTCAGATTGGGTGGTCATTAAGAGAGTCTAATTCACGATTAGACGGATTTCGCACGGGCAGATGAGCTTCGTCCATCCTCTTGGTGAAAGGCTTATCCCGAGTCATCATATGTAAAGTGTTAGTGATAGGCTGTAAGATGCGGATATCTAGATGTATTGGATGGAACAATGACTGCTTGATGTACTCAATTTAGAAATGGATACTTTGGTAGAGGTACGGGTGAGGTGGGGAAAAGAAGCTCGTGCTGAACGTCCGTAAAATTGTAGTTCCGCTTCCGAGATCAATTCACTCCTTTGCTCTCATCATCTCGGGAACATCTAAGTAAACTCAGATAACGATATTCTGTATTTACTAAGATACGATATCTAAGCTTGCAACCAAAAGGCCTACGTGCCCCGACCCATGTTGCTTCCCTTAAGACGCCCAGGGTTTTCGGATTCAACCATTATCCGGGCGCTTATTTAACCATCCGCTGACTTTACTGACTGAATCAATATGCAGTCTTACATCTCCTCATCTAGAAAGTTAGAACCTCAAGCTCGTTTCCACCCCGTAACATGCGTAAGCCTCAAGATAGAACTCCCAGAATCCTCAGACGCTGCTTTCACATTCCGGCATTCCGAACTGTAATGGCGGCTCCCGATATCCAAACCACTATCTGAAATAGCATTGCGCCAAATGTTCTTCTTAGGATCAGGCTGGTGGAAAAACTGCCATTGCAAATAAGCTTCAGGAATCGACTGTCGAGGCCACGGAGCAGAGGTAACCCGCAATTGATTCGATAACGTGTCGGAGTTCTGACTCGACTCACGGGATTGTTGCCTGCGTCTAGGTATCTGTATAGGTCCGGTTCCTGGAACTTGAGATATTCGGACCGGGTTATGAGTTGCTCTATCTGGGTTTCGATCGGCCTCGGTGGGAGTAGGCAGCGGTCTGCCAGGACTTGGTGACGTGAAATTGTTTGGTAGGTTTTTCTGGATGCCATCGGAATATTTTCGCGGCGAAGAACAAAATCGATTCGGCTCATCTAGCCATAGTTCGGAGAAGCTACTTTGAGTGGAGGAGTAGCTTGTCTTAAGTCCCACTACAGTCAGAGTCAGATTGATATCAAAGAACAGACATTGCAACTTTACTGCAGCCATAATCTTCATAGTCTGAAAGATTTTCCAAGCATTCGGTCGGAGCTAAAGATTGCCACTTGGCTGGAGCTGAGGCCGAAGGACTATTTGTAGGTGTATGCGGCGAGATTGAGTTCGATCCCGCTGAGGCCAAACTGTAACTGGAATCTAAGTCCTCGTTGCATGACCGCTCGATCGTTGAGCCAGAGTCGAAGCTGCTCCACCATCTTCGCCAGTTAGAATCCGCACGTTTCCCATTAGCTGAACTCGCTGGAGACTCTCGCGGGATTGGCCCGCTCATGCTTCTGAAAGCACGGTGTTTCAATGGTTTGAGGCTCAAGACATCGAGGACCGGAAAATTTAGTGAAGTCAGGTCCATCGGGAAACGAATAGTGGGTTGAGCTATGAAAACGATGGTTTTTTTGCAGTAGAAAGCGGTTTGGTTGGTAGATGTTCCTCCAAAAGCGATTGTCGTCAATATTCAAGCGATAGAAGGATATGATGCTAACAATTGTGCAACAGATCAGACCAAACTTGCAGGTAAAACTGATTTGGTTTCCCTCGAGGGATGAGGCGGCGCCTTCCGCATGTTTCGAAGGGGTTGAGAGGCGCAGAGCAGAACGGAGGTAAACCAGGAAGCGACATGCCAGGAAGGTTAGTTACTTGAAAGAGCAGGACAAGTTTTCGAAGAATTCCTGCATAACGGCTTGAAGCAATGCCATGGTACTAATAACAAGTCATTGAGATTGGCCATCTCTCGATCTCGTGGTACCCCAGCACTAGAAATGATCTTGCTCCATAGTTACCGTTGATTGGATTCTCGCAGTCTTTAACATACACATCAAACATCTTCCTGCTATCCAAATCACCGGGTATATCAAGCATTCGGTTCAGAGGAAGTGGGTGAAGATCTTCGAGAATGAGAAGAAAGAAGTCCATTAGGTTGAATCGATATATATCGACGAGATCTTTGCTACACTAGCGCATAAACTGTAAGTGACTATACTCTTGATACCGAAGCCTTAGATTGACCATTGATAATTCTCCTCGGTGCTGTTGTATAAATCCGTCCGAGGTTAAGCAACTTGAACATTCGAAGACTTTGGGGATTGATAGTTTATACCATTCTCTTCGCACGAAAAGGGGGGTCAATTAAAGCGTGCTTCGCTCTCCTGTATGGCGCCTGCGGCAAGTAATCTTGCTTCCAATTGGCCTAGTGATTACAAAGTCTCTTGAACTCTACTATTCGTGTTATTTCTGCCTTTAAAGGCATCTCGCCACTCTCTTGCCCTGATATCTTCTTCGAACTCTTTTGACCCACGTTTCAACCATTTCCAGTGAGGGCTGATTCCCAGACTAATTTCCAGCTCCATTTTCCGTGATCCACGTTGACTGGACTCCTATCATTTCCTTCGGCCAGGGATGAGTGGCTAGCCATAGTTGATCGATTTGTTCTTCGAGACTTTCTGGTTATTTGGTCGATGGTTAGAGCATCGCGATATTGTCAACGCGATTTGTACGTCCCCTTCAGCCTCGCACGACTGCGGCTGAGAAGGCAGCCTTGCAGCGTCTAGGTCTGTTGGCCCCAATCGCCTTCTTTGACAGTATATCCGTCATCGATTTGCTCCATTTCTCACCGCTCCCTTATGTTCTAATCTGATATGGCTCCAACACGCAGACCTCCCTTCAATTTGATAGTTTTATCCTCGGAAAGCGTTGCTCCCGTTTCAGATCGAGAAGCCAATACGCAGCCTCTATTTCCAGCGACGTTCCGCACGAAAGATGCCGATTTGCAGTCTCCGGAACTTACAATCGCTGAGTTTCTCGATAATGAGCTTCGTGTTGACAAGTTCAATGTTATACACGCTTGGCTTTTCGTTGTCGGTCGTCCGATGCCGCCTCGGCCATTACATCAGCAACGAGTCATGTTACGAAATATTGTTGTTATCGAGCGGCCGGATTTGCACCTGGTCTGGTCCGAAAGCCGCATATTCATCAAGCCTTTGCCACTATTTTGACCTCCAATTACTAAGAAGTTTGGTGATGATTGTGCTCTGCCGTTTCATAAGCACCCCGGAACGTGAAAAGATTACAAAGGCTAATATATACCTACTTCTCAAATGAAGGCAGCAGAGAGATCTCTGCTTCATAAGGGATCGACGTCGGCTTATTAGTAAGGACTGATGTGAAACCGATCATAATACCTAGCTCTTTTGGCGGCTTATAAGGTAAGGAATTTGATGACTAACTGAAATAGTTAACTAATGCATAGACACCGAGTGATGTACCAAGACTTCAGAATAAGAAATTATTAGACCGATAATTACACAGGAAAATTGATGATGAACGGATATTCGGAAGGTCAGCTGCGGGGTCTGCGCATGAGATGAGCCACTCAACACCTCTAGTTTATACAAGACCCCCACGATCCTTAATCCATCGACGAATACATAAAGCCCTTCAGGAACTTCAAAGTTCGTGAAAAGGTGGTACACAAGATCTACCGGCGTAATGAAATATGGCAAACACGACTAATGGGAACAGTGAACGTAGCAGACAGACCCACGGCTACGATGACGAACTCCACAAAGGGGTAAGAATTTCTCAATGCATCAACTAACTAAAACCACTTATATCTGGTTTACAGTCTAAATATGCCAACTACCTGCCCGTAGAAAATACCACCGACTTCCCCCCTCAAGAGCCCTTCACATTCCACGACCGCGGTCTAAACGCCGACCCAGCAAAGCCAAATCTCCTTCGAAAAGATGATCCCAAAATCAAGATCACACGAATGACGCCCCGTGTCGGGACCGAGATAACCGGTCTCCAGCTCTCAGAACTAAACGCCGCGCAACGCGACGAGCTCGCCTTACTAGTATCAGAACGAGGATGCGTCGTTTTCCGCGACCAAGATTTCAAAGATATAAGCACTGAGCGACAGAAAGAGTTTGGGGAGTATTTCGGTCCTTTGCATATTCACGTACGTAGACCTTTCGTTCCCATCTGCCCACTATTCATCTCACCCAAAATGAGCAAAGTGATGTTGATAAAAAGCGTTTGAATGCATAGCCCTTCTTCGCCCACGTAAAAGACCATCCGGAATTCCACTCCATCTACATGGGTCCAGATAACATGTACCGATTAGCTCGAAGCGCGACTCGTCTCTCCACAACCTGGTATCATTCCGATATCTCGTACGAGCACCAGCCTCCAGGCATGACCATCCTAACGCTAGTGCATGTTCCCGAGACGGGCGGTGACACGGCCTGGGTATCGCAAGCTGCAGCATATGATCGGCTTTCGGAACCTATGAAGGTGTTTTTGGAGGGGTTAGTCGCGGAGCATAGTGAGAACGCAAGGACTAGAAAGGATGGACGGGCGCCGTTGAAGAGTTTGCATCCGGTGGTTAGGGTGCATCCTGTTACGGGGCAGAAGGTGCTGTTTGTGAACCAGGGGTTTACGAAACGGATTGTGGGATTGAAAGATGAGGAGTCGGATGCCATTCTGCAGTTGTTGTTTAGGGTAAGCTTGAAGGCCTTTGGTATCTTATGTATCTGGGTGTGCATCAGTTGACAAATTCTGCAGCACATTGAGCGAAGCCAGGATCTTCAGGTTCGAGTTAAATGGACTGATAGTACAGTTATACTTTGGGATAATAGAGTTACTTGTCACACAGCTATCTCTGACTACGACGTTAGAGAAGAAGCCGAGGGTCTTAGACAAGGTTTCCGCATCACGACGTTGGCTGAGAAGCCTGTTGGGGTGAATGGATTGGAGTCGACTTGGGACTAGATGAGCCTTTCAAATATTACTTCTCTGCAAATCAATTCAAAGCTGGTTTTATTAGCTTCAACACAAGTGATGTATGCGGTTCATACTTGTTCCTATTCAATGTAGATATTTTTCACCTCCTCTTATACCTCCAACTCCAATGCCCTTTAGGGTTTTCAATCATCTGCTTCCAAACCACCCAATTCCCCACCCCGGGCCCTTCCTTCATTTCCACAGCCTCAACCGCCAACTTCGCATACTCGAGCGCTCTCTTCTCATCGCCCACAGCACTATACTGCAGAGCCGCAAAACCATACGCGTTATCTAGGAATCCCTCCAACCCGTTTCTTTCATACATTTGGATCAGCTCCTTGGCTAGTTTGGGAGTGGCTTTGGAACCAGGGGTCCAGTCGTTAAGGGTTTCGTGCATAGCTTCCATTTCGGCTAAGATGGCGTCGGAGGTGAAGGAGGCGAGACAGCGGGGACAGGAGCAGGTGAAGTGGAAGGCTTCGCGGAGGTGCTTTTGGCGGGTTTCTGTTGGGTCTAGGGGGCTTGAGTCTGATTTTGGTTAGGGAAAGTGAACTAGTTGTGTAGACGGGATGAGGTGATGGCATACAAGAGATAGTGATTTCTTCGTCCTCTGCTATGGATCGTGAGGCGTGCACGAAGTGAGTTAGCAGATCGGGAGAGAGATAGTATTGTGAACTATTGGCCAAGTCAGTCATCTCACGTGACAAGGAGAATAGATGTTGGATGTAGGGACATACTTTGGGGCGCAAGCATGATTGATTCGCGACGTTTCGGGGAAAAGAGCAAGATGCATGTGTCCACCAACTTGCATCTCGAAAGAATTTGCTTTGACGACATCCTGCACCACAACTCTCGGATCATGATAAATTTTCGCGAGACCGAGATATTGCTCTCTGGTGTTTTCCGGAAGTTGATCGATCGCTATCCGGAGATATTTTTCGCGCGCCAAACTGGTCAAGTCTTGATCGGCGTGTGCTAGGAGGGAAGGCGTAAAAGCGGTAATTCGATCGCCACGTTTAAGAGGCTGCTTGGCTAACATCCCAATACCTTTACCGGCTATCTCCTCGGTATACCAAGGACCGCTGGAGTTATTGATACCACGTGCAGCTAGGGTCGTTGGATCTTGGAATGGTAATAATGTGGCGAATTTCCTAGCTATACGCGGAGTAGTGAAAATAGAAATTCCTCTTCCGCCACTAAAAGTAGCATTGGTGTAGACACAGAGTCGACCCTGCACGCCTTCGAGGACCTCTGTGCAGATTGGTTTGTGAGTCCACGGTCCGAGCGCATAGTCGAGGTCGTCTTTAAGCAACGAAGAGGACAGGATTGGCTGATTGAAGTTCCCGATTTTCGACACCAACTCAATGCCACTAGACTCAGAACACTCTAGATTAACGGACGAGAGCAGGCTCTCATGCCAACATTGGTGCCGCAAAGATCCTGTGAGGAGCGAGGATGATGACACATAAGGAGTGAGAATGAAAGGAACGGAAAGGAATGGGTTGATTATTCGCATCTTCCAAGCATGGATCTAAGTCGAGAAACAATGAGATAGGATGCAACAATCATAAGCTAGGTGTTAAGGGTTGGAGAGCTGAGAAGTTCATCTGGCGACGTTCGTCAACCTTGAAACATAAGTGTTTCAGCCTCTGGATACCTGCGCTTACGTGATCTACTTCGCCAGTATCTATTCAGCATATCGGATTGCTCGAGAGGTTAGTATTAAAATGGCGCGGATTCGTTTCATTACACTGAAAAACTGCGTACATTCTGGCTGAACTGGCTTTTGTAAGGGATTGATAGAATGATCGTCGGGATTGCCGAAGCGATCCCGATGTAGAAGGAGCTAAGCCTAATTAGAAATCCGAGTAGTTTCTTTCCATGCATCCTCTATTATCACAAAACACCAGTCGTAGTATACGCTATCCGTATGGATTCATGCAATTAAAGTCTAAAATTACTGTAATAGATGGAAAGTAGGTAAGAGGGGGGACATATGTGAACTAAGGGTTGGTTATGCGCAGGGAGAGGAAGGGAGGGAGTGTAGGGTGTCGATGATACTTTTGTGGAGTTCTGTTGGGAGAGCAAGAGGATAGGAGCTCGAAGGCCAGAAGGTGGAGTGAGGGATGAGTTGAGTTCAATTCACACATTAACATGATAACCTCTACACGGCCTCCCTCAACTCTCCATCAGCCAATTATCACCGTGCTCTTTTTTAACAGTCATCATCTAATCAAACTCCTCCCATCATCCTTCCCAACTCTCTCTCCCAGCCCCTACTTCCCATAAATGAACCCCAACTGGTCAACCTCATCCCCACTCTGCCCAAAGAACCCCACAATCCCAAACCCACTCGGCGCCGTCCTAGTAACGCAATCACTCGTTTTAGTCCCCGCGCTAATACTCCTCCCCGTACTAGTCGTAACATTAATATAGAAATTCCTCGTATCGCCTGAATACTGTCCCTCGCAAAGTGTAGCAGTCGTCCACGTCTCACCACTAGACAAAGTAAGGGTGGAAGCAGCTCCGCCAGTCCCTCCATGCGTGAAATTCTGCCCGGTGGAGAGAGAAACAGAGACAGAGTCAAGACGCGAAGCGCCGCGCACGGTGATGCTTGAGACGGTTGGCGCGCTGCTGGGGAGAGAAGGGAGATCGTTGAACCAGGTTCCATGCGGCCCGCCGAAAAGGTCTGATTGACGGATGTTGGGTTTTAGAGACCAGGTAAAGTTCACTAGAACGGGATTGTGATCCGAAAGGACGGAGCCGTTTGGTTGAAGGAACATAGTCCCAGCATACTCGAAATGCGTGCCTGTAAGGGTCACGGAAGGGCTCCCGCGGTAGAAGACCTTATCTACGGTCTCACAGCTAGAGTTGGTGGTGGGTTGAGGGTTTATGCATAGGAGATCTGTGGAGCCGGCGGCCGGGTAGACGTTATTCTGGGTGAGATGGACCCATGCGTCTGTCATGTTGTTTTGGGTGTTGAAGATGCGTGGGTTGTCGAGAGTGCGGGTGTAGCGCGAGTTTGTGTCGCCGTAAACGAGAACTGTGTTACCGATCGAGTTGGAGGAGATGTAGGTTGAGACCTGTTGAAGATTTGCAGTGCGGGCGGTTTCGTCGCCGGCTTCGATGCTGAGGGTGGTTGGTTAGTTAGAAGATTTGATGAATGAGGCAAGGAAGAGTGGCAGAAGAAATGATTGAATGAAGAGGTATATATTAAAAAAGCATTAGTTCTGGCGGTTTCAGAGAAGGAGTGTCTCTCATGAATTGGACGGAATTGGGTGACCGAGAGTACAGCTATCATTCTCAAAAAACTACCTCCCCCTCTAACGAAGAGTGATGTCCTTCGTAGTGATAGATTAATAAAGATATCATTTGCCAGAACCGTCCGCAGTATCTGTGTAAGGTCTTCATCAACGCAAACGAAGATATCATCCCTCGCATCAGGAAACCAAGCATAGAAAAAGGGGTAGAAGCAATAAAAGTTCACAGCAAGACCTACCCAGCATCCGCATGCAAATTATAGAAATCGGCATAAACCCCCTCATCAATCCTCGCTCTCATAAACGTAAATCCCTTCGGCGTCAAGCAATCGTTCTCACTCGCATCACTACAGGTAGCCCACTTGACCCTCTCAAAATCAACCCAGTTATAGTCACTCAGGGTATTCAATCCACTCCCTATTCCCGCACCTCCAGAAGTGGCAGTGCGGTAAGGGTGATTGTCATTCGCATATAGCGTCGCGTGGTAGTTGAAGTCTTCCTGCACGTGAATGACGGAAAAATTGTATTTGGCGAAGTCTTTACCAATGGTTGCGGTGTTGGTCGTCTTGTCTCCAGGAACATCGTTGCTTTGGAGGATTTGAGGCAGCCCGGCGACGTTGAAAGACAGGATGGTGAAGTCGCCGCTAGATGCTGAGGCCGCGATAGTAGCTGGGATGCTTGCCGCAAGAGCAAGGAAAAGAGAGATCATAGTGATAACGAGTGTGATTGCACGTTGGACCGGTTATACTCATGGTGGTGCTACATTCCCATCTTTATACGTTCTGTTTTCATCCTGGTTCATAGGTAGTTGACGATGCAGGGATTTGGTCACTCTCCTTTCCGGGATGCTTGCATGCAGGCTTCATGGTTTCGAAGATGTAAATGAGCATTCTTCTTGGTAGGATATGACCAATGAGCATTGTTCAAATTGTCACTCCTCTTCCTATACGTGCGCCGGTCGTACTTTCGCAGGCGGGATGAGATGCAGTGTGAAGAAGAGGGCAAATGTTTTGAAATCGAGGAAACAAGAACCGCCAATGACGACAGCTTACAGCGGCACAAGGCGACAAACCTAGTCGATTTATATTGAACTATCGATGAAAGTAGACGCAGTCCTGGCTTCGGTTGCGGAGTTTTTGCTAGATCAAGGGTGGAAACCGTTGAAGTTGCGTAGTTCGCGGTTCCCGTCGATCTTGCATACGCAGCCCCTGGCAGCCGAGGCATCAGGAGTGGAAATGGAAATCTGAAAATCATGCGAAAGAGTGTTCCGATAAAGAAACAATGCTACCTACAGTATAAAAACAGCATGGGCTGATAAAATATACCGCTTGGAGTGCTAGACTCTCGGGTCTTTAGTGTCCAAATCAGATAGAATAGGTTTGGCAGTGGCATCTTCACCTATAAGCAACATTGCTGCTCGACGTGCCATACGTCTTGAATCCCTGAAATAATCGCAAATATACACATTGAAAGCTTGAAGGTATTCCTACATCTATTCGCTGACATAGACTACTGCTGAAATATTTTTCCTGCCGAGTAAACGGAGAAGAAGACCTGGTTCATAACAATATCGTTCAAGAATCATATATACATGCAGCGCTACTACGCTAATAACATCGGTCAATCTAACTATCAATCACCTGCCTCCATTCTTCCTCTACTTCCTGTCCTCTTTCCTCTTGGCCTCCTCTATAAGCTTAACAGCATCCTTCATAACATCACTTCCAATCCTCCAACTCTTGAGCGCGACGCCCTTTTCCTTAAGAATCTGTTCGGCTCTAGCCCACCGCTGGCGCCAAAGTTGTTCCTTTTTGTTGAGCACCTGTCCATTTCCAGCGCCGTTCGCGTTCGCACCACCATTAGGACCTTGAGATGAAGATGTCGTGCTGTAAGGGTTCGCTTGTCCGCTCCAGGCGCTACTGACTTTAGTTGAAGCGTATGACGCTGCGGCAACAGGATACGAGGAGATGCCGCGACGAGGCGGTGGCGGAGGTGGTGCTGGTTTTTTGGTGCTAGATTCTGAAGATGGGGTCATGGCTCTGTTAGACTCGGTGCTTGATGCATTCGAAGAACCGCTGTGTAGGTATGCAGAAGCAGATGGAAGGTTATTGTAGGCCGAGGAGAGCTTATCGCGGGCCTGGCCAGCATACGTTTGCTGAGAACGTGAGATTGGTGGTTTCGATGCCGCCTGTGACTTGGTATCGCGACCTTGATTTTGGACTTCATTGGTCAGAGGACTAGAGGTATGGACAGCATTTGAAGGACGACGGGGCTTAGGAGGCTGTGGTGTTTTGGACGCTGATAAGGGTGGCGAGGGTGATGCATTCTCACCCGAGTTGCTGCGTAATGCAGCAGGTTTCTTGGGTGGCATCGGAGGCATCGATTTCGCACTCGTGGTGGAAGATATGGAACCATTTCTGGTGGGAGGTTGTGCGCCCATATCGGTCATAGTCCGCCGAAGAGGTGGACTACCACTCGTAATCTCTGGTTCTTCATCAGAAAAATCGATCAGATTCTCGGCAGGTGGAGGAGGCGCCGGTTGGGTAGTTTTTCGAGAAGGCAGCCGAGGCCTTCTCTCTGGAGTATCATCGCTATGATCGGGGCGCTGTGAGTTAAGGGCTTTGCCATGCTGTTTTTCCATATCTCGAAGCGACGCTGCAATAGCTGCCTTCAACTCAGGATCATCCTCCTCTGCGATAATTTGTGACGAAGCTTTTTGATTGAAGGAGGCAGCGCTTCCCCGCTCTCGTTGCGACCCGTTTGACGATCGGTCGCCAGGCACCGGTCCCATTGATTGAGAAAAGAACCCGCCCGAGACAGGCGTTGTGACATCTCTTATAAACACCGCGAGAACGCGTCCAGGGTTTTCCAGTACAAATTCGGTATAAACTTCAAGGTCCGCTTCTCCACTGTCACCTACGAGTATGAAACTCCTTTCTGGGAAATCGCGAGCGATCTTGTCAAGCGTGCCCTTTTTCCGCTCTGCAACAGGCTCGAAAATGCCTTGGAGCATACCACTATATTGTTTCAGATGGAATGATCCAGGCGGCAACCCAGCCATAGAAAAATATGCGGAGAGTACAGGGTACAGCTGCCATGGTGAATTTGAAACATAATGGAACGTTACTCCCATATCTGCCATTCGGTTATACCAGTCTTTTACACCTTCGATGGTGAGATCGGCCAATTCCCGAATGAAGGCGTTTCGAAATATCTCTCGGGCGCCACTACTAATGGCAGAATGCTTGATGGTATCATCAATATCACTAATAAGGCTGACTCCTTTCTGGTCGATGATAGTAATTTCTTCCGTGACCGACAGCTTGTCTGATGCGAGTATACGAACATGTGTTGGAACAAAGTCGAGCGCTGCTCTCAGGTTAAAATGACCGGAAGCATTTGTATAGACTGTCCTTTGCTTAGAGACTTCTTCGTTGTAAAAGAACATGCTTATTGGTTCATTCGCCATTGGTACGGCGAGGAAATGCCGAAGCCTTGCCATAAGATGTGCATTTGCCTCAGCAAGTTCTGTAGGACTCATATCGGACGGTTGATTCCACGAGGCTCTTTTTTGGAGCGGAGTAATATATTCGTCGTTCTTTAAAGAGTTGCTGGAAGCTGCGTGAGCAAGACGGTGTGCATGCGACAGTCTTCGCGTGTCTTCTGCGGGAGAGCTACCCCGACTCTGGGAGTTGTACGGGCTATCACCGTCAGGATCGTCTTCAACTGGCCTCTCACTAAAACCACCTTTCGATGCTATCTCCGCCTCTTTTTCACCTTTGTGTAAGATGTTTTCGGCTTCTTGGGCAGTTAGTTCTGCATCCCTTCTTGCCGCTCTTAGTTCTGCTCGCTCCCGATGACCCATATGCGGACTTGTGTTTCTACTACTCCCAGGGCTTGCGGAAGGACTAAGTTTTGCATTCGTCCCAGTAGGAGGTGCCTGTATCCCAACGAGTTGCCTTGCCACCCCTATGAACAGCCTCTGTTTTCTTGTCATTTGCCCTTTATGCGGAGAATATATCCAGCCTCGAATATCCACATCCACAACAGCGTGATCATCCTCGTAATTGTCCCATTGTTGCTTCCAAAATTCTGCATCCCCTTCGCCGGTAGAATCGCGAACGTCGCGTCCATCGCCGGGTGTTTCTTGGATAGTGCCGGGTTGCGCTTTAGGTTTGCTTTTCACATGCTTCCTCGCATAACTCGGGAACAGCACCATTTCCTCATCTCCGCTTCTTATAACGGCCGCATCGGGAAACGCACCGGGAGTGCCGTCATCGACTTCTTCAGAAGCAGCATCTCGGCGACTCCAGCCCGATGAATAGCTTTGCTGATATGACGCTCTCAGTTCATTCGCAGCCTTTAGGTATCCTGCTAATTTACGCCTCCGAGCACCAGGCTCTCGCGCTTCGGACGTGTATTCGCTCATGTTTTGTCCGCTGGCAAGGGTTTGAGAAGAGACATCGGAAGCTCTAGGCTGGACTATCTTGTGTGGTTTGCCAATAATCTCATTGCTGGTGTTGCCTTGGGCGAAGAGATTTCTGCTATGCTTTCGAAGACGCTGTAGAATGCCAGGTTTTCGCTTGAACTTGAGGGCCTGCCGATACAGAATATAGCGATATATGCGTGACTGAACTCGGTGTTTCAATGACGGTATTGTCTCATGACGGAATTTGGATAGGTGTGCGCGTGTTCGTTGTCGCGTGTCAGGGAATATGTACCGAAGGAATGACGAAGCGCCGTGTGCTGCAGGCTTTCGACGGAAAGGCGAGGAGGGAGCCAGCTTCAGTTCAAAGACTGGTGTCTGTGAGCAATCGAAGGATGTGATGTTCAGGAGTTGTGATGGTATTTCCCTCCCCGGCGACCATCGAAATCTTGAAATTGCCGTCAGAGAATCGGACGTCATGGGCGGGAAAGAAACACCATATCGCACGGGCCACCCCAAAGCATAAACGCATCGTCATAAATCAGAACGCTAATCTCATTTGACAAACGTCGATTATATTGACATTATATGGCATTGAGATCAATTTTCTCCCTAAGAACATTCACATCTAGATCGAATTTCTTACGTTACACATTGACTAAAGTTCTTGCGCAAACCAAATTCATACGAGCTCCGATAGCTCAGCAACAGCCGACACTTCCTTGCGAAGCACAGCAACGATCTCATTCCAAACTTGTTCCGCAACCTTCTCATTCTCTGCCCCGCTCAAAGTAGGTGCATCCGGCCAAATCTTATCCTGCTGCCAGAATCTGCCATGAGCCTTGTTTCCCAACGTCACTCCACTGACAAGAGATCTGGAACCTCCCTCTGCAGTCCGGAATATCAAAGCGAAGAGAATGGCTTTACCGAGTTTCATGGGAACGCTAGAATAGTCCCTACTAAGGTCTGTCGCACACAGTCCCGGGCACACGGAGGTAATAATGACTTTCGAATTATCGATTTGCGATGCCAGCCGTCGAATAACGAACATGATGAATAGCTTCGAGATGCTATATTGCCCTGTAGGAGTGTAAGTTTCGCCATCATTGTATGACTCCAGAATATTCGAGGCATTTTGGTGCTCGGCCGTAATCTGAACAGTCTTATGTAATCCGGAGCTGACAATTTCGAGAACCGGAGTGTGTTGTGAAACAGCCTTCGATTCCTTGAGCTTCGGAAGCAAGAGGAGAGCAAGGAGCGTAGTAGAAATAGTGTTGACTTGGAGCGTTTCTTCCCACCCATAGGGTGAAACCGTGTACTTCGCCTTCTGCACCCCAGCGTTGAGAATTACTACGTCGAGATGCTGAAGTTCCCTCGAAGCACGGTCGGCAAACTTTTGGATGCTGTCATACGAGTTCATGTCTAGTTGCCAGACCTCGATCTGATTGGTTGTTTTCGTGCGAGCCTCGATGGCGGCCTTCGCTTCTTCGCCCTTTTTCGGGTCCCGTACGCCGAGAATGAGCTTTGCTGCCCCTAATGCGGAGATTTTGACGGCTGCTTCGAAACCTATGCCTGAGTTTGCGCCTGTGACAATCACATTTCGACCCTGAAATGACTCTTTGGGGTCGATGGGCAGGAACCATTTTTGTTTTATGAGTGTCAATATGCCTGCCATGGTTGCGTTGGGGGTGCCAAGCGTGGTGAGATATGTGGTTCCCTGGAACCTTGGAGCGGTGTGACGAGTGGAATCGGTCTTGCTCTAATGTAGATTTTTACGATGACCGGAGACTGAAGTACTAGAGTGCTGAGAACAGAGAAGTGACTTCCGGAATTAGTACTCTACCATGTGGAGGGACATTACAAACTGCCAGGGAAGGAAAGTACCTTAAGAATTGACTATGTGCAATTGCTTGGGACCAGACCAAAGCGTGTACTCGATATAAACCGTGCGTCTGTCAGAATTAGCCAGAGGTAAAAGAATTGATATTTGGATTGATTGCTCTTACTTCCATCAACTACGGTTCAATTGGACAAACCTGTTCGCATACTTATAGTTCAGAGCTACGGGTAGAGATAGCACTAACGATATTATCAAGCGCTACTTCGGACAAAAAAATTCGGGAACCTATCAGCGAGATTCGTAAGCTTTGGGAAAACGAAAGAATGAACAGTTTCCATTGTCCGACTTTAGTTGTCGACAAGATCAAACGAGGTATCTACACATGACAAGTTCGCTTCCTACCTAGGTACGGATGGAATAAAAGATGATGTGTAAGAATTCTTGCAGGAATACGACCTCGGAAATGGTCAAACATTATTCCTAGCGCAACCCTGATGAATTGATATCCGATGTTAGTCCGAACCTTCAATCGTCAATTTCAGAATATTCGCAGTCGAATTACGAGTCACTTCTTTGAAATGGGCTGGCTTGCCTTTTCGATACCTTGAAAAATCCCTTTCACCCCGCACGGTACATGAGCTTCCGTCATGGAGAACCGCCCGCCAATTCCAAACGATCCTTCTGCGAGCCGCGGTAGTTATCAAGGTGCGCAAAGCGCGACTCTTGATTTCGAGCGTTTGTCAATGAACCCTGGACAATTTCCTCAAAGTTCGAGCGAAGGTGTTCGACCGATAGCATCTACATCTAGTACGCGATGAAAAACGTTCAGCAATGCTTACGTCTCACTGATTCGACCTTCAGGCCCATACCAAGATGTATACGTTCCAGGGCCTCAACCTCCAACAGCATTGGGTGCGGCCGGTACACCGAAGCCCCAGCCTATCCTCCCCGTTGAACTACCTCCACAAGCATTTATCACCTCGGCTATGACAATAGACTTCATAGACAGTATGGATAACCCTCCACGAACAGAGCTGGTTGGATGAAAGAAAGGCTGACCAACGCAACCCTCTTAGAGAAGGTCGTTGTTTGCCTGAGAGATAACAAAGGATTCGTCGGTGTTTTACGCTTATATGACCAGTTCGGTACGGCTATACTCAGAAATATTGTCTTAGACTTAAGCTAACATCGCTGTCGTAGCGAATCTCACTTTGTGTGACGCAGTGGAGCGAATATTTGTCCAGGATCCCGATGAACCAAAGGGTCATTGGCTCTGGTGCGAATTGCCTGTTGGCATTATCACATTTCGAGGAGAGAACGTGTCTGTCGTTGCAGAAATTGTACGGACTCCCTGACCTTACTTTTCCAGTACCAAGGTCGACCAAAACTAACAACACATTGAGCAGGATCTCGATAAGGAGGACGAGCCGATGCCAAACTGCACGCGCGCACCTACCGAGCAAGTACTCAGCTTGCAAAAGGGCGAGAAGGCGAGGAAGAAAGCTTTCACTACTAAAAAGGAAAATATAATGAAGGACTTGGGATTCGAGCCAGAGCAAGGGATAGAGGCTTAAAAGGGCATATGCGCTTGGTGCCCAAGGTTTGGAATAAACTTGGTCAGATTGCAATAGCATTCTGCACCCTTAGCATGAGATCAATGATACCAGGGTGACAACAAAAGCCATCCACATGATGTTAAATTCCAATTACTGATTCCATATCGATCGTCACAGTTTCCTTCAAACCTATATTTGCCAAGGCTGATTATCTGCTAACCATGTGGCAATGAATTCCGCCAACGGAATTATGGAACTTCTACGCCTATCGTATCTACCTCACCATCGTCACGTGATCAGTCGTAAGTCTGACATGATACCTTTAATACCTATAATAGGTTTCAGCCTTTGTTCATACTGGATAAGTATATTTTCAATGTCTGAAGCGAGTATCTGTCTTGTTCCTACTTCATATGACGAGAGTTATAGGTGTTAGAGATGGACTTAGCCTAGACTCTTCAGCCACCAAGCCACATCACTTCCCTAGACCTCTTTTGGATCAAGTAGTGCTCAACTCTGAGAGTCTTGATTTCGGCATTCCTGCTTCGCCTATCATCACTCCGCGCGGGGATTTCGAGGCGGTTCAGCCGCAAATGCAGAGCCCTGACCAGGAATTCTCTGAACCTTAAATGCACAACAGATCCCGCGTTTCTGTGGGTCTCCGGGACATTTGACAAGGTGCCTCTGTTCTGAGATGGAATCGCAATATTACCAGCAAGACAAGGCAATACCTGCCGTGAGTACGTATAACAGTCGTGTTCCTGAAATGAGCCACGAGGTCCATGAGTTCTACTGATGCTGACGATTCTGGAGATTATAATTTCGTGCCAACCACACCGAACCTCAAATACTTTAGACCGTGGATAATTCATAAGCGAGTATTGGGTGTGCTTTTGCTTATCACTCTTGCACTAATCGGACTTGTCGAATACGCATGCCATGAGCTGCCGCTCGTGGACAGTGGCGGGACATTCAGCTCACTCGTGAATGAAACCTCACAAATCTATAAGAGAGAGGATTCAGAGACGTCAACATACATTACAGAGTAGGTCTAGTCATCCTTCTCTATGCGGCGGCATAAGCTGCAAATGGTCGAAAGGAGACTTACAAATTTAATAGGGTTCATGGAATCACAGAAACTCTAATCGTCTCATACGGTTGGGGTTCTGCAACAGCATCCGAGACATGCATCGGGACATGTGCGCCGAATCTATCCGAATGGCTTGCTCTGGGTACCGTGACTGTTGGTGGTCATCCTGCTGAATCTACTGAAAACCCGTCGACATCGATCGAGCCCGTATTGACCCAGTCTACATTTGCACCAGCTCCCACCGTCTTTCTGAACCCTGCGACAACGAAACCACCAACTGCACCGCCTCCCAACGTCTTTCTAAACCCTACAACAACACCTGTTTATGCTTTTAATACGGGCCAATTCTTTCTGGGAGCATTTCTCCCAACCATCATAGCAGTTCTTTTCGCGATTCCGTGGCTGCTGCTGGACAATACGATGAAGAAAATGGAACCATTCCACCAGCTAGCAAAGCCTAGAGGGCCCGCCGGAAAAAGTAGCATTGCACTAGATTATTCCTCGCCAATATCACTTTTCGCTCCTATCACAGCGATTTCATGTCGTCATTGGACAGTATTCATCACCTCTATTCTGACAATTCTCTGTCTCATCATCGCGCCCCTAGCACCGGAAACAGTCTTCATCCACTTGACCGGTTTTTGCGATGCTGAAACCGCAGGATGCACACCTAGTCTTGGACTGTTCCTCCCAGCCGCGAGAGTCATTCAA
This sequence comes from Hysterium pulicare CBS 123377, assembly GCA_000467715.1. Lineage (NCBI taxonomy): Eukaryota > Fungi > Ascomycota > Dothideomycetes > Hysteriales > Hysteriaceae > Hysterium > Hysterium pulicare. The sequence continues at coordinate 202,269 of AJFK01001090.1, forward strand.
GGGGTGCTGTCGATTATAGCTTTTTTGGTGGTCGTTCTCATGATACTACTGCGCAAGAAGCGTACCGGAGTGTACTCCGATCCCAGAAGCATAGCTGGCGTAGCAGTCCTTTTCGAAAATCCTGAAGTCCGATGGCAGTTCAGCAGTATTATGGGCCAGCCAACAGATCGAAGGCTCAAGGAGGCCATGAGAGCTTACTCTCACAAAATGGACCACTTTGCTCGGCCAGATGGTTCCAGAGCATATGGCCTAGTTCGCGGGCCACAAGGAGAAGTCAGTTATTCAGCAAATGTATCACATCAGTCTGAGTACTCTGCGCTCCGGTGGCAACTCAAGATGGTTCATGGTCACCGCATCGCGGCCACCGCATTAGCTTTCTTTCTTAGCGCACTGGTAGCGCTTATAATTACTTATAGGTTTAACCACACAAAGAATGGGTTTGAACGCTTCATGGACAGCCAAGGCTTTGGTGTCAGGTTCCTCTTCACCGCGATTGGCGTGTTGATCAAGTTGTATTGGAGAAAAGTATATCAGGGTAACCATGTGCATCCCAAGCCATTTGCACCTCTATACTAACTCTTTCGCTAGACATCTCGCTATTATCACCCTATCGCTGCCTGGCCCTGCGCAATAGCCCAGCGCAAGAATCTCTCCTCGTTCCCACGAGCTCCCACCCTATCACCGCCATCACCACTTCCTTCCGCCACGGACATCACGTTGTCGCACTCGTGGCATTCACTACTGTTCTTGCAGAAGTCCTCACAATGGCTCTCTCTAACGTCCCATTCAATAATGCAAATTCCTGGACCTCATTCTTAGTTTCCACATGGCTAAGCATATCTATCCTCGCAACAATGCTCTTGACTCTCATAGTTCTCTTCTTCTACCCCGAGCCGAATTTACCAGTGAGTCCGAAAACAATTGCGGGCACGCTTTATTATCTTTGCGGGTCACATGTGCCGGACACTTTTAGGGACATGAGTACGTTGAATACTAAAGAACGTGATAAGAGAATTAAGGAACTGGGGTTCAGATACTCGTTCGGGTTGTCGCCTTGTATGGATGGAGTGTCGAGGGTGGGAATTGATTTTGAGGAGTTCGTTTACAGAGATGGGTAACTGAAGAAGACGAGGTTTCTTGATTCGCGAATAGTACGTCCTGGACGTCTTGAGTGCCACTAAAGAAGGGACGATGTTACCGTATAATTTTGGATCACCTTCCCCAGTAACGATAAGCCCCCCTATATAAGGCCCACACACGAGCCACATAGTGATCTCTTCAAAGGGAAAAGTCACGTGGAGGGATAATCCCGAGTGCAACCTTCCCTCTATAAGCCCCGAGCGTAGCGATCCAAGTTATACGGTAGGCTTGCTGCCGATCGGTTAATTTTAGAAACTGGAATGTTGCCGGCTAAATGGACCCAAACCCTTCAACCTCATTTTATCGACGCTTTCTCTTCATTTTTTAATCTAATAGGATTACGGCCGAAACAGAAAACAAGTTTTGAACATTAGCAGTCTTTACTAAAAATCGTTTCAACAGATCAGTGTTTATTGAGCTTGGGGCAGACTATGAACAAGGACAAGCGGTGGCGGCGCTGACTCGGTACTCGTATAGGACTTCCTAGTTTTTCAGAACGAATCCATAGAGACCGTATGGTCATACCTTGGATGCCGTCAGACGCATTGTTATGTTACACAGAAGATGAGATTTCCGATAAACGAAGAGAACTTTCTAAGCCCCCTTACACCTACTCGGTGCTGCATAGTCTCGACATCCAATGCCCGTATCTGTACCATTTTCTCTGATCAGGCGGACATGTAAGATAGTTGGCAGACGAGTATAAAGGCAGCTTGAACAGCCACGTACCGTTCCAGTACCATTCCTCATCCTTCCAAAATTCTCAACGCTATCATCAATATCAATCTCGCTATAATGCATTTCTCAGGTCCCCTCTCTGTTATATTCCTCCTCACTTTCAATCCCGTATCTGGAATACCCCAAAACCCAACCACAACTCCAACCCCAACGCAAACTCTCACCCGAGCATGTGAAACATCCACACGCCCAGGCTTCCCAGAACCCAGCTGCCCCACAGTAAGCTCCCTTCCCCGAACAAAACTTCCTTCAATCTTCATCTAGACGCCGTACTTACTAGCTCGATAGACGTGCGAAGTTGCGCCTGGAGAATGGTACGACCAGGCATGTCTAGTCTGCCGCGATGGAGGAGCGTTCTGCGACTACGAACCCTGTGCCTCAGGTTACCCGGTGAGTGAATGAAGAGAAGATCATGCGTCCCTGTATTGAAGACCGGAATGGAGAATAGATAGCTAACAAGAGGTCGGTTGGGGGTTTGTAGTGCTCTAAGTCGGGCAATGCATGCGCCTATCTCGCTGAAGGGGGGATTTACTGCTCTTGAAATCTAGTCCTATACGGAATACAAGGCGGGAGAGCCTCGGACTAGGTTGGGTGCGGAGTAACGTGGAGGAAGTCTAGTGACCACCGTGGAGATAGTAGGGCTTCGCTTTTTCGGTGGATCATGGTGGTGGCGGTTGAGTGGGAGGCTTCAGTTGGTAGTACGTCGTTGCAGGTGCTGGTAACTTGAAGGTCAATGCACTACTCTTGTTGCAAATTCCGCATAGCGTCTCTGAAGTCTAAAATAGCACAAGCAACTGCCTTCATTCGAGGATCGGACGAGGTTTTTCCTGTAGCGAGAAGAAGGCGAAATATGCTGTCATGCACCGTGCCCCCTGTGTTTGTATCTGTTGTTGTCATCCATTGCACCAATCGATTGGCAACGTTTTCGTGGGGAGCAATTGATTCGATGTCGAAGTCGTCGCGCATACTCGAATTTTGGTATTGTTCTAGAAATCCAGTGGCGAGCGCTTGTGATTCATACTGGAGGTCTTCAACGGTCCGAGATTCTACAGTATATCTTAAGTTGCTGCTCTCAATGCTTTGATGATTAGGTAGGTCAAATGATCGCTGGTCAGCCTGGATGACGGCTGGTAAATGCGTATCTGCCTCAGCTGACATGCCATACCAGGGTTTTGCCGCCTTATTCAAAACAACCTGAAGACTTTCATTCATACTTTCAGTGGCCTTCAATGCAACATCAACTGGCTCATCGCTCGCCCAGCTAGGCAGCTTGAAGAGCTCATGGGTACTTTCGACATTCTGTCCTTTCTTCTGAAATTGAACTAGAATGCTATTGTCACGGACGAATGCATGCGCTCCCTCAGAGCTATGTTGGTTGAGAGCGTTCATTGGCGAATCTTTCTGCATGATTGCTAACTCAGAAGGCGTGGAGGGCCTCCAATAAGTGCTTTTAGCCCACGAAACACCTCTTGAGTCGGGAGATGGAGAAATCCGGCCTGATCGTATAGCTAGATTCTGAGACTGGTGGAAGGGCGGTTGGCCTTTACTGGACATGTCCGGCAATACCTGAGTTGACCTTAAGGCAAGGTGCTGAGATTGGATAAAATGATGAGGTATAGGCCGCTTTATTCGGCGCTTCTGCAGAGGTTCCGAGAAGACCACGTATTTGCCGCATTTGGAAAAGGCAACATCAGGATTTGGATGAATGGAGCATAAGGATGAAGGCTTTGCCGCAACTACATTGGACATAAGCAACTTTACCAGCTTAGGCGTTCAACTAAACGTAATACTTACGGTTCCTATAAGCCCAAAGATAAAGTTGACCAGCAAAAGAAAACCCAAGTAGTGGGGCCAGAGGATGATAGATAAACTTGACCTGGTTGAACTCCCTGGACCACTCAGGATGTCTTTGGAGATTGTGCTCCGCGTTGAGCTGCGCACGATTGAGTATCGGCGTGGCTTGCTTAGATGGATTCTGAATTTTATGAACAGTAGCAAAACTTGGCGCTTGTAGATCCTGCCCCACGAACAAGACTGAGCGATCATCCGGATGGAATGAGAACCAGTATAGAAAGAGATCACCTCTTTCAAAACGTTCATCCATATCAAGATAGCTTCGTTCAATGGACTGGTCTAAGCTCGTAAGCCCATAGTCTGGGACCCAGTGAGTAGGTAACTTTCCATCGATTTCCATACTGAGAACTGTTGATGTAAGTGTCAGGCCTGGTGCTGAAATTGCGGGCTCCAGGTAGAATAATGTGCGCAGCACCGTAAACATTCTTACGTCGTTACTAATAGCCATTGGGAACTGCATGCCCCAGCCGCTGGAATGCTCGGATTGTACATCTTCACACATGGATTGCCTCATCTGTAGCCACACTTCGGTGCTTGGAAGAGGAGACATGTGATTCACAATCCGGGTTGGAATCCCTGCCGCTAGGGAGTAGGCCTCGTATCTGGCGATCCAGCCAGAGGAAAGAGAGCGAAGTGTTGCAAGGGAAATGGTTTGACGCCGTCGTTGCGTAAATTCTTGGTACTCCCTGGAAGATCTTAGTAAAACTTTATGCCATATGATGGAACCACATAATATGTTGAAGTAAGAATAGCGAGATAAGCAAATGTTCGTTATATGTTCTCATAAGTCCGAGTCCGTACCTAGCTTTTGCTCTTATATACGAACGTACGCGAGGGGGAGATTTTGTTTAGCCAGGTAGCAAGAGGAAACGATCAAAAGTACCTTGACGGCCAAATAGAAAGAACACTGACCAGCAGTCCGTTCGGGCTGGATCGCGAAATTTTACAGAGACATTTGGTGCTTGAATAATCACTCATAGGCTCCTCAGATATGAGGGTGTGGACTTTGACAGCCTTAGTTTGGGCAAGAAGCCGACAAGGCGTAAATGCCGTCACTTCTTCCCATATACATTCGGGACTGGACCTTAATTTGCTACCCCAGTAACCGTCAAGGTCTCTGAGGTAATGGCCCAATTCGACCAGATCATCACAAAGCTTCGGGACATCCACGGCCTGGGACAACGGAAGGTGTCTAGCCCAGTTTGACCAAGTTTTCAGCTCCTCGAATTGGGGTGTATGGCCACATACGTAATTGGCCTCTATCCAAGACATGAGCACAAATTTTTGCGTGACAAAATTAAGTAAAGATGAAATTAAATGGTCAACTTGGTCTTGCGTCGCAGCGTCTTGACGTGTGGGGCGCCTTAAAATTTCAAGTCTGGAAAGGTGAAGATGCTCAATCCAATTTAAAGCTGCATAACTGCAGAATGGAAAAGACTGCATAAATGAGTCGTGAAAAGCACCACTGCCGAGGCTTCCCCCTAGTGGTTGTGCGGGTAGGCCGTAAGTCAATGCATCCAGACACTTTTGTGCCATCTCGGGATGCGAATTCTGCGCAGTTATCAGAAATGAACCATTGTTGAGTGAAAGAGGTAAGTCTTCCTGTTGGGAGAAATAGTCGTGGGCTGAAAGATGGATAAAACGCAGAAACGTAGCCATACGTCCGTGTATCGGGCTGTAGATCTGTTCAGGTTCGACTAGACCTGCACAGCTCATCACCACTGCTTGTACAAACTCTTCCTCGCTGGTTTCAGAAAGAGCTTCTTTCAGCCCGTCCGAGACAAGGACTTCTCTGAGTTCTCGAACAGTGAGCCTGCGCTTGCTAAAGGTGAGCCACATGATAGCTCGCCTGGCCAAATCTCGCTCGACTTGGTATCCTTCTCCTATCAAGTTGGAGATCCGATCATACATAGACTCCAGTCCTTCCGGCATGGTGACGTTCTCGATGACTTGTATCCTTTGGCTACGGGTGAGAGCCGCGGAATTTAAGTAAGTGATCATCAAGCGAGCCCAAAGAAACATCCCATCTGATCCGGTGTCCAGATGTTTAACAAGTCCTTCAGCATTTGCATGGAGAGGAAAGAGCCCTTGTGCTCGCAAACGATTCAATTCCAGTGTTAAGTAATGATGGATATCCTTCGAAGTCTGCCTGCCTATCATCAGCGTTTGGTTTTTGGGAACTGTCCGAGAAAGAGGGAGGACGGTTGGCCTCCCAAATAAAAGAAGCTTGATCGCAGATCCTTGTTTGAGCTTCAATAATTCCTCGATGAGTACGGAATGGTCCTCGCACTCGTCGATTCCGTCTAAAACGATGAAACACCCTTCACAGTACTTGGCGTACACACGAAGGAGTTCGCAAAGATGGGTTTGAGAAGCCGTCATCTGGCCACCGGATGCTTCCATCATCGAAAACAGAAACTTATCGGTCACACTGTCATCTTCTCGATGAAGCTGCAGGATTTGTGCGAGGATGGATCGAAGTGCAGCAAGCGTCGAGTTCATGGTTGAGGTTGTGGACCTAAAGAAGAAGTACAGAACGTCAACTTTGACGTCACTAAGCATCGCGTCCTTCAGGTCCGCCACAACAGTAGCAGCCAGAACCGTTTTACCGAAGCCAGGATTCCCTTCGCTATGTCAGCCTATGTCAATCAGTCTCGACAAGCAACCCGCTTACCTTGAATCCACAAACACTCCTGGCCAAACATTCTAGAATCCGAGCTCTCGGAACGGGATTCTTTCCATTCATTAAATGTCGGATCATCAAAGATCCAATCTGCTGTGCCATTTACACGAGAGTCACGTGCTTTTTCATACTCTTCCTGGAATTCGGGCGGTGAAAGCCAATTTCGGAGATGTACAGTAGTGTCGACTAAGCAAGGTGGGATGAGCAGGGAATCTCGCAATAATTTGAATGACTGTCGTGCTTACCATTACGGCCTTGAGTTATCTCAGACTTCATTTCTTCCATACTCTGCCCTCTGCGATTTGTCTCGTCCATCTCCTCATTGAGCTTAATAAACTTTGCTTTCATTTCTTCATAGCGTTCTTCGTCCATGGCTTGCTTAAACTCATAATGTTGTCGTCGGGTCTCCTCGAATCCTTGCCGTTCGGTTTTGGCATCAGCGAGACCTTCCAGTACTCGCTTGTTGTCTTCCATTTCAATACGGATATGATCTAGCTGAACTATCTCAAGCAGTACATTGCGATGCAACTCTATCTGCTTAAGAATGTCTTCGAAACGCACATCAAAGGGTTTCCATGCCAGACTAGCCATGACCATTGGTCGATGTTTTGGCTCTAAAAACTAAGATTAAACTTATGATGGGTTCGTGAGAAGTAATGACTCACTCCCATTTTTTAAGGTGAAAACCCGAGCTACGCTATGTAAGAACTCAAAGAGATCTACATAAACATTGCACAAAGTCTTTTTGACCTGATCCGCGAAGTCTTCCTTGTGGCGACTCTTCGATATGCGTTCTATCAGATCATTCTGAGGAAGTCGGAGTGCAAGACATTCTAACATTCGAGTGAGCTTATCGAAAAAACCCGTATAGTTGCTGGCCAGCTGAGCGATGTCTTAGCACAGATGAACAGTTTGGTAGTGTCTAGATGAGATGAACAACCTGCAAGACCAGCCGGATTGCACCCCACGCGAGGGCTGCATACTCCGGATTGGACTGAACGGTGATACTGATAACTTCAAAATACGGCGCGAGTCTATCACTCAACTGCTTGAGCCGTGAAATGAGTCCCCGACCACGTACGCGGTCTTGAGAAACTGCCTGAAGTGTTTGGGCTTCTTTCAGGAGTTGGTCAGCGGAGGAGCACGCAGAGTAAAGAGAGTTTTCATCGGGCGAAAGTGAGTCCAGAAACCGTTTGTGCGCTTCTTTAAACACTTCGTTCGCAGGAGATGGAGCCCCGGAAAGGTGAGGACGCCCAGTGTCTCGCTCGACGACGGCACGAATTCGTCTTGTTTCTTACGGAGAATACGCCATTGGACAGAGGAGAGTGTGTCTGAATGGAAAAAATGCAAAATTCGACAGGCGAAAATCCAATAGAGCTTTATAGAGACTGCCAGAGCTCTGCGTTGTGGAAGGGTGATCGTGAAGATGCAGTCCTCGGGCGGCTGCGAGGCTGGGCGTCAACTTTTTAATTCATACTAAACCTTTTCAAGCTGCAACCCTTTATGCGCAGACATCAGTCGACCATCGATCTGATCAGCTATCCCGGCCCTCCTAGCTCGGACTGAAAGAAATCATACAATATTCAGTATTCGTTGCCAGTCACCCACCTGGGCACGCAACTATTAATGGCAGACAGCATATGTACACTAAAACATTCATCTAATGGAAAGGCCATATAGTCTTTTCTGCAATCCACCAACATATCACCTAAAAGAATGCAACTTTAAACAAGACGCAACTGCTAATCGACTCTATCAGAAGACTGGTTGTTTAAGTAATAGGGATTGCGTTTGCCTACCATCTTTTCCGCTAACGCTCCTCTTTTTCGCTGTAACTATTGGCCCCCAAACACATAACTGTTGGCCCCCCAAATATAACTTTTGGCCCCCAACTCTTGGCCCCCAAAAACAAAAGGACTTAAGATGGACCTCCCGCACGATCCGGTTTACTGATGTTCGCATCAGACGAAGAGCTCCAAGGGAACCAAAATGGCCGAAAACATAGCTTCGCATAGTGCACCGGGAGAGAAATCTACTGCGCAAGCGACAACGGCCTCTCAGCCTGATCGCGACACGCTACTGGACGCCCACCAGACTGATCACGAAAAGACTAGTTCTTCTCATCCAGTTCGCAAGATTCTATCGTTACGAACTCTAGGCCAAGGTGCAGTTGATATTATCATTGCTATAGGTTCTCTTTATTTCGTGGTTTTCGCCATTCTAGTGAAGAGACACGAAGGACAGCCTGCCGACTGGTCATTCAACGTCTCGCTGCTTGAAGCTGCCAAATATGTGAGTTTCTCAAGATCTTACCCTGCATTTGGCCCTCTCCTAACAGCTCGCAAGGGGCCCACACTATTCCCAATTGTGTTTGCAGCAATTGTTGCGAAATTCCTGCGAAGTCTTGCAGCTGTCAAGCTTGAAAATGGTGCCGCCGTCCTTGCCCTGGAGTACCTTCTGAACAGCCGCACAGTCTTCAGCGCATTTGTTGCTCCACTAAGCCTTAAGGCACTACATATCTCGATGCCATTACTGATGGTGCTCTGGGCTCTGTCACCCCTCGGTAGCCAGGCGAGTTTGCGGGTCATTTCCACAGAACCAGGTTATACCGTCACGCCGAATAACTTCAGCTATCTCGCATTTGCGTCACCCTTTATAAACGAGGGACAGAATTCTGCGTCTGCAGAGCCTCTCATCCCAGCCGACGCAACTTTCACAGCTGCTCTGATCAGCTCCGCCAACTCCAAGGTCTCGCACCAAGACCCGTATGGCAACATTAGGGTTCCGATCTACGATTCTCTACCTCGAACCTCATCGTCGAACACAACGGATTGGCGTGAGGTACCCGACACTGGAGTGGTATGGAGTTCACTTGTAGGTATACCATTATATGGGCTACCGTCAACTGGTGTATCAAACTTTACTTTGAACACTGGATACATGACTAGTCAATGTCAAGTATCAGGGCAAGGCCCCTCGTTTCTCTGGTTCCGCGAATTGGATGGTTTCAATTACACTTCAGCGAATGGAGGATGGAGCGGCGCAAACTTCGTAGTCGAAGCGGTGGTTGGCGAGCTTTTCTCAACGCCCGCGAGTTTTGTGTTCCGAGCGGTTGCACCGGATGCCTACCAAACTAACAAGACGTTGACGGTTGCAAACTGCACGATTTATATGAAGTATGTCGAAGTCCAAGTGCAATGCAACAGCTCCACTTGTCGCTCTCTGGCAGCTCGGCCGGCCACTGATCCAGCATCGCACATTGGAGCTAGTTTTCTGGCATACCCGTCAACCCTTCCAAATGCCACAATCTGGACCCCATTCAACGGGCTCGCCCAAACCGGCAACCAAGTCGCATTCTTTTGGAAGGATTTTGTCAACGCCACAAATCCTTATATCGGCTGCGATACAACATCCTGCCCCCCGAGCCTTGTCGAAGGCTACCTCCTCGATCCCAACAATACAGTGAACCCTGGCGGTATCCCTTTGATCTACGAACGAGGCAGCGATCTCATCTCACAAAGACTCACTCAACTCATCAATACGTACTGGGTCGTCAGCATCGCACCGTATGACATCACGGGCAACTTTACGGGACAAGGGGGTGCAAGCTTCGGTTACAACGTAGACAGCAACATGGGATCGGTCCAGATAGAGGGAGATGTGATCAAGTGCAATGATGCGTGGTTGGCCATCCTGCTGCTCTGCTCCTTGGCCATGTTCCTCTGCGGTATCGCTGGCGCGGTCCTGGGTTTGCTGCGTAGAGGCCCGGATATCCTGGACCGGTTCGGCTCACTTTTGAGAGGTAGCCCTTACGTGCGTGACTCGCAGTACTCATCGATGGACGATGCCGTGGATCAGTCTAGGCGATTGCGGGACGTCAAGGTCCGCCTCGGAGATGTAAGTCCAGAGGAAGATACGGGATATGTAGCTATTGCGGCCTTGGAGGGTGACGCAGTAGTTAAGAGATTAAGCACGAGACGAATGTATAGATAATATGGATGATATAGATGATTTGAATACACCTGAGCCCGCGAAGCTCCACCTGAGCCTGCAATGCTCACCTGGAGCCTGCAAAGCTGTATTCAGGGTTTTCTGGCACGCAGGGAGGGACGTTAAAAGTCAAAGTTCACGTGAGTGTTCTAACAGCTGAGGCTGCTAAAGTATTCTAAGTAACCTTGCCTCTCTCAACTCTGCACCTGTCTCTCCACGCCCATCATTTAGGAACACCAAGTCCTTTCAGAACACGGCTGCATCCTAGCTTCATCCACTCATCCACAACAGTTCTGTCGGAAACCCAGAGTGAGCCCATCATGCCCCCAGCATTTGCGCTGGCTCCTTCGAACACGCCGCTTCGCCTGGGTATCACAATGATCCAGTCTTTCCAGAGGACCACATTGTGACCGCAGATATCTGTCTTTGCTAGGGCCAATGCACCTCTTGCCTGATCAAGGAGAACCTCATAAATTCCTAGCAAGTTGACTCCCGACGTCGCCGTAAACCCTTCCGGGATATGCTGGGCGAAAAACTGAAACGGAATCTTTGACTTCCTTTCATCCCCACCGATGAAAGACTCAAACGCTTTCGGTGGTCCTCGCAAGCCCTGGATATGCTTGTGTACTCGACTACATCCGCCTGCTTCGGTGCAGTTGTAGATGACATAGATCGAGTCTAGCGAGCGCAACATAGCCAGCGAAGCTTCAAAGTCGTCAAGATCCAAAGGCTCATGCTGCCGGCGGTAGGAGTCCAAAGTCAGTAACAGCAACTGTGGCCTATCGACGCAGAACAGGTTCAAAGCTAGATCATGGGTTCCGTTAAGTTTCGTGATTTTCAGACGATCGTCGAAGCAGTACATATCGCTACCCGGTCCCCATTTTCGGCTGGTGTCGGTGTCGTACGAAGAGGGTAAATGTTCACCAACTCTGTTAGGCTTTTTGGACAAGAAAGGGCAGACTCGAAATTCGATCTACGTTCAGCAAATGTTAGCGGGTTTTCGTATCAGCGTCAATACTTACTTACAGGATATCCTTCGCTTTGCTCTTCAATCACCTCATATGGACCGTACGCTATAATGCCATCAGATACCAATTTGTCGAAAGTAGCGACGATTTCGTCTTCCGAGATCAGCTCCATGGCGCTACAAGCGCAATCGGATGGGTTGCGATCTCAGATTCGAGATGCGCCCGTGGCTTGACCTTGGTCCATTCTCGTTGTTGCCTGGTTGCCTTGCAAGCCGACGGGGCTTCCTGTACTAATTCCCGTTCTATTGTGGCGGTCTGCTAAAGCTTGACATTTCAACAATCAACGTACCTCGCGCGCCACAAACATAATTAATAAACTTGACGCTATTTCGGTCCAAAATGTGGAAATGAAGAGGTAGATTCACACTATCCACTCTCATGAGAAGTCACGAGACTAACAATAGATATCTTTGGAGCTAGCAGGCTTGCGCAGTCTCTCTCTATATATACATGACGCCAATGCTATAGTCGAACAGAAAAAGATCAAACATTAGATCTACCGAGCCGTAAAGCTGCTCTTAAGCAGCTTGTCCATACTGAACTTCTTAATAAACGCACTAGCCACCAACCCACTCGCAGCAATCGCAGTCATCATAATAAAGACACTCCTAAATCCATGAACATAAGCTTCAAGCACACCCAGACGCGCAGGATCATCCAGCTCCATCGTTCGCAAAACAGCAACGTAAGCTTCAGACTCATGCGCGATAGACACGGGGAGTCCAAGACTACTCAGCTTCGAACTCATGGCGTTTTGGAAGATTGTGCTGGAGAGTGCGACGCCCAACGGCATCCCCAAACTCCGCATGAACCCGTACATACTCGCCGCCATAGCGCTATCCTCGATCTTCGAGATAGCTTGGATACCGAAGTTCGTGCTCGATAATACCATGCCGCTTCCGATACCGAAGATAGCGAGCACGACGGCATGGACGACCTGTTTCGTGTGCAAATCGAGCAGGAGAAGGAGACCCGAGCCGATGGTTGTGATGGCGTAGCCGATCCAGATGGCCCAGCGGAATCGGCCGATTCGGGTTGTGACGAGTGAAACGACGACGCTTCCAGGGAGGAGGAAGAATAGTGCGGGGAAGAGATCGATGCCGCTGCGGGATGGAGATGCGGATTTGACGGACATGAAGTAGAAGGGCATGTAGTAGACGCCGGTGAAAAGCTGTAAATATATAATTAGGTCCAAGCTCCATAGGTAAGTACGTTGGTATGAAGAGAAGAACTTACCAAAAGGCCATTGCCCATGGCACAGTAGAAGGCAGCAAATGAGGAAGGACAGTAAAAGAGTGACAAGGGTATGAGTGAGTGTGGAGAAGCTTTCATTTGCCACAGCACAAAAGCAGCGACGGTCGCAAGACCAATACAGATTGGAGCCAAAGTCTGGACACTCGTCCAAGGGTGCTGAATGCCGCCCCAAGAGAGTCCCATGAGAAAGACCGTTGAACCTCCGATGAAGAGGAAAGCACCAAGCCAGTCCGTTTGCTTTAGCTTTTCCGTAAAAGAGAGTTTCTCGACGGCGCTCAATTTGAAGAAAAATCCGACCAGGATAAATCCGACGAAGCAGAACGGGAAGTTGAGGTAGAAGATCCATCTCCAATTGAGGTGTTGACATAGGGCTCCGCCCACCACTGGTCCGATGATCGAGCCTGGTCACGTAGTGAGTCGAGTTATTCGGCGTTGAGGTATGAGGCAAAGGTACTACTCACCAATTGACCAGGCACCCAGAACAATGGAGAAGTACTGCGGACGCTGCCTTAGTGGCACAATGTCACAAAAGATGACCTGAGATAGGGTGATGATTCCTCCGCCGCCGATGCCTTGGATGCTTCTCCCAACTAGGAGAACCGTGAAATTATTCGCTACGCAACATATTATAGTGCCGACGGTGAAGAACATAAGGGAAAGGAGGAGTAAGTATCGCCGTCCGAAGAGCTGGGAGATGGAGGCCACGACAGGTTGGAAGACGGCACTCGACAGCAGGTAAGATGTGCCGGCCCAGAATGCATCGGTAGATGTTCCATGCAGTGCTGTTGCGATCGACTATGAAGACGTGGGTTAGGATCGGTTGATACGAAGACATGAACCTCGAAGACGCGAGCTTAACTTACAGGAAGGACCGTGACTAGTATAGTAGCATCGAGGGCAACCATCAATGAGATGGTCGACAAGCTGAGCATGATGACCCATTCTGCCCTTTGAGGTTTCCATTCTTGAGGCGTTTCCAATTCTCCCTTCGCTTCAGTATCGACAAATGAATCTGGTTCCGCTGATGATTCTTTTGTGTCTGGGTCGAAGAGATTTCGCACACTACAGAATTCAATGGATTTTCCGTCCACTGAATCTTCCTGTACTGATACTGTTGTGTCTGACTTGAAGGAGAAATGCTTCTCCTTCATAGACGTCTCGGTTCGGGTTTCCATTTCTGTGCTTTGTACTAATGTGGGTAGTATGGGATGCATGGAGATTGACTTGGCACATTCAGGAACAGTCATTTCGGTATTGAGCATAAGAGAGAGACAAGCCAGATCAAAGAAGAAGAGAAAGAAGAATTAATTTGTGAAAATACAACCAGAAGACCCCTTCAAAAGCCATCGTTATGATAGCGAGACTGTTCATTTATCCCTCGACAGAGCGGTCGGTCTGGCCCTATGCCCAAAGATCCTTTACCGTGCAGCAACAGTACGTAGACCCTGGCGCAGCAACGCGCTTCTCTTAGTTCCAGCATTCTGGTGATAGCATAAATGCGGTTTATCAGGACAAGGCCGGCACCTAATAAGGATTTCAAGGGAACTCCGAGCGCCATGGCGTTCAGCCACAATTGCCGTATTAGGACTGGCTCTAACCCGAGCCGGGCTGTGACAGCCCTGGCAGCTGAATGCAACGACGTGGCGGCCCACGTGCGGGTTCCAGAACCAGTCTTGTAGCGCTGTGCTCCATCGGCATTTAGACGACCCGACTTTAACCTAGATGCAATCCGTCTTAGCAGCAACTATTATCTGTAGCTAAAGACTCGCTCTTCAGCCTCTACTAGCTGTCTTCCAGAATCCAGTGTTTGAATATTCAGATCAGGCAGAAGAAGGATGAACAAGTGGGAACGAGGTAATAAGAAGCGAAGTCCATTTCAAAATGCCACGAACACAGACAAACAATTGGCAGTGAGAGACGATGAAAACCATCGTGAAACCGATGAGGCTGAAGGATGGAATGTGGCTCAAGTGTGGCTGGCTCATTCACCCTCGCTTAGAGCTGAAGGCTTGTTTCCTCGCCAGCGTCTTGTCAGCCGGCTGCATTCGTCTCAACAAACCCTCCACCCTTCCTTATTTGGGCCGGCAATCCATCTGACCGCCTGTGGGAGAATGATATCCACCCCGCCGTAGCCGACATTCGCTACTTAGCGGGGCGCCCATTAGCCTTGCCATTAGTCTCGTCGAGGCTGGCTATGCAGACCACCTTGACCCTTTGGTTTTGTGGTTGTCCAGGTGTATGGGACACGCGGCACCGTAGCGCTCAATAATCTACCAGCCTCTTGTTCCCGACGAGAGGATTAGCTTGTGTAGTGCACGGTTCCTTCAGCCTTGTCCTCCCTGTGGAGATCAGAGATACGCACTGGCCAAGGGTTGAAGCTCCAGTATTCGACTTTGTTTACTCTGTACAAAGGATTTCTCTATCAACAAGCACGTAAACGAAATTCTGGAATTACATGTTTTATTCTATAAAGAGGGTCTACAAAAGTTTCAGAGAATTGCCTTACCTTTGACGGTCAGAAGCCCTTCGATGCATTGGGTTTAAGGCCGCCGCGCTAAAAATGCGTGCACGCTGCGTTGGAAAGACGAATAAAGGGATAGCCCTGGACCTTTGACAGCCTTAGTTTAGCAGGGTCTTTGTTAGCATGGAAGGTTGTCTGGTCGATAATGGATAGCAGTCTAGTCTCGCACATGTCCGATTGCGTATTTCCACATGATACAGTGGTCTGAGGGCATACGTACCGCACTCCAGCTTAATTCATATCTTCAGCTTTAATACTTCAGCCTCGTGGCGGCGGCTCCGCTACTGGCACTATGCTAGTCCTGTCCAGATTGATCAAAGTCGATTTGTTATCGTCAGGGTCTCTATACCGGTGTCCATTATATATTCTCTTGTCATGTTTATCATTGCCTGTCTCGGCTCACTCAAATCTATCAATAGCATTTTACCATCTTCTCAAGGCATATAGCCTTTCGTTACATTCTATTCAACCCTATCTTTATATTCCCACCACAATGGCCCCCTCAAAACACCCTTTCATTCCAGGCTTCACGCGCGTTGCCCCTACAACTTGGGAATACATCCCCGACCGAGCCTTCGATGAAAACTCCACAATAGACTCCACAATCTCCACCTCGCCCGACCTAATCCTCCTCTTCTCTTGGACAGGTGCCAACGGCCGCCATGTGTCCAAATACACCTCGACCTACCAAACCCTCTTCCCCAACACGGCCATAATCGTCATAACCACCACCATCAAAGACCTCTGCTTCCGCTCCAGCACCACAAAGCAAAATACACTTCAGCCAGCACTCCAACACATACACTCGACCTACGGCAAACTTTCCAGCGTCCTCCTGCACTGCTTCTCCGAAGGCGGCTCCAACAAAGCCGTAGAATTCACCGAAGCATACTACGCCTCCTGCGGCTCTATACTCCCCGTCATGGCTATGTGCCTCGACAGCACGCCCGGGACCCCACGGTACAAGAATCTCTGCTCCGCCTTCTACAAGACGCTTCCGCGAAACATAATTTTTCGTGGCACGGGCCTCGTCATCGGCGGCGTCGTGCTCGGCGGTTGCTGGATCCTCTATGGCTGCTTCAAGGGGTATGAGAATAATATAATTTCGAAGACTAGACGCAGGATTGAAGATGAGCGGTTCTGGGATCTGAGCAGGCCGAGGTGCTATATGTATTCGAAGGCGGATAATTTAATTAGTTGGGAGGATGTTCAGCAGCATGTGGTTGAGGCGGCGTACAAGGGTGTGCCGGTGTATGATGTGTGTTTTGAGGAGTCCGGGCATTGTAATCATGTCAAGGAAGATGGGGATAGGTATTGGGATACGGTGACGGCGGCTTGGAAGAGCGCGATTCTGGATGAGAAGATGAAGATTGAAGGGCAGTTCCTTTATGCTTCTACTATTGGTTTGGCGTTCTGAGCAGTTGTTGGCCTCCACGGCCTTTCCTTTGTTATTATATACCCTAGATCGAAATGTTAGCATGTATCACGTGTATGAATAGATCAGGTGACTGAGGTTATGTAGTTAGGAGTTATCCAGCGCGGTCCGACAGCGATTCGCTTCCTTATAATATATACTGTTTGTCTCGAATCAAACCTAGCTTATTTCCGTGAAGTAGGGAGGTATTTGATGTCCTAGTGTAAATTAATATCCTTCGAGTAATCGAATAGACTTCACAGCCTTCCATTCAGCAGCATGACTTTCACAATCTCTTGAGATTTGGAGGAACTGCATGCATATGTGTGGATATGTCGCGAGCACGACATCTGGGTGATGACGTGGGCCGGAAACGACCAGGAAGCTTCACTAAGCACCGATTACGAGCTTAATTCATCATTAGAATGCCGCCGTCCAGTGGAATGCGACCGTTCCACTTTTCGTATCCCAGCGTCAAGTGTCGCGAAACGTGGAGGTGGGGTAGCCAAATGACTTCTATTCGACAAGTTCGCAATTGATATGTACCTGGAAGCCGTGGAGCAGCCGAATAAGACCCGTTCGCGTCCTGAATCTGAAGCTGCGCAGTGAGAGTGGATTGATGGGTTTCAGATAAAGACCGGGCATTAAGAGCTTTTTGCGTGCGATTTGAAGGTTTCGCGGGCTCTGAGAGAGTGAGGGCATATTGTGCCTGTAAAGGGTAGCGGTGGTCCATGGAGGACTCTTCAGCATGTATGCTTCTCGTCAACTTTGGGATACATTACCCCTCGGTTGTACCTAACCTATCAACCCCTTAGATATCGAGCTCTGGCATTCTGTTGCCTGTGAGTCCCACAAGGTGCGCCGTGCCTTCGGATCGCATGAACATCATTAAAAACCTTAAAAGCAAGCGTAGCGCCCGTACAATCACTTGATCAAAGTTGCCGTCTCAATAATCCGATACATGGGATGAAGAAGCTGTGGATGCGGTGGTTGAGGAGTGATGATGTAGTGGCATAGCACAGTATCACACTCAGTACGTCGGAAGGAGACTCTGAAACAAGCGCTCTCGACCAATCGCTTACCACTCCGTCACGGGGTTCCACCCCAAACCGCCGCCAAGAAATTGTCTCCTACAATTGAGGGATCTGATTGGTTAGACGGGTCAAGGCGGATTTTGAGAGCAGTGGAGATTACAGGAGCAGAAAGATTATTCATTAGACGCCTTGAGCTACATTATGCCCATGAGGTACCCATCATCGTTCGGAATCATCCAGCTTCATCATGCGAAGCGTCCGTGGCGTTTCCATATCCAAAGTTTAATACCTCTATTACTCTATCCATCCCGACAGGGATTCAGCCCACCATACGTCTTGTGTTCCAGCGCCACTGGTCCTCAGGTTTCATGCCCCCCACCCTGTTGCTTCATCATTATGCTCCTCCTCTGTTCCTTGAGTCCTCTCATAAATGTATATGGGCTGTGTCAAGCCATATGCCCGACCGCAGTAATCGCATTGGTCGCGCAGACGGCGCCATTCGTTTAAGACCTGATTTTTGGGTTTTTAAGACACGAGTGTCACCCACCGGAGGGATTCCAAGGCTTGTATCCAGATGAGTCCATGGCTTTGAGATTCGGGCAGTCGTAGGAGTAAGCGCTCGTGGGGAAAAATTCGACTTGAAGGGTGGCCGATGTTTCGCAGCATCGCACAAACTCGTCGTTTGAATCGATAAAGGCTTGGTTCGCCCCTGCCCATTCATGGCTACCCTACCCTGGGAACCTCGCAGAACTATTCCTCGTCCAACATTTAATCCACGTCTCTTGTCTTTTTCTGGCTGTGCCAAAGAATTTCTTCTTTCGTTCGTCACCGGTAACACTTCGTGATATCCGTTCCTTTCATCCACGTACAATCGACAAAATGTATCGACGCGCTATTCTCTTCGTTGCCGCTTTCGCTCTCTCCACCTTGGCTGCTCCTATCCCAATAGCTTCTTCTACTAGCTTGAGTACCAGTTCAGTCATCAATAGACATTATGCAAGGACCGCCACCCACGCTGGGGTACGTTGTTCATATCGTCGTAATATGCCTTCATCCGTTAACAATGGTTGCAGCTTACCGCTCGGAATATTGAGGACATCAATTCTGAAGATGGAGACACTCTTGATACCACTGAAATTAGTTCGAAAAAGAGGAATGAGGAAGAATTTGCTCGGGGTATTGTGGACATCAATTCTGAAGATGGAGACACTCTTGATACACCCGTGATTAGTTCCGAAAAGAGATCATAGAGGCGAGTAGGTGGGATCTCGATTCGCCGAACTTCTCATCGAGAGAAGATGTGGATGGGCCTAATAGTGTTTAAGACTTCCAATCATGCTGGCAAGATCGGAAGGGGACGTTGTTTTTTAATCCGTCTTATACGCAGACATGGTTCT
Source organism: Hysterium pulicare CBS 123377 (assembly GCA_000467715.1). NCBI lineage: Eukaryota > Fungi > Ascomycota > Dothideomycetes > Hysteriales > Hysteriaceae > Hysterium > Hysterium pulicare. The sequence continues at coordinate 221,322 of AJFK01001090.1, forward strand.
TAGGTGCAGCGCTTTATAGGCAAAAAATGGTCCATCTTCTTTCTGCGAATGCTCTCTGTAGGCAGACAATACTGTCTTTGTAGTACATTGTAGTGGATGTGTATCTGATGCCCACAAATTTTGTGTTGACTGAAGTTTGTTGGATTGGCCATCCCTGATTCGGATGACGACTTGGATGGGCGAATACTGTAGTAAAAGAGACGTTCCAAATGCTGTATCGGTCGAGCATTAGATCCAACCAGGCGGAGGCCGATTTTGTCGAATGTTGGATTCCCTTGGGGAAAGCAGATTTTCGGAAACCCAGCAGCCTTTGTTCGGCAGCAACTTGACCCTCAGCTCCTTTGCTTTAGCTCGCGGCGTACCCGCAGATGTTGAGGCAGTGATCTTTTTCTGCATGTCGTCTGGGAGGCCGTAGAGAAGGGTTGCGATGGCCGAAGTTTTCCAAACGCCTACTTGGTCTTTTTCTCTTGACGTTCTGATGATCGTAGCAACGAGGAAGACTAGGCTAATAAAGAGGAGGCCGAGAGGCAAGGAAAGCCATTCCCAACGGACTAAGACAAACGTCTCTTTGCCAAAGGCCGTGCCGGGAACCATTTCATTGCTGGATGATGATCGAATCACGTTCGTCATTGCTGTAGCCAGTCTTTCCATGTGGAGAGAAACGTTGTTCGGGGGTATCCATGGGTTGAAATCGAAGGTGCGAAGCATAGGGGAGCCATTTTTCACAGCAACTTTAAATCTCAACCAAGAAACCGCGGAGGAATTAGCAACTGTAGCGAATGAGGGGAACATTTCGTCGAAAAGGAGATTGGTTTGAAGTGCTGTGACGTTAGACACCCCAAAACTAGAAGCATTATAACCATTGGAAGAAGCGTCGACAGTGATATTCTGAAGATAATGTGTGTCAGTGCCGCCGTTCACTGGGGTAGCCTGCCATGGATAAGGTCCCGAGGTAGTATTTAAGAATGTATCTATCACTTCTTCTGCATATTCCGCCCAGTAGTAAGATGATTCGAATGTCTTGACACACCAGGAGAGCACGCATTCGTGTGCAACGGGAGTCTCGTTTCGATAAACGCTTGCAGGCCCATTTGCAGCGCCAACAATCAAAAAATCACTAATGGGATTGCGGAAGTGTTTGAAGTTGATTGTACCACCAAATAACGGCTGCCTCAGTGGATTGGTAATAAGTGGCAAAGCGCGCATCATTAGAGCTTCCCCTGCTGAAGACTTGACAGGACCCACTCTGTACCCTGACATAAGTACTGGGGCGTTGCTCGTAGCATTGAGGAAATATCCGCACACGGTTCCATTCGGATACGTAGATTCGGTGCCGAGTCCGGTCAAGTTGGCGAGCCAATCAATGCGTGTCGTGAGGCACGTAAATGTGAGGAGTTGGGAAATATCAGCGCAGGCGCTGCATATTCCGAGGGTTTCGTACGGCAGCCACGTGCAATTACTGGTAGGGCAGGAGAGAGGTATATCCGGCCTTGTTCCATTGCCAAATGGCACTGGTTGGGTACCATTTTCGTAGAAAAACTTTTGCACTATAGGTTGGATTTCTTGATCTTGCTGGAGTATCCTCTGTCCGGCACTAAACATGGTACCATAGTGAGGCTCATAGCGGGTGACTTTGGGAATCGAACTATTTCCTTGCAGCGTCCAACGCTCCGGGAAAGCGACGACCTGCTGAAAGAAAGGATCGAGAGCGAGCGAAAGCAAAGTCACGGAGGCTCCAAGTGCTGCTAAAGTCCTGAAAATGATGTATTTAGTATTAGTCCTTGTCGCGTAGTTAACATTCGAATCAACAAAGGGATACATACTTGCACTTCGTGCGGATTAAGAGTAAAAAGCAACCCCACGGTCCCCGAGAAGCATTATCGAATATCTCAAAATCCCACATTTTCTTTGGGGCACCTTGGAACCAACTCCATTTCAGTTGACCGAGAGCCTCGGACGTGGGGAGAACGAGGGCGGCAGAGGCGACCTTGGAAAGGATGGCAATGTACGCGTTTAATGTAAGGCCAATTGGCCACTTAGGTAATCGTTCATCTCTGAGGCACAAAAGGACTCCAACAATGGTACTCATGCATAGAGCACTAATCACCCAGCTGATGATTTCAAGCAGCCATTGTTTGACAACGTTCCGGGATGAGTTGTAACGCCATAGCCTTTTCTCGATTCGTTGGGCAATGTTTGGTGAAGATCCGTCCTCTTTACCCATTTTCGATTCAATTGTGAAAGAGGGCAGATTCAATGGAGCATTTGTGATCCCAAGGCCAGCATCGAGGCAATGTTCAGGTTCTGAGTCGGGTTTCTCCGCGTTCTGGGGAGGGCATCCATCAGTGCGAGTCTGCGGTCTCTCTGGAAACCGTTGATTTGCAGCAGAATCCGGCTCTCTAGGTAGGTTGCTACCCACAACTAACTCTCTTCTTATCTGAGATCCAGTCTGGTTAGGAGCCCGCTTGGTCAATGTTCCAAGTACATTGCTACCCTGACTGTCGTCGGCAGGAGGAACATAACGTATAACGGGGCGACGCGGCCGTCTCTGAGGTGTGGCTTGCGTTACTGATTTTGGGTTCTGAGCATTCATAACAGTTTTAGGTGATGAAACTGTAATGTAGTGGATGGCTCGTCCGCCAGGAGCGGCTTGCGTCGGAGGGATGTGGAGTGTTTTCTTAGTAGCTTTAAGGGCCGTTGGCGTTCTGCGCTCACCATGAGCTTCTCGGTATAGAGAGATAGATGGATATTGTGGCCATGAAGGTAGCTGTGATGGGATTGACATTTGAGGGAATTTGAATAAATATTGGTCTTGCTAGAAGAGCCAACCGCCCGATTCTCCTCTAAATTTTCGAAAAAGAAAATGCTCTCTCCATGAGGATTATAGTGAAAAGATAATGCCGGGTTAGACGGTCCCCAAAATGGAGAGCTATGATCGAAATGTTGACGCACGTGGAGAGAAAGCCGTGTTTTCGTTGTCTGCTTTGCTTTGCCTGCAACTACCACTAAATTTGGGGCTGATATGTCTTTGAATGAGCTATGATTATCGATGTAAGAACCAAAGGCGCGACATCAAGTCGAAATCTTTCGCTGGCGTGAGCAGTATAAACGAGAAGGTGCCGTAGGGGTGGGGCCAGGTAACCATAAACAAATCTTGCCGCTTGAAGGTTACCGAGATCGGTTTCAAGCAAGGGTAGGCAAGAGTGAAAACGATTGGTAGCTGCATGAAACACCATAAGATGTTGTAATGTGGAGCGTGCGTGGCATAATCTGGATTAAACGCATTGCTAATGCCGAATTCCGGTCAGCGTGAGTCTAAACGCAGGAGCTTGCCTAAAAACAAGCCAAGGGATAAGGCTGAAGCTTGTTTTGTCAAAGCTGGGTGAGGCAAAGGGCGTCGGATCTCTTCAGACCGGGACAATTGACCTAACTCAGCCCTACCGAGACGAAATTAAGCGCTGGGAGCTAGAGTGACCCATAATGCGCAAGGTATAGGCGCCAGAGTATACATTTTTATCTATCTATATCCTGCGTTAGCTCGTTGTTGAGTCGGATTGATGATGAAATTGTGGCACAGCATGTGGGCGGCTACATCTCGTCATGCATACTGAAACCATCTCGGGAAAGCCACTGTAAGAAACGAAAGATGCGAGAAGAGAGTTGTCGAATGGATGTAATGATATAGTATGTTGACCAACACGGGAAGAAATGACTATTTGTCTCCAGTGAATGGATGTCGGGATGATGTTTTAGCTTCGAGCTTTAGCCTTGGAAAGTGGTTAGTCGCGCTACGTAAGCGAGGATCTAACTATTTTTGGAACATATCTCGGGTGTCCTGCCATCGATGTATGCATCAATCATTTCTTCTAGAAGTCCGTAACTATCGTTGTATACTCTATTGGGACAATATTGATCACAACTGCCCTCAGTTGTGAAGCCAGAGCAGTTGCGTTTCGGAGATACCCCGCGTACATAAGCAATTTGTACCCAAATATATCCATGGCCCCCACGTGAATCTGTGAACGTCACTATGCAGGCTGGCGCTTATAACAGCTGAAAAGTTAATAATATAAGGGATCGACAGCAAGCGCGTAGCAGGCTTCCATGTTCTCTGCCAGAGCCGCACTCAATCTAATCGCCTACTAGAACATTTGCTGAACGGTGTACAGATTTGCAGGGTAGTCCATGAAAACGTTCGAAGGGACTTCTTTTCTTCTATAAACGGCACACTGGGGCTGTTATGCTCGCTATTACTTCTAAGAATTAGGAGGACGTGAGGAGTACTTTTGTGTGAATTAAGTAGGCAACTTGAAGAAGAGTTTGGTAAAGTTCAACGACGCGTAAGCGGCGATTATCTTTAAAGATCTCGTTTACGTTCTGATTTATTCTATATTATGACGGTGTTCTTTTTGATTTCTCTTCCGTTTTCCCTTTGGTTGGGGTTCTCCCTGGTTTGGGTAGGTAACGTCAACCCTTAGTTTCATAAACGTTGCAGATTGTCTTATATGATCCGATGTCGACTATCCTTGCTACGTCTTGACGAACGGTGAGTTGGAACATATTTAGACTATAAATAGACATCCGATGTGTTTGATTTCGAATAGGTAGTCCACAAAACGTCTAATGCCCAAGTAGGAAATCATTATATCATTTATCATTTATTCATCGACGTTATGTTGCGATTACAGGTGAGAAGTAGGTATTCGTAATCCCAAATATCATTCCAAATAAGTCAGGCTTTCTCCAAATCCACCGCAGAGTCCGTCGTGCTACGATTCAGCCCGCCAACCAAATTAATAGTATCAAGAGGATACATCTGATCCACCGGGTCCGACAACTTCCTGAAATTCTTATTGTCGACTTTATTCGGACTTGAGATGACGGGCTGCCAATGTATTCCACCAGAGTTTTCGGATGAACTTCCCGTCTGGTGCGTCCGAAAGCCCCGGATGGAGTTCCGTACCCATTGATACGCCGAAGATTTTAGGCCGAGGCGGATGACCGGGCGCATTACTGGAAGACATGCGTTGACGACTCCTAAGAGAGGCTCGACGATAGACCACATGCCCAAGTCGGCGTAGGAATACGAAAAGTCCTGAAAGTCCATCCGGATGATGTAAATAACTCGGAGAAGTGAAACCACGCAGATGCTACGGATCTTTAGCTTCTTGAACAGGTGATCCTTAAGGTATGACGTTGAAACACTTACACTGCTCCCAGGCTGAACATCGCGATAACTCCGAATTTCTTTGCCGATGGCATTCGCAGCTGAAACAACATGGGCATCGGCATTATAACAATGAAGACGTCAATGATGAGGTTCAGAGCGCCGGCGATGACGTAAGTCTCCTGCGCATGCTTGTCGCAGGTGCCTCTAATCGCCTTGTCCCAATTGAATTGTACAGGTTTGCATATTAGGAACGTCTCCAAGAGGACTGAGATAAAGTAACACATCGAAACGGCCATGGCCCCAAAACACACTCTCCGAAAGCGTTCATCCGGAAAGATCGTAAGATAGAGATGGAGAATGGAGAACTTCACAGAGGTATTTGCTGCTCCCCAGACTGGCTGTCCGGCAGTGAAAGCGACGAAGACTCGGCTTCGGTATCTTGGATCAATATCGCGCATGTGATAGCCCTTGCCGGACCAAAGCGATGCTGCCAAATGAAAATACCTGTCAGTTTTTTCGCTACTCATCCACACCGTTCTCGGAGTCAACACTTACACGTTAATGCAATGGCAAATAGGCTGGTGCAGAAAAACAGTGCCACCAGAATCGCGTAGTCATTGAACGCAAGTCGCTTTCTCTTCACTGAGCGCGCCCATAAGCGCAGCCAGACAGCTATTATCGCGAAAATTTCCAAAATGCCAACTAGTATAGTCTCTTTCAAAGCAGGGTTGGACACGCGAGAGGATGGGAACTTGTATGAAGCCATTGCAATGATCGACAGGCACAAGGTTTATTGGGTATAGGAACAGCTTGAATTGATTAGGTTTAAGGGTTGAGTCGGGACCCACTCTCGTCTTATAGAGACAGGGAAGACTACGCACATAACATTTAAGATGGTTAATGGGGGTCGCACTGCTTACATCCTGTTTCTTGATATTCATGAGTAGGGTGCAACAAATGTTTGCCGACGGCTTGAACAATGTCTTTCTGCTCCAATCGTGTAGAGATGGGCGACGTGAATGTTGGCGGAGGATTCTGCGTGTCAGCAGAAGATATGCCATAAGGCAGTCCATCTGCGAGCTTCAACTACAAGGATAAGCGAGTCTGACACCCACGGCCTACTCCTGGCGAGGTCGACCATACAGTTGAATGTCAAGGGTAGCGAATTGAGTCGGAATCTCGGCGTGTATGCGCTCGCACTTGCAACTTTTACTTTTGCGTCCATAGTCAACGCAACAATCGCTTTGTAGCGGAAGGGTATGGTGTCCAAATGGTGGAATGAGGCTTGAAGGCGTTGTTTGGGGGCGGCATCGTCTTATGATAGCACACTTGCATATAAGCAACAGGTGGGCATGTATTGCTTTTGATCCGGAAAGTCCGGAGTTGTTGTGGGTCGCTGGACCGGCCCGTATTGCGGAGATCTGTATATGATCACCAAGCACTTGCATGATGTGGAGTGAAGTAGTTGTGTGTCGGTGTCCGTGTTGATGCACAACACACTCCAATGAGGCGCGGACCACTCCGCCTCCTCTAAGCGCAGTCCTTCTCGCGTATACTTGCATGCTGCGCAATCGAACGTATCTTGTCAATTTCAACGATTCACTTTTCAAGTACTTTGTTTTCCCAACTGTTGACTCCACTCAGCTTATTCTCTCCAAGACTGGGAAGCTAATGGCGGATAAGCGGTACGACTTCATCATCGTAGGCGGAGGTACAGCGGGACTTGTACTTGCCAATAGGCTCTCCCAAGACGACAATGTCTCTGTGCTAGTAGTAGAAGCGGGTGGTAACGGTGATGAAGACCCAAGAGTTATGGTTCCCGGCCTTTTCAGGACAAACGCTAACACCGAAAACGATTGGGCTTTCACTACTGTTCCTCAGGTAGGTCCCCAAAATGGCGGTGCTCTCGCGTGAATACTCATGATTCTATAGAAACATCTGAATGGAAGAGTCATCAACCATATGCAAGGGAAACTGCTTGGGGGCACAAGCAGCATCAATGCTCAAGCTTTGATTCTGCCATCGGCATCCGACCTGAATGCTTGGGAGAAGCTCGGAAACACCAACTGGAACTGGGAGACTATGGAGCCTTACCTGAAAACATTCTTCACTCTTAGCGAGCCAGAGGAATCCACCTCTGAGCGTCTGAACCTCGCTTGGTCGAAGGATTCTTGGTCAGAGGGGGATACCTCCACTCTTGGAGGTCCGGTCAAAGCTTCATTTACCGATGTTCAGGAGGAAGGTGCCTTAGGAGCCGCCTGGGTTCAAACCTTCAATAACCTTGGATACCCATTGATGCATAGTCCTTTCGACGGCGCTTCAACTGGACCGTACAATGGCGCGTCTACGATTGATCCAGTTACCAAAACGCGGGTCTCCTCGAGTAATGCGTACTACCATCCAGTGAAGAACCGGAAGAATCTCGAGGTTCTGACAGGTTGCACCGTTGAAAAGGTTCTTCTTGAGCAGAACGGAGTCAACGGCTACACTGCAATCGGTATTCAATGCACCCAAGGGGAAGAGCGACTCATAATCAATGCAAAGAAAGAAGTGATTCTGTGCGCTGGTGTCTTTCAATCCCCAAAACTACTCGAATTATCCGGTATTGGCGACCCTGACGTCCTAAGCGGCCACGGTATCGATGTTAAAGTCGCCAATCCTTATGTGGGAACTAACCTGCAAGACCATCTGATGCACTCTATCAGTTTCGAGACCCAGGACGGATTCCCTACAAGAGATAACCTGCTCCGTCGAGATCCGGCTGCCATTCAAGCTGCGATGGGTGCCTACAAATCGAATAAGCTTGGACCTTTCTGTAGCAGTGCCGTCACGAGCTTTGCGTACCTTCCCCTAGACGACTTCAAGAAGGATTTTCAGCAGCGGGACTCCTTCCTGGACCAGGTTTCGGTAAGTAGCACGAAGCATCCGCTCGATCATCACCGCCTTTCTGTGCTTAAAACCCTCATGCAAAACCAGAAGGAAGGCACTGCACAGTACTTTCCGTATGCTGCTCAAGCGACTCTAGCGCAAGGTTCCATGCAGCCAGGAAATTTCATCACTTTTGTTGTTGCCCTTTCCCATCCCCTTTCAAGCGGCACAGTCCATATTTCCTCTGCTGATCCTTCGGTAAAACCAACGATTGATCATCAGTACCTTTCTCATCCCCTGGACATAGAGCTCCAGGCCCGGCATGTCCGCTATATCGAGAAAATCGCAGCAACGGAGCCGCTATCAACTCTCCTTAAGCCTAACGGACTACGAAACCATCCTGCGGCCTTTATCAGGAACGATCTCGAAAAGGCCAAAGAGTACGTACGGCTTGCTGGAACTACCAATTGGCATTCCGTTGGAACGTGTGCCATGGCTCCGAGGGAATCTGGAGGGGTAGTCGATCCGGAGTTACGCGTTTACGGTGTCGGCAATTTACGGGTTGTAGACGCGAGCGTCATGCCTCTCATTCCCCAGTCCAATACCCAGAGCATGGTGTATGCTATTGCGGAAAGGGCCGCCGATATCATTCGAATCAGAAACTGAAAGATATCAGCTGATGGTTATATCATCCTGCCTACCTCTAGCAGAGGAAAGTTTCGTTGCTCTGAACATTAATCATTCATGCTACGGTAGAGGCTTCATGCATCTTTATCTTTTTCGTACAGCCTTCTACTTGATGCCAAATCCCGAGGAAGAGATTACATGCACCTTTAAACAATTACGATCTCGGTCTTCTTGAATTCTCCTGGCGAAAAAGGAGCGGACGGAAGCGGGGTGTAAATATGGGAAAAGGTGTGCCTCAACCATGTGAGGCCTAGGTCGAGCGCTGGTTGACTGGAAGAATAGATTTCTGCATGGCTCACAGAATTGATCATAATGAAGCTGTTCGATCGTTTCCACTCCTTCTGCTTGTGCTTTCAAGAATCAGTCATCCAAGGTGCCTCTGAAATGCCGCCAGGAATCCACGTATTTCTGAACACAAGCCGGCCATAATAACTCCCGAGAGAATGTCTCAATAGTGAAACTGCGGACGATGACTCAGACTGGGAGGATCTATAACAAATGTTGGTGAGAACTGTGGACGCGTTGGACAAGGACACGGACTTGAGGCTCTAACCTTGTAGGCTTCTAGCGGACCCAGATACAGCAAAATTCGCCTTGGCAGGGGTTAAGTCGCTCACGTGATTTCGCGAACCGGTATCCACGGATTCCGCACTATTTATATCGAAAGTTGAATAGGTACAGCTGCGTTACCTTGTCAATAGACATTTAAGACTGGCCGCTCCCGCGTTCTCCTTCCTTTATCACTCATCTATACCTACAAGTGCTCCCATTTCATTACCGAGCAGACATATCTGCAACAAACCCAAATCCAGACTCAAAAAACCAACTTTCAACACTCATATCTCTAAAACATTCTCCTAAATAACTCCCTTTAAGTCAACAATGTCTCAACACTCCATCCCCCCAATCTACCGCTTCAGCTTCACAATCCTCGACCCCCTCATCGCTCTCACCGGCGCCACAGTCGTCTTCTTCTCCCCGTCAACCGTAATGTCCTCGTTCCTCCCCACCGCCTCTCCCGCCAGCATCCCCCGCGATCAACTCTTCATGTACCAACAACACGCCTCCGGGCTCTGGACCATCGCCTTCCTCATGGCCTTTTAACTGAGGTATACGAGTGACATCGGGGTGTGGAAATTACTACAGGCGGCCGTGAGTATTACGGATATTGCCGCGCTTTGGAGTATTTGGCATACGCTGGACGCGCAGGGCAGAGGCAGTATTGAGGCAGTTTTGGGGGCCGAGTGGGGGAGTATCGTGGTGTATGTCCTCATCCTGGTTTTGAGATTGAGCTTTGTTGCGGGCGTTGGGTTAGGTGGGGGTAAGAGGACCAAGAGTGCTTGATATTGAGGTTAAGATGAAAGAGATACCTTCATAAAGGTCTCGAGATCGAGCGTTTCTTGGAGCAGTTGAGAGCGAGTGGAGGTTGAACTGAGTGGAGGGATGGCCAATGTACATGGATTTGATGGAGGGTTAGAAGGAGATCGGAAATGTGACGATTGCATGTGTTGCTAGGTTCGAGAAGAAGAGAACATGCGTGATCTTTGAGTTACAAAGAACAGTGGCATCTTACATTGCTGTACCGCATCTATAGTAGTCCCGGATTTTATCTATCCTTTCCCTTTTTATCATGCAACGCCTCTTCTCCCACCAACCTTCTTCATACCCTCTCTCATTTCTTCCGTCACTTTGATAGATGGTAGTTCAATCTCTCCCTTTTCATCGGGCTTGGGCATGAAGCCAAGCTCGATCAGATACGCGACATAAATTCCAATCTCACGCTCAGTTACCGCGCCGCCAGCACTACGGTCTTCACCGGTCCAAGCAGCATCTAGCTTGAGCGCTTTTGTAGCGTTGTCGTCATCCAGCTCTGGAGCCCTGGTATCGGCGGGTAGGGATCCAGTTACGAAGTGGTATAGGGGAAGTAATGCGTGCTCCTCTCCATCCCCTTGGTATGCGACATAGTTTTCCATTGACTTTCTCCATTCGTCATAATCGACCATTGGCACATTGTATCCGTATTTCTCCAGAGCGCCAACAAACTCATTGAAGGTGATGCGCGGATGCGAGGTAATCTGTGCAACGCCGAGAGGCTCTACAGGAGCATTCAAAGAGGCAGCGACGACAACTCGAGCAACGTGCGTGACTGGGACCATGTTGATCGTGTTCGTGATATTGGGTCGGCTGTGGAGCTGGATGCAGCCCTTCAGCATTCGAATCAGAAAGTCATCCGTGTTGGTTGCTGATGAAAATATTAGTTATAGTTCGCATGTGAACTGACAAGCGGCCACTTACTTCCGGCTTCTGGATCACCAGTCACATATCCGGGCCTGATGATACACCCATTCAATCCCTTCTCTCCTGCTTGGCGCACTAGATATTCAGCAGCCCATTTACTCTGGCCATATCCCGTCCCAAGACCTTTCCTTGAGCCTTCTAAATCATCCGCCTCGCTAACGCCATGACCACCTTTTGCCAAGCTTTCCTCCGAGGCTTTGACATAGTGTTCGTTGTCCAAGACTGAAGTTGAGCTTACAAATCCTAAGCTTTTAGGCTTGCCAACAGTACATAGTGACAGTGCTGTCATGGTGCTGAGGACATTGGGACCGCGTAGTCGAGAGTAAGGCAACACCCAGTGAACTAATGCGCCGTTGTGAACGATGACATCCACTGTGTCGGCCAACCTATTCCAAAGGTCCGGCGACAGGCCGAAATTTGGTTGTTCTAGATCGCCGACAACACACTCAAGACGTGAGCTCCATTGGTCTTTCCAGATTCCGTAGGCCTGACATGTCTGCTGAATTCTGCTGGTGGCGGCTTGTGAGTCTTTGGCTCGCACTAGAATGATCACATTGCCGGATGAGCGTGACAACAGATCTCGTAATATGTATGCGCCAAGAAAACCAGTACCACCTGTTAAGAGTGTTGTTATCTTCTCCCCTGGTTTAATGGGATCCCTCTTAGCAAATGAAGTTAGCTGCTTAGCAAGGTCTCGTGCATCAGCGGAATAATCTTCATCCTCCGGTATTTCATCCGGCTGCTCAGCAGAATCCAATCTTAGTCCTATAGGGTCTAGAGCTTGGTCGATGCTGGCCGAGAAGCCCCGAAGGGAGGGATGTTGGAAGATGGTATTCATGGGTACGTCAACCCCTGTCCACTTTTGTCTGACCTTCAATAGCATCTGCTGAGCAATGATACTGTGGCCGCCCAGGTCAAAGAAGGAGTCTCTACCGCTGATGCTGTCCGCGTCTACGCCACGAATGAGACCACCCCAGATTTCTGCCACGGACTTTTCTGTAAACGTAAGAGTCTTCCCAAGTTGTGAGGGCCTTCTTGTTCCGGCTGCTGCTAATTCCTGGGGCTCGGGGAAAGGTAGCGCGGGGCGATCAATCTTTCCATTGGGGTTTAAAGGAAATCGGCTGAGTGGAACGAGAACAGATGGGACTGCATAAGCAGGTAGTTTCTTTTTGAGATGCTCTCGCACGTCGTCTCGCAGGTATCGGAAGCGCTTCAGCATCCCCACCATACTTGTGTCAGTTGAGCTATCTGTCACTCCTCTTTCTTCTAGCCATTGCTGCCATCGTTTCATTTCAGGAACAATGTAGCCTTGGAAAATTAGTCTACGTGCTGAAAACCATGATATGGATGTTTACTTACTGACAAGATTTGGTTCTTCGTAAGCGTCGCGTTTGAGTAAAGTGACGTTTTCGCGAACCAACGGATGTGCAGCCAAATGAGAGTCAATTTCTCCTAGTTCAATTCGAAACCCGCGTATCTTTACTTGATTGTCGACTCGGCCTGTGCAGTGAACGTTGCCATCTGGGCCGTAATGACCTAAGTCACCAGATCTATAGAGCCTGTCTCGAGGACCTTTCCAGTATTGCCGCCACGGTTCGGGTTTCCCTTGGCTCTCTACCTTTTTGTTGTCTTCGTCAACCCATTTCTTAGGGTCCACGAACCAATTCTCAACGAACTTCGTCGCCGTCAGATCTGGGAGGCCTAGATATTCTTCTGCCAAACCTCCAGCCCGGACATATATTTCGCCGCTCTGACCAACGTCGCAAGTTTTATTTCGGTCCTCTCGATCCACAACTAACAATTGAACATTGTTCATTCCTTTTCCAGCTGGAATGACCTCACCTAGACCATCAAGGAAATCCGACGCTTCATTCCGGCTAGGTAGCTCGTAGTAACTCACGGCTCTTTGAGTCTCCGTAGTGCCATACATATTCACAATTCGGACATTGGGCGCAAGATCCTGGAGCCTCCTGCAATCTCTTTTAATCAGTAAGTCACCAACGAAAAATGAATGATGTAGGCTTTCAAATATCGCAGAAGCCCCTCCCACCAGGATCTGACCCATGGCTGGAGTAAGATGAGTCACGGTAGCTCCATATTTGCGCATCCACTCCGCAAGTTTCTCATGCTGGATGTCTTCCTTGGTCGGAACCAGTAATTGCGCACCAAGGAATAGCGGTGTGAAGATATCTCTTTGTATAGGATCATGTGCAATGCCCGATAACATCGTGAATTTATCTTTGTCCGATAACCCGAATGTCTCGGCCATCCATGGGAAGTAATGGGTCAGGGAGAAGTGTCGCCCTTTGACACCTTTGGGTCTTCCCTCAGATCCAGACGTAAATGATAGCGTTGGTGTGGAGTCAGGTCCCACAAGAACTCCAGGAAGCTCTGCTTTCGATTTTTGCTGGTCTGCCAGGCAGTCGTGGCCATTCATGCTCCCACCGATGATTGTCCCATCGTCCTGTAACTGTAATCCTGGAACTTCGGTCCGCAGATTTAGGTGTTCCGAAATATATAATCGAACCTGCTCTGATAGGGGGCCGGCTTCCTGGGTGGTCTTGTCGATAACGACGAGCGCGCGAGGCTGAGAGACTTCAAGGTAAATGCATTGACGGTCTGGAGGATATCTGAAGAGTAGAGATTAGATCGTAATTGATTGTATTTGGAAGTCAGGAGCTCACAATGGATCCAAAACCGAGAACGTAGCCCCTGCCGCAAGCACAGCGATGATAGCTACTACAAGATCTACGCCTCGATGTGCAAATATCATAACCACTTCTCCACGTTGTATGCCATTCTGAACGAAGTGGTGGGCCAATATCGCTGAAGCCTCGAAGATTTGTCCGTAGGTGAATTTACGCTCCGGCGTCGTGCTTGAGGCTGTTTCCACGACGCATGGTCGATCTGGATGCTTTTTAGCATTTGCGGCGAAAATTTCGTGAATTGGTCCTTTGAAATCAGCCCAATGGAGGTCCGCTGTGGGATCCGGAAGAAGAGGCTGCTCTACTGAGCCCATGATGACGGTCAATTGAATTTATATGCAGGTCGCACAGCTATCGATAGTGTGGCATGTCCACTGTGGGGGAAGGAACAAGAGTTGGCTTTGATGGAAATACAATGTTATTCTCCCAATTGACTAAGGATTGAAAGATGATCACTTATAACACCAAAAAGTCGAGATATGCCTCCAGGAGATGAAGTTTTCTAGATCAAATGACGCAGCAAATGCTAGAATTGAGTCAGTGCGAAATCGGAAGTCTAGAAAATAATCTGGGGAAATGGGAAAAACACTTTCTCCGCTTTTCCGAGCCGCCAGAACAGACAAGGGTCCAAAAATGTTCCCGGAACTGAGGCTCAACATGTGAAGACAATTCAGCCGTCTCCAATTGTTCCCGTCGATAGCTGCATCTTTCGAGACGCCTAACTCATGTTTCTTCTTCTTCGTTTTTAGTTGTCCTTCTTTCGAAGCCTTCGAACTTTCATCCCTTTTTGAACGCTATCTCGCGACTGGGTAAGCCGCGTCACGATTATCAGGGGCGGTATTCACCCCATTACGCACTCCTTTAGCTGTCTTCTCATCGAGTGGGGAGCACCTCCAATGCCACGATAATCATTCATCATCTGCTTTTCCAGTGCACTTATCAAATCTCAAACATGCCGGTCCAACGAACCTGCTTCGGACGTCCCATCCGCCTCCAAATGCCACCTCGACGATTCCAAGTCCTCTTTTCCATTCTAATTTGGATAATATTTTCCCTCCTTCTATTTGGGCCTCCAACCCGTGCCGACATTCCCACTTATGAAGATATTAAAGATACCATCAAAAACCCAAAGCTCCCCGAGCTACCGACCGTCCATAATCCATTCGGACCCGCTGCCCACAAACCCCCGGTGCAGGCAAATAGCTCAAGCGGAGACGCGAAGTGGTATAATGACTGGAAATGGCGGAATCCTTTTTCATCTTCCGTTACTTTGGATGAGAACCGGGCTGTGCTGCCTCCATTGAAGGAACGACCACCGATTTACACCTTTTACGACGCGGGGAAGAAACAGGATAAAGCAGAGACGGAATCAGAGAATAAGCTTTTACTTGCATGGAGAAGGGCTTGGTGGGCGCAAGGTTTCAAGCCGCAGGTCCTGTCCAGAGCTGAGGCACAGAAGAATCCTCTCTATGAACCCTTCCAACGACTAAAACTCGACCACAAGTTGGAATTTGAGTTTATAAGATGGTTAGCATGGGGACATATGGGGACGGGTATTCTGGCAAACTGGCTGGCCTTACCGATGGCTCCATATGAAAACCCTCTACTATCTTACCTTCGCAGAGGCGAATATCCAAAACTGACCCGGATAGAGTCGCTACAGAATGGTGTTTTCTTTGGAGAGAAGCAAGCTATCAACGATGCGCTGAAGTTTGTTCTGGACCATCCTTATTTCAAGAACATGACTACGAACAAAGACAAGCTAGAGTCCCTAGCCAAAAAGGAGGGCGGTGCTATGGTCAACCTCATGAATAAGGATATAATCGATATTGATGAAAAGGGCGATGGCGTGGCCTATTATTCCACCGACACCATCGCCTCTAAATACAAAGCTGTTCAAGAAAAGCTCAACTCCAACACCACCCAGGTCGAAGGTCTCAACATGCTCGCTGAGCTCATCAATTCCCACCTCCACATCACCTGGCAGAACACATTTCCGGACGGCATTGCGATTCTCAAACCATTACCAGACCACACCACAGCTCTGACCCACGAAGCTATCGACATCGCCCGAAACCTTACGCAATGCCCTAGCTCCCCAATGATGTCCACCTGCCCACCCAACCGTCCTAAATGCAAACCCTGCGTCTCCGCACAACCCCTAAAGCTCCAACTCCTCCCTCATTTCAGGAACACCTCAACCCTCTACACCATCGGCACGGTTCCGCATCCTTATACCCTCGCCACTCTCCACTACACCCGCGACAATATTGACGCGGCTTTCCTCCGCCGCCACACAGACCGCGACCCATGGGTCCTCGCCGCAACACAAGAACTCCTCGGGACCGCCTCGTCCGGCCAAACCCGCGTCGTCCGCTTCAAGGAAGCCGTCGCCTCTGCACGCACTGGCTCCCACTCCCTCTGGCTAACCGCCGAACGCGAAAGCCAAGTCGATCTCGACTGGATCTTCGGCTTCAGCCTCCCTCACAAGTCCTGGGACGGCACCTCCGAAACACCAGTCCCAGGTCCTGAGCGTCGTCCACCGCCTCCGCCGCCCCTAGAGGGCATCCACAAGCCAAATGATAATGAAATTCAGCTTGAGCGGAATAGGGTTACGAAGGCGAGAGCGGCTATTAAATCCAAGGATAGAAGGATGCAGGAGCTTGTTGATGCGACGGAGAAATGGAATCTGGCGGATACGGAGGCTTGGAGATTTGCTAGGGCTTGGAGTGCGAGGAGGAGGATTGAGAGGAGGAAGTGGGAGGAGGAAGAAGATGATTTTGCGGGGGCGGAGAGGAAGGCTGGTGGTGGTGGGGCGGGAGGTAGGTGGAGTGATAAAAGGAATTAAAAAAACGTGGAAGAGATGGCCTTTGGGAAGTGTTTGCATTGGTGGTGTTCTTGGTGATTAAGGCGCTTGCTTTTGGGTTGGAGTCTTGATTTTCTTCTGCGATATCTACCGCACTATTCGCAAAGAGGAGGTTTTGTATATTTAGGATGTGCGGATCAGGAACGGATGGAACACATAAAACTAGATTATTTAGAACATTCGGGATCGGCGTTACTGTAAACAACTATCACCTTCTATTAGTATTTTAGATCTTTGTCGGGGTCTAATAATGTGATAAGTAAGCACGATACTGAAGTCGTACTCCCACGTATAATTTGAAGCTACGAATGGTTTGAGGGAGCTCATGCATCATGTCTTGCAACCGATCAAAGTCAAGGGAAACGTAAACTCTCTATTTGTAAAGTTGATCTCCATGTGCATAGTGAAAAGCTATTATATATAAAATGGGTATCTTTCGATTTGAATATGCTTTCAAGTCCATACAAAATCCCAATTCTCCTTTCCAAGCATTCTTAATCCCAAATACCTTCCAACGCCAGAGCCTATGTCCAAGAGATTGAAACCCCTCCCCTCCAACCCTCTACCATCCAAACTCAAGTCTCAACCATCCACCTCAGGCACCAACCCATCATCCTCCCCCTCCCTCAAAGAATCCCCATCAACCCTACTCCCAAAATCCGCCTCTTCTAGGAACCGTCTCCCTCTAATCTTTTCCGGCAAATACTCCTGCACCACCTTCCCGTCCACAAAGTCCGGATTATATTTATACTCCTTCCCATACCCCATCTCCTTCATCAGCCGCGTCGGCGCATTCCGTAAATGGACCGGCACAGGCAATCCCGCTATCCCCGGTTCATCGAGCGCATCCATTGCGTTCGATAAGGCGCGGTAGGAGCGTGTCGATTTGGGGGATAGGCAGAGGGCGATGACGCAGTGGGCGAGGTTGATTCGACATTCCGGCATCCCGATTTTTTCGCATGCCGTGTATGTTGCTGTGGCTAGGGGGAGCATGCTGTTGTCTGCTAGGCCGACGTCTTCGGATGCTACGACTATGAGGCGGCGGGCGATGTAGAGAGGGTCTTCTCCTGATTGTAGCATTCGTGCGAGGTAGTAGAGAGAGGCGTCGGGGTCTGAGCCTCGGATGGATTTGTGCAGGGCGGAGATGTTGTCGTAGTGTTGGTCGCCATTGCGATCGTAGACGAGGGTGCGGGTTAGTTCGCGCTTTATGTCTTCGGCGGTGACAGAAGCCTTTTTGGAGAGGTTCATGGCGAGGTCGAGGAGGTTGAGAGCGGTGCGGGCGTCGCCGTCGGAGAAAGATGCGAAGTATTTCAACATCGCGGTGTCTAACAGCTCCGAAGTGCATTGTTCAGCTTCCATGGCTCGCTCCAATATAGTTACTATGTCCTTGTCGCTAAGTTTTGCGAGTGTGAAGGTCCGACAGCGGGAGAGAAGCGCATTTATGACCTTGAAAGATGGGTTCTCGGTCGTCGCTGCTATGAGTGTTACCTGTCCAGCTTCCACGGGGCCCAGAAAGACATCTTGTTGTGATTTGCTGAACCTATGTATCTCGTCGCAGAAGATTATCGTCTTTCGTCCAGTCAGGTTCAACTCTTTCAATGCTTCTGCGAATATCTTCTTCACTTCGCCTACGCCTGTACTCGTACTATTTATCTCCACGAATCGAGATCCCGAGGTATTGGCTATGAGACGGGCGATTGTGGTCTTCCCCGTCCCTGGCCCGCCCCAGAGAACCATGGAGGGAATCGTATTGGATTCAACCATGCCGCGCAAAAGGCCATTGGGACCGACGAGGGACTGCCCGTATACTTGGTCCAAGGAGGTCGGGCGCATGCGCTCTGCTAGTGGCGCGACCTTTTGTAAAGCACTTAGCTTGGTCCGTTTTGGAAGGGTTGGAGATTTCGGTTCTCCATCTGTAGGGATATCTATCGTCTCGCCAAAGCATCGTTTCGTTCCCGCTGAGGGGGATTTAGGGAGCTCTACATGCTTCGTTTCCGTCGAAGGAGCTGGAGCAGGCGATGAAGCTATTCCATTCTTCGAGCTAGTGCCCCGTTTCGCAGCTGGAGTGGAGAAGAAACTGTGGGTTTTCTGGGTGCTAGATGGGTCGTTTTGCAGTTCGATGAGGTGAGATTGGCATCCATCATCGATGTGTTCGTTAATAAACGATTCCTTGACTTCCTTGTTGCATAGTGGACAGAGGACCATTGCTCAGTCGATGAATGGATGAAGTTGTCGCGTAAATTAATCTGTTGCAAACGCGTGGGAATGTGACTCCGATCCCGATGTCGGTCTTACTTGTTGACCACTTTTCTTCACAAAACCACCAAATCAAGAATATTAATCCAACCACGCCCTAGAATTTTATAATTCTCTGTAGCATAGAAGACCTATATATAAGGAGTGATTAGGCTAAGACTTATAAAACTCTGGGGTTTGCTTAGATTGAGATTCTTGATTTGGCGGTTTTGCATATAAATTAAAGTCCGCTCTCAGTGGACAGTAGCACATATCCATTGGCACGATTATCTTTCGGCGATGACGGTTCATGGACTTCTACACAGTAAACACGGGAGCACGACGGCAGGCTCGTACTCCCCAGCACCGTCTTTTATACCCAACCACACTGGGGTGTGCTCCACCCTTGAACCTCACTGCCAGGTGCATCACAACAACATTCTCGGCGATTCGGCTCGTCCGGTCACAGTCATGTCCCCTTCCTCGCCATCTCCCTGCTCTTCGCTATTATCCTCTCCTCCTCCCAGTCTTTCCTCTACCTAGATAACATCGCTCGCCATACTCAGAACAGACGACTCACATGGGCCCGTGGTATAGGATGCAATCTTTGAATCGGTAACATTATCCTTGAACCAAGTCTGAAAGGGCCCTTCAACCCACGCGGCAACTACACAAAGTACATGCAGCAAGCGGAAGCTGTTTTCCATCTTATAAGTGCCCCCAACGCAGGCCATCCGCCACAGCGTCATTCTGTGCCTGCTCCTCGTATTGGGCATACTTGATATGCTCCTTCATCTCTTCTTGCTTGCCGTCCCCGTTCCAGGGAAGGTATCATACCCAGCATTCCTACTACCGCTCCCAGTACCTGTTCTCTTCCCCTCGTAACTGCCTTCATCCGCTCCTCTCTTGCGGCTCCCCATTCCCCGCATACTGCTGCTGCTTTCGCTTGGCCGGCTGCCGTTCCCAATTACACCGAGAGACTTTGGGTAGGGTCATCGCTTGTAGGGCCGTAAGGGACGCGCTTTCGCCATACGTCGATTACTTCTCTGGTATACCCATCCAGCTGGTAAACTAGGCGTTAAGTTGGGGAAAGCGACGGGCCGGTGTTATTGAGATAGCCGTCTAGAGCGGCATTTCAAAAGGGGCCAATCGACCTTGCGGTTTGGGGTCGCGGGTTGACGGAGAGTGTAGGTAGGCAGTGGTTTGTTCGTGTTGGGTTCATAGAATCTTGGCCCTCACCAGGTAAAGTTGATGTTCGTCATCGGCAAGGCATCACGTGATGCATTGAAAAGCATAGGTATCACCTCATACCATCAATGTGTTCGTGGACAAATGATTCCTTGACTTGCTGCTCAGTTGATGGATGGATTGTCGCGTAGATTCATCGAACGCGTGGGAATGTGACCCCGATCCCGATGTCGGTCTTGGCCAAGTCCAAAAGGTCCGGGAGCTACGAAGTATGACGGCAGCCACGGATATTGCAGGGGACGGATTGTAGAGCCATACTGAGAAAAGAGAAGCACGCAATCACCACCATGCAATAGCTGCTGGCTCAACTTCTATCCATCTTGCCTATTCACTCTTTAACAACCCACAACCAACTTAGGAAATGCGAAGCTTGCCACGTTCATTCTCTAGATTGTCATTATCCACCATACATAAAGCCGAAATCTCCCCACTATCTCACCTCAAGAGCCCCTCCATCAACCTCAGAGCTATGTCTGCAACTGCACAACGCGGCAAAGACATCAAGCCGGCAAGCAGAGTCGCCGGACAGAATCAAGATGTTTGGTGAGTTTCTACGGAGAATCCGCGTTTCAACAGCAAAGCGACTGATGATTCTAGGTCCATCGTCAACGAAGCTGCCGCCGCATCGCCTGTCCAACCCATTGTGAACATGGGACAAGGCTTCTTCGGATACAACCCTCCTCAATTCGTCCTAGATGCTGCGAAGCAAGCCCTAGACCGGGTTGAGTGCAATCAGTACTCTCCTACGAAGGTACTCAACCGTCGCTAGTCATTCCACCGATCCTCCGAGTACTGATATGAAATAGGGTCGCCCAAGATTAAAGAAAGCAATCGCAGACGCGTATTCCCCATTTTTCGGTCGAACCATAGACCCTGAAAAGGAAGTCACAATCACGACAGGAGCCAATGAAGGTGTGGAATCATGAGCTCTGGGAGAGAGCAAGCGGAGTGCTGACCAATACTCTCCCAGGCATGCTGAGCGCCTTCATGGGCTTTCTTGAGCCAGGCGATGAGGCTATCGTATTCGAGCCTTTCTTTGACCAGTGAGAGCTTCTCCTGATTGTTGGGGCTGAGTTGCAAACCGGAAGCTAAATGAAGAACAGGTATATCAGCAACATCGAGATGCCGGGTGGGAAAGTTGTATATGTTCCCATGCACCCCCCTCCAAATGGAGCCACAAAGACATCATCCGCCGCAGAATGGAAAATAGACATGGCCGAATTCGAGAAAGCTATTACACCGCGTACACGAATGGTGGTCCTGAACTCTCCACACAATCCCATCGGCAAGGTCTTCTCAAAAGCAGAGCTCCAGGCAGTCGGTGACGTTTGCGTGAAACATAACATCATAATTCTCTCCGATGAGGTCTACGATCGATTGTACTATGTCCCCTTCACGCGCGTCGCTACACTATCTCCAGAGATTGCTCGACTTACAATCACAGTGGGGTCCGGCGGGAAGAATTTCTATGCGACCGGTTGGCGGGTAGGTTGGCTGATCGGCCCAGAACATCTCATCAAATACGTCAGTGCAGCACATACACGCATCTGCTATAGCAGTGTAAGTCCACTACAGGAAGCCACGGCTATTGGGTTCGAAGAGGCGGATAAGTATAATTTTTGGGAGGAGAGCAAGAAAGAGATGAAAGGAAAGATGGACAAGTTCAACAAAATTTGGGATGAACTAGGTCTGCCCGTAAGTGCCGTAGTCCCTTCAATATTGTTACGTATTCTCAATTCGTGCAGTACTCCGACCCAGAAGGCGGTTACTTCGTCCTCGTCAATATGGCCAAAGTCCGCCTCCCTGATGACTACGACTTCCCACCTCACGTCGCTAGTCGCCCACGTGACTTCAAACTGTCATGGTTCTTAATCAAGGAGATCGGGGTCGCCGCTATCCCGCCGACTGAGTTCTTCACGCCCAAGAATGCACATATCGTCGAAGATTGGCTCCGCTTTGCCGTCTGCAAAGATGATGGTGTGCTGGAGAGTGCAATGGAGAGGTTAAGAGGGCTGAAGAAGTATATCAAGGAGTGATCGGGTACTGAGTGGCACAGCAAATATCGGCAGACTTCGGGATGGAACTGGGGAGTTGAAAGATGGATCCAATTGCCTCGTTATGTGGAGGCATAGCTGGGGCCTACTTAGATGACGCAGAGTTGACCAGCATGGACATACTAGGAGGATAATGTCTGGGGCAAGTCTTCACATATTCTGAAGAAATAACTACAGGTCCACCGGACTCAAGCATCCAATAGAACGTAGATCCTACAAATCTCAGTCAGTACGAAATTAATGATGCCCGGGGAACCGAAGTGAACTCCATAAAGGATCTCACATCACTCTTTGTCCACGGATTTTGAACAAAGAGCTCGACAACGACAATTCTTGGGTCTCCTTGGTTCTTTGTGAAAACAAAGATAGATGATAATCGGAGAGGCCCTATTGAAGAAGAACAAGCACCAAAGCACAATGATGCTCAAAAAGCATATAGAGTTACCCTTGTACGTACAATCACATATTCCAACACTAAACGACTCATACACCGTTTCTAAGGAAACACACACATATATATGATAAGTCCAGACACGGCCTGGGGAAACTACACATACTCAAGCACAAATTGCTGTCCGCATTACTCATGATGCTCACCACATACCTGTTCACCGCCCTAACCACCCTCACCACTCTCACCACAGCCTCCTACCCAGACATAAACCGCACAAACCCAAACCACCCCCCTCCAACCTACCAAACCTACAACACCACCCACCCAACCTACCCCCCCTCCTCATCCACCTCCCTCCTCCCCCGCGGCGCCCCCGGCGGCCACTACTACTGCTACGACGCCGACTTCAAAGGCGAATGCGGCTACTCGTGCTGCATGCGGAGTTTCTGCCTCAACTACATGCCTGAGAGCTTCAAGCAGATTAGCAGCGTGGGGCCAGATAAGGGGACTGTGTGTTGGTTTTTCGATCGGGAGGAGTGTTATGGGCGGCATATCGAGGTTCGGTATCCGGGGATTAGGGATTTGAAGACGGTGGGGTTTGATGATGTTATTAGGAGTTGGACTTGTTGGGATGATTGGGATGCGGCGAAGGAGGGGCATTGATTTTGTGGGGGATGGGAAATTCGTTTTCGTTACTTTCTTCTCCTCCTGCTTCTTTTTTTTGTGCTCTTTTAATAATCTTAGGTACCAAGTCCTGGTCGAGGAAGTCGAAGAACTTTTTGGTTGGCCACTATCTCGATTTTTAGCAAGGGCTGTAGCTCGGTCTTTTTTTGGTTAATACATACAAATGATATACTTCGTGATATCATATAAATCCTGTTTTAGATCCTTTATGTCTCTCAATATTGTTGTCATCATCGCGATCTGCTTCGAGAGGCTCAAACAGCCTTAACCGATTTCATGGAGATGTACAAGGACCAGAAATAACGATGTGAGAGTATGGGCACGATCAGATGTGATGGATCACGCAGAGGATACTCTGCGCCTCCAACATGATAATATTGAACAAATGGAATAATTAGATAATACGTTCCGTAATTGATGTCCTCTGCCACCCTAGAGGCTCTGGCTGCTTTGGCCCGTCATCCACAATTGGAATTATGTCATCGCTCACGCTGTCGTTCACAGCGACTCTATTCCTCCATCTTGTCTTCCACTTCGGCACGTCCCCATATTGCGCCTTCCCGACACCCATTTCCCTCCATTTCTTCGGCGGCTTGACGCCAAGCTCAACCAAATTCGCCCATATTTTCTCCCCTCGTTTGTCCCATCTCTTCAGTCTCTCGTCTTGTTCTTCATCACTAGGTCTCCACTTGCTCTTGAGAATCCTTCGGATTGCCTCTGGCGAGACCTTGAAATGCTCGGCTAATATAGGCGTGGTGAATCTGTCTGGGAGTGTCTTATGAAGATGGCGGATGCCTTCCATTGCGTCCGGCGACAGTTTTTTCCTAGGGCTCCATCCTTCTCCTCCGAATTTCTCCTTCAATGCAGCCTTCTGGATCTGCCAGTACTCCCTTTGCGCTACTGTCCCCTTCGATTCTGCCGGTGGAGGTTTGGGTCCTAACGATTCGGCTTTTTGGAAATCTTGAGGGGTCCTCTCCTTCCAATCCTTCTTCTGTTTCGAGGCTGGCCAGTCTACATTTGCCTCTGAGCTTGTAGACCGTGTTGCTTGATTGTTTCGAGGTTTGTAATTCTCTACAGAGCGTTTCGATTTAGTGCTCTGTCTAATCTCATCCTGACGTAGGTTGAGAGCTGTACTGAAATAACGAGGGTTTTGGGGAATACGAAGAGAGGTCGTTCGCAGGGGCGGGACTTGATTTATTCCAGAGACAGCTTTAATAAAGGAATGAAGGGTCAGTCTTGAGCAGGCAGAACATGCCATTGCTCTGTTGTCGAAAACACAATGTGTAAAGGGGTTGTAGATTTGAAGCTCGAGTCGCATGTCCAAAATTTAGGATTGGAGGCATCACGGACCACACAGATGCCAAGATTAAACGCCACAGCGCCACGACAAATCCGTATTCTCGCCAAAACGGTGCACGACTTCAACTTACTTAAAGCATTACAAGAAATGGAGTCGTAACATCTGATAACATTCGATATGCCATTCCGCTGTCACTTATGTCAAATATCACGGGTAAAAGTGGGCTTCCGTAGCTGGTCAAAGCGCCTCGGTATCATATGACGCTTCTATACCCGGTAGTCTGAAACCATCAGTGTGAAAGACTTCTATTGATCTCTCTGCCTTTCACTAACCTAACCTGTATCTGGTTTGTGTAATATATTCCGAACTGAAAGGGAAGCGAGTATGGCATTTCCAAATCCGTTCAGACGGAAGACAGAGAATACGCGGTAGTAAGTACCTTAGAAGTATTTCCTTCTCAGGGATTTCTTGCATAAATCTGACTTGAGGAAGTTGCTGGGGCTATACAATGGAGTGGACGGAAGATCATATATCTCCTGAAGAAACAGAGCGATTGAAGCATTCGTACGATGTCCTAGGAGAAGAATGCCTTGATCGCCTCAACGCAATATCGCCACCCGAGAAAGACGCTCTACCAAGGAGCTATAGCCAAGATACACCTCAGATCAAGGGGACGGAGTCCGAGAAGAAAGAAGGGTTAGCATTGCCTGAAAGAGATCTATACGACCTTCTACGGGATCACCATGTGTCCGACCCGAAGCTCTCCCAACTATGGGAAGAAGTGAACACCATACCACCGTGGGTTGACTGGGACCAGATTGAACGAGGTCAAGATGTATTCTATCGCTATGGTGGACCAGCCCTAACCGGTCTGACTTATCAATCCCTTCTAGGGGGTATGGGGGCTGCCCGAGTGGTGGAGACTCTGGCACGCACTGGCGGATTTTCCACCAAAGTGGCCCGTAGGAGATTATTCGAAACAACGCAACATATCCTCCAATGCACCAAGTCATTAGATTCGATAAAGCCCGGAGGAGCTGGTCATGCATCATCGATACGAGTACGACTTTTACATGCCGCAGTGCGCCAGCGAATCATGAAGCTCGCGAAGCAACGACCAAGCTACTACAACGTCGAAGAATGGGGCATTCCCGTAAATGATCTCGATCAAATCGCCACCATTGGCACTTTCTGCGCAACACTCATATGGATAAGTTTCCCTCGCCAAGGCCTATTCCTCCGGGAACAAGAAAAAGCTGTGAGTTCTAGCAATTCAATGACTATTGTAAAGTACTGACTTTACATTAGGACTACGTTGCTGTATGGCGATATATCGGCTATCTCCTAGGCACACCGCATCAGTATTTCGAAACAACGGCTAAAGCAAAAGCTGTAATGGAAACGCTCCTTCACAATGAAGTCAATCCATCGGAAATGTCGAAAATCTTAGCCAACAACATCATCAGAAGTCTAGAGAAACAACCGCCTACCTACGTATCCCCAGACATGTTAATAGCTAGTGCTCGGTGGCTCAACGGCAACGAGCTCTGTGACCGCTTAGGTCTGCCTCGAGTCTCGATCTACTACTGGGCTTTGATGACTGGGCAATGTCTGTTCTTCATGGCACTATGTTACAGCTACCGTTCTATCCCGTGGCTCGATCGACGGCATATTGCAAGTTTAAAGAGGATTTTCTACGCAGTTATCGTGGAGAGTAAATATGGTCTCGCTGGTACAGAAACCGTATTCGACTTTAAGTACGTCCCCGAGTACGAAACTGTGACTGAAATGGGCACGCCGAGTGAGATCAAGCTCTCGAATTCAAGTGTTGAAATGCGGAATCTTCGAGCACTAGGTATTTTTGTAAGCGTCCTTAGTGTTGGTGCTTGGGCTTCTATGAAAGTTGCATCTGCTATTGTCGGTAGGCTCTTGTAGGCAGCGCTTTTTGCTCAGTTGCTTAATGTATTATGTATTCAGCGACTACATCCATTTAGTACATAGGCTTTGGTTCTTCTTCTCCAATTAAGTCTTAGAATGTCTGTTTTACTTGCTGTTTACTCAAAAATTGATCCACCCATGATCAAGCCCTAACTCAGCGTACAATTACTTTCCTAAAACTCTCACATCGCATCCGTATATCAACCATCATAACCTCATCCACTCACAATAACCTCACCTCAGACCTCTTTCCAAACCGACCCCTTCCAATCTTTCATACCCAGCCTCACTCCAATTCCACTCATCATGCACTCCGAGTACCAAACGAAAGAATCAAAACCCTACAACGCCACCTACCTCTTCTCCCTCCACGGCGGCGTCTGCGGCTGTCGTGAATGGTGGGGTCTATCACCCATTCAGCCTCCTCCACCGCTAAAACCAGACACAATGCTACTGGAGTCGCGTGACCGCATTATACCTCTAAATAATGACACCTCATTTACCACACTACCTTCGTCACTCGAACTTATTCATACTCCGATTAATACAGCAACTTCACCATCCAAGCCAAATACAGCAATTCCATCTCCAGACGCGGATAAATCCGATTCCATCCGCGAAACCTGCTTCTTCTGGTACCACAACGGCAGCTGCAGACGTTTCCGCGAATTGCGAACTTGTAAATTCGAGCACGAGACCAGACCTACGTGGCCAATACCTCCGCCGCCCGGATACGTGCATCGCCAACCCTGCCATCTCCCACTCTGTCCACTAAAAGAAGGAATGCCAAAAGCAATTGAAGAAAAAGAAGAAGAAGACGGAACCTCGACCTCGACAACAACCTCCGGCTCCGCAACACCTGTCTCCAAGACTACGCCCACAACGGCAAAACTTAGCATCACGCCTCCGTTGAAGCGGACCCGGGAAACGCGAGGCCGAGCCCAAGGTGAATTTCTGCCTCCAATGGCTCCGAGTAGCAATCGTAAGATCTGCTTCTTTTGGTATCATCACGGCGATTGCAGGACTAGGAGTGGGAGGCAGTGCCCTTATATCCATCGTCTGGAGTATGGAGTGAGGGAGGTGAGTAAACCGTACTGTGTCCGCTGGCATAAGGATTGTGATTTGCCGCTTTGTCCATTCGTGAAGCGCGGTCCATATCTCAGTGATAATGCAACTGGATTTAAGGGGAGTGGGCAGGTCAAAGAGAACAGGGAAAGGGAGAAGGAGGGCAGTGGACTTGAGGAGAGGGTTAAGAAAGTGGAGGATTCAAGGATGGAGATGGAGAAGCAGAGAAAGAGGGAGAAGTGGAAG
This sequence comes from Hysterium pulicare CBS 123377, assembly GCA_000467715.1. Lineage (NCBI taxonomy): Eukaryota > Fungi > Ascomycota > Dothideomycetes > Hysteriales > Hysteriaceae > Hysterium > Hysterium pulicare. The sequence continues at coordinate 249,080 of AJFK01001090.1, forward strand.
AGATTGAAGGCTAGAAATCAGGAGAGGAAGAAGATGGTTAAGGAAGGGAGGGTTCTGGGTATTGAGCCTGTTTCTGAGCCAATGGCCTCTTCGGTCGTCATTGGGGCGCCGAAACCAAAATGGAATAGGAGAAAGCGAAATGGAGGTGATATTCAGCCGTTGGTCTCATTGCATGGAAGACGTGAGAGACCGGTGGAGCTCGTAGAGAGGGGTGAGGGAATGAGCGATGATGGTGAAGTTGCGAAGGGTGGTTAGAGGGGATATGGGTGACTGGTGGTTAGAGGGGTTTCCAGATGCCAAGGCTTCTGGAGAAGATAGCGGAAAGATAGGTGGAGTCCAAAGCGGAAAGAGGGCCGAGGGAATGAAAGTTGAGGATGAGGAGAGAGCGGAATGGGATACCGATGAGTTGAGGAAAGCTTTCGGAGAGATATGAAGGGAGGTGATCGGATTTGTGATGAGTATTATGGGGACACTGCCCGATCATGGAGATGGCCTTCAGGCGTCTGGCATTTGAAGTTGTTTACACGAGTTCATTTTTTATTGAGAAACCGTGTCGATAGAGGTTATCTAATGCTTGATATTGACAGGATAATTGACCAAAAAAATTGATCTGGACGATGGGTGCTATCTAATAAAAGTGGGTATAATATCAAACCAAGATTATGTAGATGGGTGTCATGTACCACGCTCTTGACTAATCCTGGGTTAGCATAAGTGCCTGTGCGAAGAACCTGTGGCGAAATTCTTGAATAGGCCGTAAGGTTGCGAGATTTGACGCCCTCAAATAAAGCTGTGGAGCTAGTGCATGGCTTCGGTGCTCATGAAAGACGGACCGTCGGCATGTTGAAGTGGTAGACTCTAGGAAACCTCGTTTCTGTTGGAGTTCGCTACCATAAGTAAGGTTGATTTTGATAAGTCCAGAATGTACCGCTATGCTGTATTCCTTTACTCTGAATGACGTCGATCATTTTCGACACAGACTCTTCTGGTGTGATTATTCCTTCAACTTGCCAGGGTAAGTTAATGTTTGCCATGTCGCTGTAGAAGATTAGTGGGGACAATTCAGACAACAAGACAGCACACCTACGTTGCGACTTCCCCTGGATGCATTGCAAGAAGGATGGTGTCATCGTCCTTTCTCTTAAGCTCTGCGGCCATATGCTGAGGTCGAGGTTAGCAACCATAGGTTTTTCTTAGATCCATACACGTCCAGGTCAACATACTCTTATTGACATGTTCAATGCGGCTTTCGAAGCGGCGTAAGCTGCAAACCTAAGTCGTATTAGAACCAGTCTCCCGCTCCGATAGTCTATCTCAGTAAACGCACCCATCTTCTATCTCCCTGAAATTTCCTTGAGATCCGGAATCACTGGACATAAAAACGATAGTGCCAATGGGTATATTGGTTTGGAGAAGCTTTTGTGCAGTAATGATTGGGCCAATGGTATTCGTGTGAAGATGAAAAGCGAACTCATCAAAGGAACTATGCAATCCATTAGAAGTGGAAAGGGAAGGATGACCACCAAGGATCATCAAGCGTCAAGGGAAAGAATTGACGGGATTGGAAAGGGAAACGAACACTTCGGTCGATCTCTGCCTGAGTCAGTCTAGACCAAAATGATACATGTACATTGCCAGCTTACATTTGGGTATCTCAGAACTCCAGCATTAAGTACAACATAATCAATCTTGAGGTTCGGGATGGTGGTCAATTGGCCGACAAAGTTCTACGCCATAAGTTAATCACTGCTTCTAGGTAACCATTGGTCGGAAGCTGGTCGGGCACAAGGTCGTACAATAATGCTTTCCTCGGATAAGATGTCACAAATGTACATCTGGCAACGACCATGGTCGCTTCCGGCCTGACCCCATAGGGCGGATGCATGAGCAGCCCATGTCTCCCGGACGGTAGCAATGATGCGCTCTCCCCTGGCGAGGAGTTGACGCACGAATTCAAGGCCAATGCCTTTGCTCGCTCCAACAATCAGCCAGGTGGTGAAGTCTTGGTCGGCATAGAGTACATCGGGAATCTGGTTCATCGTCCAAGGTCCTGTGGCGGGGGACCGGGTGGCGGAAGGCTGACGACACTAATGAATGCGGACCGATAAGTAGGAAGAAGTTGACTGCCCAGGTGCAGGAGTGCAGCGAGGAAGCACCCAGCTTAGCCGTTTACAGGAATCGCAAGTACAGCGGCTCTCACGCCTGATACAGAGTCGTGTAGAAGTAAAGGTAGTGGTGAGCAGCCGAGAAACTGGGCAACGGCAATGGCGGGATCAGATAAGTCACGGAAGCCTTACGGGCTGGGTATTATTCAAGAATATTTTCGAGGTGAGTAAAGATCCCTTGCATGGCCGTAGGATAAGGCATCATTGATTTTGTTTGCCATATTTCCTGAAGACGATCTTGGCGCCAGCAAATGTCAGCATAGGTGAGAAAGGTATGGCTAGACAAACGACTTGACAATCACAGACACTCATGATGCAGACGACGAACAATCGGAGAATCGTCCACCATTCAACTTATCCTCTCGAGGAATGTCCCAGCAAGCAGAGCCGAGTCATCGCGATCCCGTTATCTCCCGGCGTCCCGACCGAGATTTGTTTCGACAAATTTTTGATTGGCCCAAGGCGCCACACGCGAGCTGTGGCGGTGCCCGGAGATGAGTGACGAGCCGCCAATTCTTTTTCTCTGTTGTCCTCACCCTCCTAAACTTCTATCCTCAACACCACTTGCACCCATCAACCAACGCTCCACCTCATCTCTATCACTCCTTTCAAATTCTCCTTATTTCCATTCTCCATCTACAGCTTTTCTAGACACAATGCCTGGTTTCGAAGACGGTACGTTGCTTTCCTCATCCAGACGTCATCCAAGTTGCATCGCGTTGCCACGGCCCTCTCTGCTCCCACCGACTCGATCATCGTATGGGATATGATTGAACCTCCTAGATACGCTTTCCGCTGTTGAGCGCTCTGTATCTTAGGCTTATAAGATGGTCGCTAACAACTTTGCGCCGCGGAGAGACCTTGCCGACCGACTTTCGGAAGTGGCTGGACGAGTCTTTCATCATGCACGAAGCTGACACATTATGCTAGGTGACCAGAAGAAGGGTGCCAACCTCTTCAAGGTACGCTTACTACAATTCTCAGCTCTCACCCGGCGGGCTTCTCATTTCGGAGACGTTCTCCGAGCCACCAAAGTTTCAATCTAACATTTCGCAGACAAGATGCGCGCAATGCCATACCCTGAAGGAAGGCGAAGGCAACAAGATCGGTCCTAACCTTCACGGCCTATTTGGCCGCAAAACTGGTCAAGTCGACGGCTTCTCATACACCGATGCAAACAAGCAGAAGGGTATTACGTGGAAGGAGGATACTCTAGTAAGTGTCCTGTTCTCTCCATCTCGATATATCTATGCAATGTGCTCCGTCATGCTGTATACTAACCATTCCACAGTTCGAGTACCTAGAAAATCCCAAGAAGTACATTCCTGGCACCAAAATGGCTTTCGGTGGTCTCAAGAAGCCCAAGGACCGCAACGACCTCATCACTTTCCTCCGCGAAGAGACGAAATAGACGTCACCTCCCATTAGGATCCCCATTACCCTCATCAACATATTCATCCGCATCCCCGATATCTCTCCATAACTCTCCATTTCCTGTGTACCATCAGAATTGGCATTTGATAGACGTACGATAAAAGGTGGTGGTTCGAATGCTTTTCTTCTCTTCCCTGTAAAAATATGTTTTGTAGTATGCAAGCGCGGGTTTCGTAATTTTGGTGTGATGTGACCAGTCTAGGAACGGGCAGCAGGATTTCGAATACCATCATTCTCCTCCTCCAATCATTATACTTAATTGAAGAGAAGGCGTGACATCCGTGTTCCGAGGTGGTTCTACCTACTGGAAGTATCTATTGAAACATGCTGGGAATTGCCCAACTCCTGCATTTGGTCACTAGTACCTGCTTAAATCTCATTGCTCACAGGGTAGAAGAGTGTGAACCAAGGCGCAAAGTGTGCATAGGTAGAATGGTTCTAGCGTCAAGTCCACGACCTTGAATCATGCAGCAGCAGAAATTGTCCAGATATATGTCATCCAAATATATTGATATAGATGCAACTCGACAAGCACGTGCTCTCTCAAAGAAGCAGTCTAGTCCTCTGACCAATGGAGATAGGTTTGTATGGAATCCACACGCCCGGCATTCACCGAGTGTAAAGACAGCGGTGCATAATTTTAATCACGTAGCTCGAAGCTGCTCGTGCGACCAGGCTACTCGGGGCTGAGGAAGCCCAGCTGTCAGGTACACAAGCACCTCCGTTAGTCCCCGACGGAGCTGGCTGGTAGAGCGGAAATGGAGCATTTTTGGTTACCCGAGGATTGCCATCGCCCACATATGGGATGAACTTCAAAGCACTCCCAGTTTGTCTCCATAGGCGAGCTCCTCCTGGAGACTCATGTTTGTGCTTTGCTTTTGAGAGGAGGAAGACGTCTTACACGAAAGTGTTGCGTCAGCTGAGCGGTATTTCGACAGTCAGGCGGGAGCAGTTTGGACAGGCATTTTCTGCTTTCCCACGTGAAAGGGAGTTAGCTTGGTGCGGGAGGCTCACAATGTGTGGGGAGCGGCTAGAATATCGTCTCTGATCGCATGTCAGAGCAGCAACCTTGGAGACTTCACCACTTACCAGTTCCCCACGCCAATTGCCTTGTCCACAGCCTTCTCAGCCAAATTTAATACCGGCATTCTCCTCCAACACTCTCAGCACTATCTCAATACACACCTTTCATCCCTACTACTGCATCATCCCAGACTTCTAACCTCGGTTTACTCGATTCGAGTTAGCGTCATAAGGTAGCGGGGCGGAATCCGTTCTACGAGCTCCGTGTAACACACGACTCACAGAGGTCAACACTTTGGCGTTGTCGCAATCTTCGAGGCCGGACGGCCTGGGATAATAGGAAAGATGTCGTGGAAAAGTTCGGGGAAGCTGATAGATACCATCAAGGTAAGCATTTCGTCCCTCATCCGCAACCTTTGGTATGTTAATCTTGGTGTAGCATTATAGCAACTTTCCCGCAACCGGTATGCCATTCTTCATTCAACTCTACTCCACTGTTCTCTAATCATCAATCAGGTGTTTCACTACGGCAGATGGTACAATTTGGAGAGAAACCCTCTATAGGAACTCTTTTCCGCGCTTCGCAGTTTCTCTCCGAAGAGCTTCCCATACGATTAGCACACCGAGTGCAGGAGCTCAGTGACCTTCCAGATGGGTTGAACGAGATGCCTTCGATTGAAAGAGTGCGGGATTGGTATGCACAATCCTTTGAGGTACGTGAAATCCCTCCCGTCCCGTCTTGACGCTCTGACTCATTCGGCCTTAGGAATTAACCACCCTACCACGACCCAATCTATCCTCAGATATTAAAGACCGCTTATTACGACCAGCAAGGCGAAGTGGCAAAGATTCAAAGATATTAAGCCAAACAACACAAAATCCGAGCGTACAAAGAGGTCAATACAAATCTGCCCCAGCCAGTAATGGAAATGGAAACGGAAACGGAAACGGAAATGACAAAAAGGGATCATCATCAAGGAGATATTACGCTGCAGCGGATGATGGACTAGAATGGCCACCTGAGCTGAGCACCTACAATACTAAGTTTGCAGAAACTTTGGAGAAGATTAAAAGACGGCACGACAGTGTGGTTACAACTGTTGGTACGTCCACCATCATTTCAGCTTCCTTCGTTCAATTTCATTAACGCTAACGTTACAATCAGCCCAGGGTATTCTGGAATGGAAACGCAAAAAGCAACGAATGCAAATAGACCATAACATCCAAGCCTTTCTCGACCGTTTCTACATGTCTCGCATTGGCATCCGTATGTTGATAGGGCAACATATCGCCCTCACAGATCAACGGCAGCGGTCAGATCCCAATTACGTCGGAATTATCTGCACCAAGACCAATATCCGCGAATTAGCGCAAGAAGCCATTGAAAATGCACGGTTTGTTTGTGAAGATCATTACGGTCTCTTCGACGCACCAAAAGTCCAACTGGTTTGCAACCCCGATATTAGTTTCATGTACGTTCCAGGCCATTTATCTCACATGCTATTCGAAACATTGAAGAATTCGCTGCGCGCTGTTGTGGAAACGCATGGTCAAGACAAAGACGAATTCCCGGTGACAAAAGTCATTGTTGCCGAAGGCAAAGAAGATATCACGATCAAAATCTCTGATGAAGGAGGAGGAATTCCAAGAAGCGCGATACCCCTTGTTTGGACTTATATGTACACGACAGTAGACCAGACACCGAGTCTAGATCCGGACTTCAACAAAAGCGATTTTAAGGCTCCGATGGCTGGTTTTGGTTATGGTTTGCCGATTAGTAGATTATACGCGCGATACTTTGGAGGCGACTTGAAACTGATTAGCATGGAAGGGTAAGTAATTACCATCCCACATCGCCCATCAACCTTTGGTTTATCAAGACCTAACTCTTCGTAGATACGGCACGGACGTCTACCTCCATCTCAACCGTCTCTCATCCTCGTCGGAACCACTCCAGTGACAATTACCAGTCATGAGGGAGGAATGGGACACGAGCGTCGCACCCATTTCTACTAGATCCCAAGGATTGACGCAGTCTAGAGGTTCTTTAAGCTCGAACTCATTATCTCTGTCAATGACGTCCAAGGCCATGCGCTTGAAACTTAGCGGGAAGCTGAGCAGAGAAGTTAGCGAGAGGAGGCAGGTGGGTGATGCGGTGGATATGGTGAATCAGGGTGGTGAATCGCCTTGGTGGAAGAACGTTGGGATGGATGAAGGGTTGTGAATGGTGGAAGTAAGTGCCCTAACTTAGTGTCGGTGTCTGTGGAGGAAGATTCTTGCGACGTTTTGACTTCTTTGTATTTATTTGTACTTTGATTTTTCGACAGAAGTTGTGGGATGGGCATCTGGACTTATCGTGTCTATATGGGATGGATTCATATTCCTGGCGAAGGCGGTTCTGTGTGCGATTTTTATTGGGTAGAGAGAGAAGGTATGGATGGATAGGAGGCGGATTGAATAATATCAAATATTAGTTGATTTCATAAGTCGTGCTGGGTATAATGCTATGTTTCCACCCTTTCGTTCTGGATCTCATGGGCCTCATATATCATGATGTCCCCATTCCCACACCTCCTACTCTTCCACCTATCTCTATCCCTCATACTCACTCCAAAACCCCTACCTTCTACCCTCATACCTTCCTCCTCTTCTTCCTCGACCCCTCACCACTCTCCTTCTCCCCAATCCCAGCCCCACCAGGTCCCTTCTTGTTCTTCCGCTCCTCGCCCCCAACAGGCCCCTTCCTCATCTTCCGCTCCTCACTCTCATACGCCTCCATCCACTCCACACTCTCATCATCGGAATCAATCCTCGCGACGATCTTCTCGAAATGGAGGCGTGTTTGCGGTATACTCTGCTCCCAAACAACACAAACATCAGCACAGTGCCGTTTCATTTACTTCACGATTGCGCGAAATGAGCGGATGGGAAAGGGAGAGGGGGAAGTGGAAGGGAGCTTTTCAGTCGCTAACCTCATTCCTCGCCCCCGAATACCAAATCAACATCTCATTATTCTCCAATATCGCCGCCGCCTGCAGTCGCTTCTGCGTGCTTTCGAAGCTCTCGTCGGTTGCATATGCGGCGTCCATTCCTAGACCCTGGGCCTGGTTTTGCTTCTGCGAACTCCGCGATGAAGAGGCGGTTGTTGTGGTCGTTGTTGTGGGTGGGGGTTTGTGGGTTGGACGGTTCCGCGATTGGCGGGATTTTTGGAGAGAGGTGTAGGTGGATGTGGAGGGTTGGGTGGGGTTTGGGAAGGGGTTCATGGTTTTGGGGAGAAGGGTTTGGGATAAGAGGGTTGAGGTTGGTGAGAGGCTGAGTTCACGATGCTCGTGGGTTGGTGTTGAGGGACGTGGAGCTTCGAGCTCCTAAATGATCGGCGGGGTGGTGGGGCCAGGGTGGTCAATGCTTCTTCAACGTCGTTTGACATTCACCATTCTTTGATATGTCTATTGCACGCATGAAATGATGTATTCGATTCGGTTTACTCTGTTCTACAGGATTGTGGAGCAACATTTTCGAAAGTTCAGATTGAAGGCTTGAGCTGGTCCTTCAAAAACCACGGAGAAGACAGATCAGCATGATCAAAATCCCCTCACCACCATCACTATCTCTTCTGGTGAAGTCCATTGGGAAGTACAATCCTCATCATTCCTCGGGAAGACTCGAACCATACCCTTGAAGTATCAAGGAACGCGGAAGCCGTGCGAAGCACCGCTTTGGGGAGTCTTCCTTATTCAACACCGGTCCATCGGGCTGCTTACCAGCAGTGTGGACTGCTGATCCTAAATGGAACGCAATGTCGAAACCTGACAGTTCTTCTGGTATCTGGTCTATGCCAGCGCTTACGACAAGATCTATTTATGAATGGATCCAGAGATCCCTTTGTCCCGTCAGGAGACTACGAACACTCGCGAGAGGAAGTGAAATTGCGATCTCTGCCTAGACTCGTCGCATATCCCCAGTTGGAGTTCCCTAGCTTCGTCAAGTTAACCCACTCGCGATTTCGGTTCTCTGTCAATACCTGTTGAGGTCGACCTACCTTCATATTATATGAAGGAATGGATTGACTATGGCTTCATCATAGCCTTTGGGAATATCCGAATTGGTGGACTCTTCTTTCTTACCTTCGTACCCTGTTTTCTTAGCACCCGCAGAACAGCACCCGGAATTTCAATCTGTAACCCGTCCCTCCGGGAAATCCAGTCACCTTCTCTTCATCTTTAATCTTCGTCCCACTGCTACTAACCGGCCCATCGGAAAGCCCAAGAGTAAGCCTTACTGGCCATAACATAGGTGTCTTGTCAACTATTCAGAATGAGGATACAGGAAATTGGATGAGGAGTATTCCTCGCCACTTGTTATCCTCCGCTTGTCTCATGGTACATAGATCTGTTAATCGCAGTTGAAGACTACGACATCTCTCTAGCTCCACTGCTATGACTATCTAGCATGAAGTGCTATAGAGCTAAGTCGCCGGAAGCTGTCACGTCCTATATCCTAGGATAGGCTTAGAATAAGAGCATTATCTTGCCACTAGTATCTAAAATTTTGGAAATTACAAAGGCTATAGAGGGGAAAGTCCTCTCTAGTTCTTTTCATTCTCTTCCGTTATATGTATTTGTTCTGATATGCTTAAGCTTCTTTCTTCAGTATCACAGTTCAGATCTTTGAGGCTTAGGTAAACTGCAATAATTACACGAGGCATTAGGTATTTCTTCTCTGTTTCAATAAGCTGCAAATGCAATTCACTAATAAAATCTAAAGGATATTTCCCTAACACTCAAAAGCAGAACTCCAGAACTCCGAAAAACTACAGAACCAACCATACTACTATCGCCTGTAACCTCCCAGTACCAAAAGCTGCAAATGCATGTTACAAAGGAAATCTAGAGGGTATTTCCGGACTATCCTAAACCAGAACTCCAAAACTCCGAAAAATCACACAAAGGAAAGCACCACCGACGCCTTTCACCACCAGCCACCTAATTACTTCCTCCCAGAGCCTTGGCTGAGGCGCCTCACCGCGCCATCCAGCTGCCTCGCCACTCCCCCCAACTCCTGGGCAGAGTCACTAAACCGCCTCGCCACAGCACCCAAATCCTCCGCATCGCTTTCCGGCGTACGCAGAACCGGCTCCGGGGAAGAACTCACAACGGCTTCCTCCACAGTAGGCCGCACAGTCACCTGCCTACACTCCATCCTGTCCCCCTTCAGCTTGATAAGAAACTTGGTGTTTTCCGGCCCAGGCTGAACTGGACCCGAAACCCTCTTCGCCCGGGCATTGGCGCGCGCTGATTTGGTGACTTTGGCCCCTTTCCCCGAGGTCGATGGGGCTTGGCGGCGAAGGGGTCTGGTGGCTTGGCGCCTGTTCCCAGTGCTCATCAGCCTGGCAGCGATGGCCTGCAAGGCTTCTATCTTCTGCTGGATTATTTGAGCGCGGGTTGTGGTCTGGTTCCTTGAGCTGATGCGGGTGAAGCCGGAGTTTGGGTTGGCGGGGTCGGCGGGGATGGTGTAAATGGTGCGGGCCATTTTGGATGGATGGGTAGATGGGGTTGGGGTGAGGTGGGAAAGTGGCTTTGCGCCGGGACACGAAGCGCAAATGGGTTCGGGAGAAGGCGGTGAAGTGGCTTTGAGTGGTGTCGTAAAGCTCAAATGGTATCAGGGAGCGGCGGTCAAGTGGCTTTGAACAGTGTAGTAAAGCTCGATCGAGATTGGCGGTGTGTGGTAAAAGGCTTTTAGGACCTTATCAAATGTCGAATCGAGATGGGAGATGGTAGACAAAGTGAGTTGAATGTATTCTGCGAAGTCTGAAGGTGTAGATTTTCAGGGCTGCCTTTCTTACCTATATACTCGAGGTCTGCCTGCTCGTAGAGTATGGGCCAGTGGTTCAACCTTGGTACAGGTTCAAGTTCGTGGGGAGTCACAATTTTCCCCCCATCATGTTCAGTTACGGGTGTTGAAGATTGGGATCTATGTCACAGTGACAGCGAAGAAAGGTGTAGCCTGAGCAAGTCTCCTCTTTAAAGACCAAGCTAACTACTATCAAATGTCGATATATGTCACAGTGACAGCGGAGAAAGGTGTAGCCTGAGCAAATTACAACATTGACGACCAAGCTGACGACTATCAAGTTCCGATATCCATGCCCAGTAGATTCGGGAGCCTCTTCATTTACGACATGTAGCGGGTTTGGCTTGAGGACCACGATACCTTTCCCCTTTACGCCTTCCTCGAGAGCGGACTTGAAGCTCCTTCCCCCTAATCTCGAGTGCATCGCCCTCTCAAATATAGACATCTAAAGCTCCATCAAGCTCCTTCTGCCTTCCCCGAGTCACATACAATACCTCCCCTTTCACCACCACTAGAACTACGAGTCCCGCTAACTCATCAAGCGTTTGTTTTTTCCTATGCCGCTTGGTTCTTACATCAACACCCAGGGTTTGGAGAGTGAGGCTGTATCAAAAACTACATTCGATACCAATGACTCACGAGTAAAAGAGAGCGGGTATCCATGGTACGACCAAATAGATTTTCACATTCGTCACAGCGCCGAATCTACTATTCCGTTTCCGACGAAGACATCTAGCTTGGGAATCGCGACGACTTGACTCCATACGGTTCAAAGTTTTGACTGCGCAAAGCGAGAAGAGAACTATTGCTTTTACATACTACTTCGGGATGCGCTGCGAGGAAAACGAGTTCTGCAGGCTGCGATCGAGTTTCCACAATCTCTATGAAAAGTCGAATTAAGGTCTATGGTTGGGACTCGGATGGACCCACACGTACAGTACGCGTGACTGTGTGACATTGACATTGACCTTGAACCTTGGCTCAGTCTTCGACTTTTTTTCCGTCGCTCAATTTGATATTTATCTATTTTTTATTTGGCATCGGTGGGTGCATTGCGAAAAACAACCAACTACAATGACCGCACCTTCTTTTCTAGACAGCCTGAATTGATGGCGTCAGGGCCATCCGATATCATTAGTTATTGCCCTGCTTTCATTGATTGTGTATCCAGTGATCGCTCCCACCCCAACCCGGCCAGAGAATGGCCTGTATAACGCTTAGGTGGTGAACGATATTAGGTCAGGGATGGAGGAAGCATGCAGGGTGGATTCTATAGATCGTTAGTAGTCTCCTTACAAACTTCTCTACATATCAACAGCAAAAAAGTACATTGCCTCCTGCCTTGATCGACCTGCTTGGAACCCCCATCCCCCGTCTCCAGCCCTCTTCGCCTCGGTCTTCGCCCCGGCCCCAAACACACACACACACACACACACACACACACACAGCCTGCATCCTGATAAACGAACCAGACATATCAGAACTTAAGATGCGGCACCATATCCCACCATGGAAACTGGCTAGGGAGTATATCCGACTCTGCAAACGCGAGAATTAGCCCAAGTCACTAGCGATGCGTTTCAGTAATCATGACGATCGAATCCATCTGTCTATTCCTTCCCTCCCTATCCTAACAGGTCCCCGCCCAGTTGACGCCGCCACTTCGAAAAAATCTACACACAGAGGCAAGAGCTGAGATGAGATGAGCAGTAGAGAAACCATCGATTGATTGACTCCGAGACCGAAAAACACCAGCCCGATTCCCAGAGATGCGATATCCCATTTTCGCAAATGAAGAAGAGAAAAAGCCGTGAATGGAGGCTTTTAGATGAGAACCCCAGTCTAGATGCACGCCCGAGAAAAATCGTACCCATGTTATGAAGCAAAAGAAACAAAGGGGAAAAAGAGAGAGAGAGAGAGAGAGCCTATGCACATACCCGGGAATTTGGCAATCCCGGAATCTCGAACTTCTCCCTCTCCACCCACCCACCCCTAAGACTGCGATCCCGTCGATCCAGACGCAGACGCAGAACCCGACCCCGACCCCGACCCCGACCCCGAAGCCTCCTCGCTCTCCTGATGCTTCGCCGAACTGCCCTTCCCCCTCCACGTACTAACCGCCGGGATATCCGCCCTCAGCCTCTCTTCCTGCGTACTATAAGCCTTAGGCGTCAACCTGATAAGCGTATGCAGCGGGACCTCCATCCACGGGCTCTGTTCCTGGGGCACGTTCATGAAATAAGCATAGATGCACCTCAGAATCGCCTGGTGCGTCACAATCAGGATGTTCTCGCTGCGCTCTAGTTCCATAATGATGGGCTCGAGCCGGATCACCACGTCGCGGTACGATTCCCCGCCGAGGTAGCGGTAGTTGTATTTGTCGTCGTCGCGCTGGCGGAAGTCTTCGGGGTATTGCGATTCGATTTCGGCATAGGTGAGGCCGTCGCAGACGCCCGAGTCTAGCTCGTCGAGGGCTTTCCATTCGAGCTTTTCGAGGGGCAGGAAGCGTGCGGTTTGGATGGTGCGTTTGAGGGTTGAGGTCCACACGGTGAGTTTGCGGCCGTCGCCCACGGATTGCTTTACGAGGTTGGGGAGGGCGCGGGCGTAGGCTTCGCCGCGCTCCGAGAGGTCCGCGTCGCCGCCGATTTTGCCTGTTAGGTTGTATTGGGACTCGCCATGCTGGGAATAGATTAGTACTGGTATGGTGAGTGGAGAGGTGGGGAGGGGAGAAGACTCACTCGGGATAACCAGATTGAGCGGGGCTTGATATGTAGGTTCATAAGGTAGTACACCACGCGGCTCTGGAGATAGTCCTGGATCTGATTTATAATGACATGTCTCCCCACATCGATCAATTTGACATAAGTCAAATCGCTCTCATCCTCATCAATGGTCTCGTAAACCTTCTCGTAATTCCGAATCCTGTTTCGAAAGTCGGCAGCGGCCATCTCAGGATCCTGGCCTACATAATCGGGGGATGTAGTCTTGACTTCCAGGATGTTGCTCATGATCAAATCCTCATCGTCGCATTTGGATTCCACAAATAGAGCCTCTATGTTCTCTTTCGCACATCGTTCTTGTATCCATCTCCGTCGGCTTTTGGTGGAATTGGTAGCGTCAAGAATCGCGATCAGGCCTTTTCCTTCAGCAAACCACTTGCACATATCATTGACTGCCGCCTCTGCTGCCGCTTTACGGAGCTTCTCTCCTTCTGGATTCGAGGTGTCGAAGAATTCGGCGGTGGGGTTGGGCGTGGCTGTCCGACGGTATTGGCCTACGTTGAAGGTCTTTGCCGTTATGGATAACCAGTGGAGGTACCGAACAACTACAGCCCAATTAGTAGCAATTCGGCCTACAATAGTGACTGGTCTCACCTTTCTGCGCTATTAAACTCTTCCCCCTCGCCGGTAGACCAACCATAACGACACATATCCGCGTATCCTCAGCCTGCACACCCACACCATTAGTCCGTTTGCTTGGAGTGATGAAATCGCCGGCGGGCACAGCGCGCAGGTTTGGGGCATAGAAGCCATTGGCAGCCATGGCGATCAAGTAGAGCGAGCCTCAGCTCATCAACAGAAAATAGGCTACAGAAGGAGCGGAAGAAGCTGAAAATTGGAGAAAAAAGAAACGACGAAGATGGTCCGGGAGCTTTTCCGAGCGGCGGCAGAATATTTCCAAATGCACTGAAACCGAAGGGGTTGAGGGTGGAATGGATGGGGGGATGATTGCCGGTAGGAGAGGAGGCCTGAAGCGTGTGAGTTGTCGTTTGGCAGGGCAGACAGTCGCAATGGGGGAGTGTTGTTGGCGTGGTCGATGATGATGCTTTAGCTCGGCTTTGCTTTGGCGAGGGGAGATTTTGCTGGAGCTTGGAGTAGTGCTGCCATCCCCGCATTATTATGCCATGATCCACAGATCCTTTTGTGACTGCTGCCAACACCAGCATCGTCTGAGCTGCCACCACGACCTGGAGCGCTGCGGTGTCGTGTGGTTCCACTGGCCCGGTCCACTCTGGATTTCGGCCTTGTGGCTGTTTCGCGTCGAAAAATAATGCACCTCCTTCGCGGCCATTCTGCTATAAAGGACCGCGGTGACTTTTGTTGCAGCTCTGCTCCAGCTCGTGCTCCCCACATTCTTGCACCTAGCCCCTCTCCGATGGTGCTCGTTGCTACTTCAATTGCACGCATTATCCATTATCCAAATGCCACAGGTGTCGTGTGCGCCACAGCAGCTCGTTGGCCGACCAGCCCAGCCTAAGCCGCTGCTTTCCCGCGCACACTCTCGCTCTCTTCGCCGAAACTCGGGGAACGAGGCTCCCACCCAGCATGCTCCCGGTCCATGGGTAGAGGCCAGAGGGGAATAGATGAAACGATGCGACAATATAAGAGATATAGGCGAACAGCACTCACCGTACTGAACGAGTAATTCCGAACCCGGGGCATGGCGAATCCTTTCCCTCTGACCTTTTCACTGAACTTTGGCGATCGCTGAAATTCCAGAGTACGTCCGAGGTGGCTTGAGCCCGCCCGAGTCCGCCGAGTGGGGTGATGGGCAGAACTGTTGTTGTAGCTTTGACTCGGTCGAGTTGCAACTTGTACAGCACAAGGTGGAAGAACTTCGAGATTGCGAGTCCGTCTGAAGACTCTTGAAGCTGGAACGAGAGCCTCGCGGGTATGAATGTCTGGGATCTCGGGTTGCGAATCGGGACTCCGCTCTTATCACGCACGACATGAAAAAGCACCGATATCAACAAATTTATAAGTCATCCAGACATCACATTTTCACTTTTGCGTTTCAACCCCCGAAAAATAATGCTGTCGCTACTACAAGCCTACCATGACTACCAAAATGACGCTATTTCGTTACAGCCTCAGAGCTTATGCATCGACCGTGACAGTGGTAAAGTATGGGTATATAGCAATGCTGAACAGAAACCGAAATGTGAACAAGCCCGTATATGGGCACAGCTCACCAGACATACTTCGCAACAAATACCAATCATATCGGGAAGAACATGAAGTAAATGGACCGCAATGTTTTCAGAATCTTGCCCCTCGCAAACCTATGCGTGTAGCAGCTTCGCAGTTCCGTTTGCCTTTCGAAGCGTGTTGTCCCCGCTCATCAAACTCAACAGCGTTTTACCTGCATCTAGCCTCCGCTTCAGTGCAGCTGCGCCTCTCTCCTGTCCCCGCGTCCTATAGCCCTCGTCCACCCATTGCATTTTCTGAATCATGAAACTGAGCCCGTCATGATCCTTGCTTTTCCGACTTGAGATTCCGTGCTCGCAGGTAGAGTAGTACTTTTCAATCCGAGGCAATATCAACAGTGTGATGTGTAGCTCCATATCCGCCGGTGGAGTTACCGGAGCCGCGGGAACCTTGCTCAGCATGTCTTCTGCGTCGCTCGGATCGTTTGGTGCTGTAACGCGGGGATCTAGCATGTTCACATCCACGGTATCATCCCACTCTCCGCGAATCCATCCCGAGTGAATCGCCGCCGCAATCGGGTCCGAATCGTCTCGGTAGATACGGGCTCCCCACAAGTGTCGTTGCAGAACGATCTGCTGTCTTTGTCTTGGCTTCATATAATAACGGGGCACCCTGATGGTGAGGGTACAGTTGATTGGATTCGTATCGAATGTTGGAAGAGGCTTCGGTTTGGATGCGTAACTGAACTGGTCATCCAATTGCGAGTTTGGTTTTGGTAGTTCAGGGATCGCATCGTACAGTTGAGATCCCAAGTGACGTCGAGGCTCCTTCGCAGCCTCATCCAAAACAGATTGAATTTCGTGGATCTTGGGAGGAACCTTTGGATATGAAATAGGAGCGGGCTGGCTGGCTCTAGGCGCATGATGGTGGTGATGTGGAGCGGGATGGTGATGATGGTGATGATGAGCAGGCTGTGACGTAATACCATTTTGTGGAGTGCCAGCGTTGTATCTCGCGTTATCGAACGGAGTCGTATTTCCAGGGGGAGCGGAACCCGACATTTCATCATCGGGCTTGTGATGGTGGTGATGGTGGCTGTGTGATGTGAGACAAGGTAGGGAGGTTCATGATATGATTCAACTTACTGGTGGGCATGGGTATAATGGTGATGGTGATGGGTAGTATGGGAATGTTTATTTCGTTTGGGTCCACGTCCGCTAATCAGCTGCGGAGTGCCTCTGCCATCTACACTTTCGTTATCAAGCATGTGGTCTTCATCTTTGACCCTTTTAGGTTTACGTCCGTTCTGAGAATTGACCCTCTGTAACCTCAACTCGTTAAGATCTACACCGGGAGGTAGAGGTTCCATGCTCCCCTGGGGAAGAGGACTTTGCCTGGAAGGCGTGTTTGCACCAAGTCCACTGCCAAGCCCGGAGAACATCCTGCCGAATTCGCTTTTGATATTGGGATCCTTTCCGATGGAAACAGGTTGGGCCTGCGCTCCTTGAACAGCTTGGGGTAGTGGGGAGGCCCGACCAGTCCTACGATTTGCCTCAGGTCCAAGTCCAAGGAAGGATTTTGAAGGTTGCATCTCTTCCCCCATCCTGCGCGGCTGCTCATAGGGGGATGGACGCCCTTGGTACGATGCCCCAAGAGATTGAGCCAATTGCTCGGCTCTTCGCCGATCATTACTATTCGGGTCTGATGTTGGCGGAGCATGATATTGTTCAACAACACGATGTAGGAGCTGATCAGAACTCCGTCGCCGAGCTGTCTCTTCCGATCCCGAACTACTAAAGGAGGCAGGGGGGTATGGACCAAAGTTCGGTCGGAATAGGCTAGGATCTTCTCGACGTATTTCGCTCGATTCTCTTGGTATATCCTCTGGACGATGCTGACGCCAAAGATTCCTTTGCGGTTGTTCAGATCCGCTTAAGCTTCGTTGATCCCGGGGTGGGCTGAATGCTGACTGCGCAACAGGTTGAACGATGACAGGGCGATCTCGCTCTGAAGTCGGTTGAACGACTCCTCCTAACAGCTCGGCCGCAGTTGGCCGTGAATGATGCGATTCTCCCAATGTACGTCTTCTTTCTTCCGGCGACTGTCCATACACTGCTCGTCGAGTTCCCACAGCATCGTATCCAATCTTTGTTTCAGGTTCGGATGGTGGAACTGGACCAATCGGTTGGCTACTTGGTCGTGGAGGAAGGCCGGTACCAGATTGACGGATGTCTCGTGCAATGGAATCATTCGGGGAAGGACCGTAGGGTCTTGATCCCGAAAATACCATCGGTTTGTACGGTTGCGATGTTTGGGGTAAGCCTTGGCGACTTTGTTCTGGCGAGCCCTGGTTAGAATATGGTCTCGGTGGGGAAGCGGCAGAGTATCCACGGCTCTCCATCAATCTCGATGCAGTGTTTGAATGTGTATGTCTTTCGGGAGATGGATTACGGCGGAAGTGTGGAAATTCCGATCTGGGTCCAGATGAAACGCCACGTCTGGGCGAAGGGGGTTGCATCGCGTGGTTATTGGAAGGAGGCGCGGCCACTGGGGCATTGGGGGGTGACGAGTGAGAGTGTGATTGTCGATTGGACGAAGATGCATCACCGCCAATTAGGGACGATATGGACATGCTACTCCCCGGACGATGGCCTGGCCCAAGTCCAGGAAGCTCCCGTCCGCCACCAAAAGATGCCGAAAAGTGTGCGCGTTGGTTTGGAGGTTGGGAGACATGATTATGCTGCTGCGTGGGGGATGAAGGAGGCGGCATGTGCGTTCGTGCAAAGGACGGAGGAGGTGGTGGAGGGTCGTGAGAGGCAGCTATAGCACGTTCAGCTTGGGGACTTCACAAACATGGGGGTAGAGTCGCTGGGTCTGGGGTGTTTCACCTCCGTATAGGTTCGGGGAGCTTGCTCCTCCCAGAGATCTTCTGCGTGGAGCGTCGTAGCCATATGGAGGCTGTCCCGAAGTGTTGTGCGAGGTGGGCATGGATGGGGGAGGTGGAGGAGGTCCAGAAGGTGCATGGTGATGCCCTCCATGGTGTACGTGAGCTGTCGCTAAATACCGTGATCAGCGAGCGAATCAAGAAACTTGGACGATAGGGTTTAGCGCGACAGGGACGACTCGCTTAGCGTGCCATATGTGCGGGAACCAGAGATTGATGATGCTTGATGACTTTTCATCTCGGAAAATGAAGGGTGGAAGGAAAACGAAATGATATTCCATGTTCACACACAGTCGCGACGATGTACCTTGGTGGCAGATGTCAAATCTTGGCCCGCTGTAGACCCCTGTGAATATCTGCGGTTGCGCATGGTTGAGCATCCAAGGAAGCCAACAGTAGAGTCGCTATAGCTGGCTCTATATTGATCCAAGAGCACCCAGTATTCGCAGAGCACATCAAAACGAGCAATGCTCAAATTGAGTTGCGCGCAGGAGAGCCAGCGAAGCCAGACTGTATTCTGCCCCAGAGGTTCAAACGTGCCACGTTGTGGATTGCCCGTCTCAATCATTCCTGCGAGCGCGCAAGACTTGGACTGCAGAATGTGAATGGCAGTGGATTTATTCCATTACTTCCTTTCGCTAATAACAATCGAAGACATGGAGGGGCAATCATGAACCGTACCTGTATTTCCCCAACTACCGTTCACCGCCTGTCTCTCTCCTTGTGCCGAGGGTATACCTTCGCCAGAATGCACTCCATAGCTGCCTCTTCGTGCATGTTGCGAGTTTGTGGGGAGAAACGGGTCGCGACGTGAGGAAGTGTAAGGGTCGGTGAAGGGCACATGGACGGGAGCTTGTGGCTGCGAACCCGAAGGAGGATAGTTTGGGTACGCCTGAGGTTGTTGGGCTTGGGGAGCCGATTGGTGATTAGGGTTATGGATCAGAGGACGGTCGGGTGGTCGAGTGAAGGGATGCTGGGGCGGTCGAGGATCCATCTTTTCCGTCCCAACTGTAAAATAGAGGAGGCTCGAAAGTGAGGATGCTTCGGCGGTGAATGCGCGACCTAAGCTCTCGAGGGTGGCAGTAGCATGGTTAGGAGACCAACGCTTGTGGCGAGTGGGCAGAAGAGTCGGTGTCGAAAGATTATGCAAAGAACTCGCGAGTGAAGCCGTGAAGAGGAGAAGAGCCAGGCGAGAGAGCACGAGCACTGCTTAATCACAGGCCCAGCTTCAAGGGTGGAGGCATGGACTGGCCCGCCACGATTTGACACTTGACCGTTCCGAGACAGCGCAAACAGCGTTGCATGCGGTTTGGGAACAACAGGCATTGTGGAGAAGCCCATCCCCACCAGACCACACCTCCAGCGCCCTTGATAGGAGCCCCCGCCCGCGAATGACAGCGACATTCCTTTGAGGCTTACATGCGCGCTTCGTTGCGGCAAATGCGCCCATCATCTCTACAGAGCTTCAGAGGTCGGGTCCTTGCGCCGGATTTGCGATATGTAGCCAAACACAACGGCTGGTACCTGTGTTTTGCATCTCACGACTGATCGCCCTAAATTGAGAACAGCCAATCGATATCCACATTCCCCTTGGCACCCGGATTCCTCCAAGCCCTATCACGAGATACTCTAACGCTGCAATCCACCTGCCATTAATGTTCGTCGCTATACCCCCTACATGTCTTTATCCGGGGTTAGGCATACTCATAATGTGATCCTAGACCAGCTGTATACTCCTGTTCACTTCTAACACCTCTAATACCGCTAGTCCCGATGCCCGGATCTCCTTCTTCATCTTGGTCTGTATATCGAGCGCGATTCAAATCGGCGTTTAATAGTGCTAATTTTCGAGTCTGTGCTGCCTTCTGGCTTTTCGGTATGCTAGTCCATGCAGTATCTCCCCCCTCGGAGCTCCATTCCAAAGAGGCATGTCATAGTCTGTAACTAATTTCATTCAGGCCTTATCAATAACGTCCTCTACGTAATCATCCTCTCGTCTGCTCTCGACCTCGTAGGCCCTTCAGTCCCCAAGGGTGTTGTACTCTTAGCGGATGTCATACCATCATTTTTAACGAAGTTGACCGCGCCCTACTTCATCCACAAAGTTCCGTACCATGTCCGCATCCTCATCTTCGTCGTACTATCAGCTTGTGGAATGCTTCTCATCGCTCTCACCCCTGCCTCACGAGATGGAGGTACAATAGGAATAAAAATGAGCGGTGTCATACTGGCTAGCTTGAGTAGTGGAGGCGGAGAGCTCACTTTCCTTGGGCTAACACACTATTACGGCCATTTTAGTCTGGCTGCATGGGGAAGCGGTACTGGCGGGGCTGGCCTGATAGGTGCTGGAGCCTATGTGATTGCTACAACGACGCTTGGACTCAGCGTTCGCACTAGCTTGTTGGCCTTCTCCTTTTTGCCCGTCATAATGCTCATCAGCTTCTTCATTATTCTACCTCGTGGACCTCTTCAAACTTCGGCAGGCAAGAGCCAGGAATATGAGAGATTAAACCAAGATGAACAACGTGATCCGAACAATGACGATGCTGAAGATAACACTGGGCCAGCTCGACATAGTGAAGATGATGGGCTTTTAGCCTCATCGGGGCATTCTGCCTCAGGTCGCAGTTTTAGCTCCCTCAGTCGGACGCAGAGTGCTTGGAGAAGCCTCACAGCGAACCTCACACGCTCCCGAAGCCTTTTTTTCCCTTAGTATGTGATAGAGCTTTCACAAATTCTTCCTTGTCAAAGCATAAGCAAATCCCTAGCTAACAAGGCCGCGTTTCCCAGCATGCTTCCACTACTTCTCGTATATGTGGCAGAGTATACCATCAACCAAGGTGTCGCTCCAACCTTGCTCTTTCCCATCTCCTCAAGCCCATTCGAACATTATAGATCATTCTACCCAACCTACAATGCCATCTATCAAGTTGGTGTATTTCTCTCACGGTCATCGACGCCGTTTTTCCGAGTCCACCACTTATATCTCCCTTCGCTCCTGCAAGTAGTCAATCTCGTTGTCCTCACCGCACATGCGTTGTTCAACTTCATTCCTCATTTTTCTATCGTATGCATCATTATCTTCTGGGAAGGATTGCTGGGCGGGCTGGTCTATGTGAGTACATTTGCAGAGATCACAGATAATGTGCCAAAGGCCGATCGAGAATTCAGCTTGGGGGCAACAAGTGTCAGTGATTCGGGCGGAATCTGCGTGGCTGGCTTTATCGGCATGGCATTTGAGGTGTGGTTATGCAATTGGCAAGTCAGCCATGGAAGAGATTATTGTAAAAAGCTTTAGACATCCCTCTGTAAGAACAAGGCATATGCGGGTTATCAGAACTTCAATCATGCCAGAAAGTAGACTGCTACATGTTCGTTTAAGCTATGCTCTGCAGGCCTCTTTCTGTTGATTTCTCTGCGTAAGATGTTGTTCTTTTGTCACGGGTAGGTAAGAGCATCTCGCGTTCTTTCCTCACCTGGATTGGGCCGCGAACCCTCGCGCCAAACTCGACGTCGAACTTTCGTCTCACCTCCACATTGCTACACCAATCCACTTTCTTCGGTCTCAAGATTGTCCCCTTTCATTGCTAAAGCCTCGATCAACCAACAGCCAATTGCGCCCTTTGTAATGCGATGTTTGCGCATAAATAGACGAAATGCGATACGTACGTAGCGTACCTCCATATCTACCCTCATTTTACTGACATCTACCAATACAGGACAGGCAATTGTTCATTTCGTACATCACGGACCGGCTAGGCGTGACGCCTTTAGAGGCTCTACCACCATCGTGCCGACCTAAAAGCGAGGACGATCTAAGTACGAACCTCTTGCATAATTATGTCCTACTCGCCCGCCTTGAGAACAACGTCAATGAATTGCGGCGGAGGATAATACGAGCCAGAGGGCTTCGGCTTGTGCGTAGCAAGACAAACATCTGGCGCGACTTATCACCCGAGCTACGGGCAAAGGATCTGGAGAGGGCGCTGGAGGAAATTCGAGAGGAAAGGGTAGAGCGACATCAGCAGCTGACCGATGTCGACATCCAGGATGTCGGTAGCATTCACCAGGTGGATTCGACTCACCCTCCTTCCACAGGTCAACATTCATTGTCCGAACAACAAGAAGACCACACTACTACGAATTCGACTTCGGCGCGCAAATCTCAATCTAAACTGCTTCTCAAGTTGAAAATGCCTAACGTCCCGGATGTTTCTCTACCGCATCATTCTTCCAAGCCTTACTTAAACAAAAGCACAAATCATCCGTCAGTAGGCCCTAACTTGAGGATATCACCAAATAGCACAAGTGAACCATTTCACCTCGCCGGAGAAATGAACCAGGGGAAAATTATCACTGCCGAGTCGCGTTCGGATACGTCCGATGACGTGCCGTTATTCGAGAAACTGCAAAAGCTGAAGAAGGATAAAGAGGCCACACTGTCCGATTACACTACACCTCAAAGGAAGAGAAAGTCTTCACCCCGTCAACAAACTACCAGCAAGAAACTGAAGTCATTTGTGAGGGACAAACACTCGCTTCTGACACCTCCTTCCATCAGTGGTCGCCAATCCAGAGAGAGCGAAAACCTTTCTAAAGAGACGCTTAAGAGACCGCTTCTAAAATCTTTGAAGCCAAACTTCATTCGCGAGGAAGAACTGTTGAATATCACGGACTTTGACTCAGTCAGCTTCCCTGTGGAATTGGTACGTAACGATTCACCTGCGCCCGAATGAAACCCTAGCTAACATCCCAGTCTGTCCCTCATGAACCGCACACATTCCGATTCATCGCAAACGCTCGAGATCTCAAAGCATTGGCAGAAAAGGTAAAAGAGCAACGCGCGAGACGAGTACGCACGATATCCACCCCCACGACCGTCGAGCCTCGCAAGCCCCGCACGCCCCGGGAGCGTCCAAATCCAAACCACGTCTTTCTTGATCAAATCCAGCAAGAGTTCGCTAATCACATGTTCTTCGTCGTGGGAAGCGCGCGGAGAACCAGAGGGAGATATCTAACTGTAGGGGAGGATGAGCGTATCGACCAACTGGAAGGCAATTTCCTTGCGGATTTCAAGAAAGCTAGAGCAAGATTCGAGGATGGCTTGAAGAACATAGGGATATTGCCACGTGAAGATCCTCCCGTCAAAGCTGTGCCAAGCGTGTCAGCATCTACGACGGAGGACCGTGGGAATGACAACACGCGCACTGAAAGTGCCATTATCGATCTTCTGGAAGGCTATGTCAGTACTGAAGATGAGGACGGAAACGAGGAATGAGAATGATAGGTTTTGTATGTGTGAACTCTGTTAGGTTTGTTAATGAACATGTAGCTCACCTCATGTTGCAGCGAGATTCTAATGATTGTGAGGGACGATTTCCTGGTTTAATGTGTACTATACATGCTTCAAGTAGTAGCTGTGTTTCAGGGAGTTTATCAAGGTCTTCATGTACTATATCCGAAATGAATGCAAATACTCACACGATTTCTCTTGAATTTGTTGGAGAGAATCTCGTCCTTCCCTTCCTTCTTTTTCACTCACTATCTGCCGGATACACGGGATCGGGCTCAGAGAATATTTACCGGGATGCACTATATATCCTACTTGCGAATAACGGAGAGAAAGTAGATCGATTGACAACCCTATCTAAAGTATACAAGGCTCCGTCTCCAGATCCTCTCCTACCACACGAGCTATCACCATCTTGCTAGATGGGTCTTTTTTTTTATTTACAGAGTATCTTTGAGCAATTTGTTCATCCTTGCCATCTTAGCAGCGACGCTAAGATCGATAGTTCGGTCGCCGATTTCGACAACGAGACCGCCTCGGATGTCGGGGTTGACTTTAGGAACAACCTTGAGTTTCTTGCCTTGTCCGACATATTGAGATTTCGAGATGACACTTTCCAGGCGGCTGAGGACTTTGTTGTCGAGTGGCTTTACTTATAGTTAGCTTCGATTGCGAGCGATTCGTCAATTTGGGCACGGAATGAAAAGCATACCGCAGCAGATGTAACAACCAATTCAACCTCTCCCCTGTATGCGCCCATGAGCACACCGAACTTCTCACAAACAGATTCCAAAACGCCCAATCGGTTGTTGTCGGATAGAGTCTTCAAGAAGTTCTTCACTACATCCCCCTTGTCCGCACCTCCGATGTGCTTCTGTAGCTCCGCAATGATCTGCTTCTTGTCGCTGGCACTAAGAGTCGGGGCCGTGAGAACCTTTCCTAGTTTCGGGTCTTTCTTAAAAACGGAGGAGAGGTTTTCTAGGGCTTTGGCTGTGGGGTCGAGGGCAGAGGATTTGGCCGCTGCTGTGTACTGTTTTTCCCCTTGGCATTAGCGATTCATCCCAATTGCATCCAATACCCCAAATATATCTTTCCGAGGGGAAGTGAGGGGTCGGTAGAGCATACCAAAGCACTGGCGTAGGTTCCATCGATGCCAAACAGCGCAACAGGTGGTTTTGACGAAGTGGCCGGAGCTGCGGCTTGAGCGTAGCTTCGTACGGCGGCGCGGGACGCAATTGAGGCGCGGGGAGCTGCTGATCGCGCTGCGGCGGCCAATGCTCGACTTGTGAACATTATGGATGGAGTGGGGAAGGATGAGGGAGTTGGTATGGCGGAGGGTCAAGATGGACAAATGGGTTGAGGTTGCTGTGAGGGAAAACTATCTTAGGTAAGCGGCTTAGCGTGGTTGTGAGAGCCGGGTTGGCCGATTGAACTTCATTCACTCCTTCATCAAGCATTCGTTCAGCTAGTCGAAAGCAGAGATGTAGTCATGCTTCTTTGCCTCTTTGAGGCAGGCGACGTTTGAACTCAAGCTGACTTCTCTCCAGTCGACATCAGGTTACGATTGCTATTATTCTAATGCATTAGTGGTTCTTGCCCGTGCTACATGATGTAGGAGCAACCCGAGCGGGAGATGCTTAGAGTATCGAATGGACTCTCTCTGTTCGTTACACATTTGCTTTGGCTGGATAAACTTTAGCATCCTAATCAACCGTCTTTCACTCGTTATCGTTCTCACAGTATTACTTACCAGTAGGCGTCAATGGTTATGTTGCACATCCGATCAATGCTCACTAACCTGCTTTCCATAGGAATGGATCGTTGGGAACTGCAGTGCCAGCAATCTTCCAGAGCCCATGCCGGAATTAGCTTTCTCGACCTTCCCGACAAAGTACGGGAAAACGTCTATCGGTATCTGATTCCCTTTAGCGATGCAAGCATCATTTCTTTAGAGGAGGACCGCAGCATAGACATTCTGGTAGATCGGTGGGACTACATAGCGCTGGGTCGGGATCGAACACCGCTTGAAACTTCCTTGGCCCCGATAGTGAACCGGAGAATTCTTCATGGGCGGTTCGCCAGGTTGAGGAGCTTGTTCTTCATATGCCGCCAGATCCATGTCGAAGTGGCTCGCCTGTTGTTCGGTCTCGGTATCCAGGTCTGGGACCCTTGCATACCTGGTCTAAATACCTTTGATTTGGAGGAAGGGTCTTGCCGGGAGGCCGTTGGGCAAGTGCTTCGAACTATTCCGCTCCGATACGTTCCCATGATAAAAAAAATGGAACTCATTCTGAATATGCCAATCGTCTCACCGCTCAAAGAGATTTGTTTGAGAGAACACCAATGGATCAAAAGCACCTTCAGTGGGCTCGAGAAGCTCAAGATCACTCACGTATATAAGCTTCGTCCAGGCGAACGGAGATTCTGGACATTGAATGGATTACCACAGCCAAGCACGATGTATGACTCTTTGAGCGATGTGGAGAAGCGCTGCATTGCCTGGCTTCATCAAGAATTCGAACTTAATAGCAACATGATAATGCCAGACTGGATCCATTTCGGCGTTATAGGATGCTCTTTCGAAAAAAAGAGAGTCAACGAAGCTTTGGACTTTTGGCATTTGCATTTGAAAGCTCCGCTTCTTCGTAAGTCTCCAGCAATATTTAGGCGTGATAAATAATAACATAGTAAATGCGTCAGGACGCTTATCACGGCGGGAGCCTCACGAATCCCGACGGATCATATCGCACTATTAGTCCGAGGATTTGGCTTCCGTAACACAATGAGAATGTCAGGGTATGTCAAGAGGTTGTACAGGGGTTATCACGACTCCATATGTAACGTGCAAAGTTGTAACTACAGCATGGAAGCTGCAGACAAATGCTGTCACCTCACAAATGGCAATCACACATTAGGATTACTTCGATTTCAAGCTTGATTATCATTAACGATGAGTGCTGTAATTTGTGCTTCTCTAGATAACATACGATACATCCTCTAGGTCCTTGGATCGATTCACCAACGGTGACATGTGAATCAACTTGTTCACCAAGCTTTCAAGATAATACACCACATCATCCGACATGACGTCTAATTCTTCACCTTCCTATTGTCTTATTGACTATTGTTCTCTCAGCCTTATATCGTTTTCAATTCTGCCATCCTCCGTACTTTTCAACCTCATCGTTTCTTCCTCCAAGATCTTCATACGAAGCTCTGTCCTATCCCATACAGACTTACACTTTGCCGCACCTCAAGATATACTTTTCATTTATACAAGCGCCGTTTCGTCCAATCTCAGCTGATATTCGTTCAACATGGCCGAAGAAGCCATCGTACCAACAACCCCCTCCCCACCCAAGACCCTCAAGTCCTGCCTCATCACACCACCATCTTCAGGCAGAGTCAAAAAGCGAGTGAGATTCGACCTAGAAGGCGATCCGCCGGAGCTTGAAAACCGCACTCGCAGACCTGTTAAACGTCCGAGGTTTCTTCTGTCGATCGAACCGGGTCCCGCAGTCGATACTCAGAACCTGGATTCTCCCGGTGAAAACGGCATTCAGAAGCCCGAGTGCGCTGAGAGGCCAGTGGTGGATAACATTGGTGTTGCATCTGCACTGCCACTGGATGGAAGCCACGCTGATAGTCAACCTGTCCAAAGCGCTTCTGTTGACGAAAGCTCTTCTGTCATCGAAAACAATAACACTCCTGTCGTCAAGAACACTCCTGTCCTCGACAACACTTCTGTCGTCGAAATCGCTCCTGTCGTTGAAAGCTCTTTTCCCATTGAAGGCAATCCTAACGCAAGCATTCCTATCGTCGAAACCTTCACTGTCGAAAGACCACCCGTGGAGCCTTCTACTGAACTTCACCCCTCATTCGATTTCCTCGGCCTTCCAATCTCAATACGCAAACGCATTTACACTCTGATCCTCACCGTTCCCGGCTTGGTATGCGTTCGTCAAAACCGCACCGCAGACATTCATCTCCCTGGCGGCGAAATCTACGTAAATGCCGAATCCCTCGCTCTGCTTCCTGGTATCTCATACGCACTGGTTCTAAAAACACCGATGAGCTTCAAAGAGTCAGTTACGAGAGCAAAATACTTCAATATCAGTATAATGAGGATCAATAAGGCCATTCATGAAGAGGCGAAGGAGATTCTATACGGCAACAACATCTTCGAATTGCGGAACACCAGTGACGATATCCACAAATCCTGGGGCACCATTCCTCCAGCCGACTTCTCCGTACCGATTTTCGGCAACGGATACATTGGCCGAGTTCAACACCTCTGTATCCAAGCGAATGAGTTTAGTGAGCTGATCTGGATTACGACGAAAGGCTGGAGGGGTCTAAAATCCGCACATCCAGGCCTCAAGAAACTGACTCTCTCGCTCTGGCTTAACGTTCTCGAGCTCCCGTATGGTAACTTGCTAAAGAGCAAGGGCGAGGGGAAAAGTGGACGATATGCAAAGCGACTCCATCGTATCATTGCGAAGGAAATCTTTGATGGCAAGGAGTGCGTCATCCCGGAATGGATGCATCTGAGGGTTGTGTTTGGGCGGGAGGCGTTCGACGAAGTTTTGGAGAGGCATGGGAAGAGCGAGGAAAGTGAAGATGAAGGTGCTTTTGAAGGCGACGACTTGTTGGGAGCTCTCAAAGAAGGTGTTGTTGAAGCTTGGGATATGTTCAAGGTGGTAGCAGAGGTCCCTGGTGGTGATAAGCAGGAATCCAGCCAGGAGACCGTTGAGGGTTGTGGTAGTTCTTAGATCGTCTTTGTCTAGGTGTTGACATGCGGACCTCAAGAGGCAATGTTGGGCCATATGGGATATTACCTATTGCACATCGCCAGGTACTGTGTGGCGGACAACCACCGCTAAAGGAGCTGGATCTAGTCGTTATCGTTTCATATTACTATATGAGAAATTGAACTTTGACTATTTGAGATTCATAGCTAGACCTAAGTTTTACTTACTTCTAGTATTTCTGAAATTCATTTAATACTGTTGAGTCTTTCTTACTAAAGATGAAATAAGAAGATACGTTGGCAATGCTCGCGACGGCGAAAACGCTTGAATACATATCGGAATGAGAATGGAATGGTCTTCGATGCCCTCCGAAGTTCCAAGGAAATTTTGATCATCGCCATCATGAATAGAACGGTTTACCCAATCAAGCACTCTAAATCCATCTTCCAAAACTTCCAAATGTACAGAAATATGACAACCTGCCCGAAGCACAAGATCGGAAAGCGGAAATACCATAGCGACGTGCCCCCCTCGACATCATCAACGCCTGTTTATACAGATCTGAAAAACGATTGAGCTGCGCACGTCTGTCCGAACTTGACATCGAAGATCGGAGTTTAGCGACCATTAGAATATTTTATCGACAAGATGCTCCATCAATTTCTTCGAAACGTCCGACCTTTCGATTCCCGTGGAATTGGAGGAAGCTCTGTAGGATGATGCTAGCTACAAAGTCGTTTTTGAAGCTGTGATTGCCATCCGTTCGGATCGAGTCCCTAGACCAGGAGGTTGTTAACGCGTAGAAGTAGAGTAGGACTGCTTTGAGCATCGAAGTTTGGAAGTAGCGTTCGCGCACAAACAAGCAATCTCGGACACGGGGGAGTTTTCTGTTTCGTCGAAGGGTGCGAAAGTCGTGATTGCAAATTTTTCATCCTGAATTTTCCTCGTGATGCGGGAATCGAGTCTCCAAGTCTTCCTTGTACGTCCGTAAGATGGCCTCTTGATCCCAAATCAGAGAGGAATCGGCGAAATCGTCGAAATCGTAAAGTACTAGCGGGATCACTCTTTGGTCTGCCCAGTAGTCAGATGGGTCGTCTGGTGAGGAGTTGTCGCTGCTCGAGCTGGACGAGTTAGTTGGCTCTTCATCTGCTGATTCGGTCGAGTCGATGCTTGGTTCGGAATATCTGGTCGCACACTCGCTGTCAGATGCGATCAAGGTGGCTTTCATTAGTACCGCACTCCCTTCAACTTCATGCACCTCTAGGTATCGCGCAGGTTTAGGGGAATTCAAGGGAATATCCTCCACTGTGCGAATGAGCATCGGATAGTTATCGTCAGTCTGGCCTGCGAGTTGAGGAATGGGGTTGAGCTCCTTTGATTGCGAGTACGAAGCAATATGAAGAGGGCCAATATGGGACTCAGATTGACATGGCGGCGGCAAGGTTCTCTCAACTTGGTATTGTCCTTCGTATTGGTATTGCATCACGGGCAATGTGGTATCCCATATATCCATCCAGTCTGAAGAAGTGGAAGACTGGCGCACTTCATCTGGGATCTTCGATCGGTTGCGGCGGAGTTTACGGAAAAAGGTTGAAAACGGTATCATGAG
Source organism: Hysterium pulicare CBS 123377 (assembly GCA_000467715.1). NCBI lineage: Eukaryota > Fungi > Ascomycota > Dothideomycetes > Hysteriales > Hysteriaceae > Hysterium > Hysterium pulicare. Next base: position 279,074 of record AJFK01001090.1, read on the forward strand.
GGTTTGTTTGAAGTGGTAAAAAAGTGACTTACGGAGACACTGTTAGATGAAGAGCCTTGTGAACAATCGAGATATATAAACTCGGCTGCCTGGAGGAAGCTTTTTCGATCCGTGGTTCGGTATGTCACAATAAAGTTTGGTGACGAAAATTCACAAAGTAGGTAAGTTTTTTTTCTTCCCAAGTACCAAATACAATCTGACTTGGCGACCTCAGAACTGGCAGGAACATCTCGATTTTGATCTTCGCTGGAGTATATAAGATGGTAGATGGCAATTTGGACATCACTCATTCTTTTGATTGCAGAAGGTCTTAGTCGCATGCTTGGCCAGAAAAATGGAGTAAGTATATCGGAGAATACAAACCTCCTTTTTAAGTACGAAGTAATTAAGTATCAATCAGCGAACGCTACAGTGCAAGTAAAGTCAGAGACACACAAGAACGTACGAGTAGGTAGCAGATATAGCAGGTGCTGGGCTACACCTGGCTTCTACAGACTACTTCTTCCCCGACTTCTTGAACGTAAGCGCACTTTTAAAGGTTTTCAACCCCCGTACGATATCCCTGGTCGGCCCCGCCACACCTGGCGCAGCAATATCCTCCCAAGGCTTCGACTGGTCCCGACCTACCATGCCTGAATATCGCCTAGTCGCGGCGTCTTCTCCACCTCCACACATGGAATTCGAAATCATCGACGTTAGAGATGTCGGGCGCGGGGAGCGATAGCTCTCAAACCGCGGGAAAGATTCATAAGACAAGCCTTGGTTCGATGGTGTCAGTGAATGGCGTTGGGATGCGGCTAGATGGGTACGTCCCGGCGTGCCTGGCGTGCCTGGCGTGCCTGGCGTACGCGGAAGATGAGAAGTCGAACCACGAGGATCGGGCTTACGGAGCCGCTTCCTAGGTGTAGGATATGCGGGGGGTGTTATCGGTTGCTCGTGTGAGAGATTCGAGAAGAATGCTAATTGCGCTTGTTCGGTCTGCCACTTTGGCTCTGGCGAGGGAGAGCTTAGAACTGGTTTCTTGAGAGGTTGCGAAGCAGATGCCAGATGCGCTTCGAACTCTTGAATTTCTATTGAGTGCGAAGAGTTGATGCGTCGAGGAGGTCGGCACTCTAAAGTGGGAGTTTCTTCGAAGCCTGGTGCTTGGAGAAAGTCTGGACGTTGGGGCGATGGTGAGGGGGCTTTTTGGCTGGGGTTAGACATAATTGCAATCAGTACGTATACCAAGGTTTCTTCAAATGAAGTGGCTAATGTGAACGTGCATAGGCAATTGCTATAAACGGTCGTCTGGACGAATGCCCTCTGGAAGTAGAATTCCTTTTATGGCGCTTTGCTCGGCCCGACCGCCCATCTAGTGAGTATACAATGGTCATAAATTTGCTTGAGTGTGGTGTAGGTTTCTTATGGTTATGACTGGCCTTTCATAGTGGATGCACAATGTAACGAGGAGCTTCGTATGGACTCAGAACCGGCTCGATTCACATTATGGATGTAGCCTTTCGCAATGTTAGACATGCCATACCACTCATTCTATCGAACGCTGATATATGTCAATCGAGCGAGAAGATGCATGATTGGATGGAAAGAAAAGAAAATGCGGCGATAAGCGGTATATTGACACAAGCTGACGCTTTCTTATATGCAAGCTCAAGTATTTTTTATATCTACTACTCTTGACGTTTTATAGATCACCAAGCATTCAGAGAGAGCGCGAAGATTCAATCGTGTGTCATGGTATTCTAATGAGACTGTTCCAGCACTACACGCTTAGCTCCAACCGTCACAATCACCATCACTACCACAACCATCGCCACAAGGCAAGATCCGACAGACTGTCTCATCTTAGCCTTCCCAAGGAAACACCGATTCGGAACCGGAAACACCTTATATTCATTTCGTGACTTCACCCTTCTATCGGAAGTCTAGTGATAGTGTGCTAAGAATATATAGTCGGCTACTCGAAAAGTAGCTGATATATACACCGTTAGTATATACCGTCTCAATATCTCAATTCAGATACCGAGATTCGAGTCCATTAAAATCCTTCTCAGTTAACCGACCCGCGTAATACCGTTGACGACCCTGTGCAGAAGTCGGTGTCAGCGGCTGAGTCCCAATTGAATTCGACCGAAGTGGATTATCGACTCCACGAACAGCACCCTGACCGATCTGACCGGAAGAACGGTGGAGATTTTGAGCTGTATTCATAGGCATGCTGAGATGAGTCTGACCTCCGCCAAGGGCATTCGCACCAGGCGCGCCCAGAGTCATCGGTCGTGAGAAATTACGTTCAGGGAGTCCAGTTTGAGGCCTAGACTGTTGAGACTGGTCTCTATGACCGAGATCTCGCTGGAAGATGCTCATTGGGACTACGCTGATGGGTCGTGAGATATCTTCTTTCTTAATTGCTTTCTTGCGAGGTTTGCTGAGTGCGCCGAGCAACTTTCTAGGGTCAATTGCTGTCTGAGGTCTAGGTTTCAAAAGCCCGTCTCCATGGATCATACCTCGCTGGATGTCGCTCAATGGAGCTTGGGTTATAGGGCGCGAAATATCCTCTTTCTTGAGAGATGTCTTGCGAGATCCGCTCAGTGCCCCGAGCCACTTTCCAGGGTTCAAGGACCTATACCCAGAGCGTGCTTGCTGTATCCCACCTAAATGACCCTGGCTCATAGGTCGTGGTATATCCTCTTCCTCGATAGACTCCCTATGAGATCCACCGAAGCCTCCGAGCCATTCCTCACACCCCTTAGGCCCTTCTGGACGGTTTCGTGAATAGATCTTTGCGGGAAATCCCGGGACCTTCAGTTGAATTGGGGCGTATGCGTCTTCGACATGCTCTTCAGTTGGGTGTTCATGTGGGGATACTTTCTCCTGAGCTTTAGGCTCGGGGTTCGGGTTTGGTACTGGTGGGAAATAACTCCCTGGTGCCATGCGAGGATATTCAGGCTCCTGCTTACCAGTTTCACATCTACCTTGGGACAAAGAATGAGGGCGTAATGGTTGAAGATATTGCTTCAGGATTTTCTTACGCATTTGCTGGTGGTAGGCGCGTTCAGTCGGCAGATCGGAGCGAGGTTGGACACTCTCTGGTTCAGATTGCACAAATTCTGATTCGTTTTGTTCAGGTTCTAATTCAGATTGTGTACGTTCTACGGTCGGCGAGGTGTTTGCACTTCCACAAGGGTTCTGGCTTAGGATATTTAGCTCGTCGTCGGGTGAGAGAGACTCGCCTTGTAAAGATGCACCTTGAGTCCGGGGACGGGGAGGCATGGGAGCTGGAACTGGTGGAGGAGGTAGTGGACGATGTTGGTAAGCTTGCCAATCCTCCGGTGGTGGAAACAGCTCCTTACCTTTTCCATCTTCTTCCTGCTCATCTTTTCGCCCATTTTGCTTCTCTATTGTATCCCCCAAATGCTCCGCCACCCCTCCTCGGCTCGGATTCAAATACTCCTGGCTCTCGAATGTGAACTCAGGTACTACAGGCGTTGGGATGCATAACTCGTTATGCTCATTACGCGCTGAGGTCGAAGCGTTGAATGAAGTGAGAGAATGCAGACTCAGTCGAGATGTAGAGTAAGAGGGAGTTAAACAGAGGGGATGCTCTGGGAGCTGGAGCTCTGTGTGCTCGTTTCGACTAGGCTTAGAGGCTAGGAAGGAAGTAAAAGAGGACCGATGAAATGGAAAGTTCGAGTGTCGAGGAGTTAGGGTTTGGGGATGGAGATGAGGCATGTTTCGTAGATGATGTTGAGGGGTGCTGTAAGGATCTTGAATACCTAATTTGATCTGATTTTGATTCGATCTAATTCGATCTTCTTTGGTTTAGATTGGCCCAACTGGGTGGTTGGAGAGGTGTGTTAGACGAGTGTCTGTGTATCTTTAAGTCACGAGATGGAGTGGACTTTTATATGGTGCTTATTTCCCGCATTGTGCATTCCTGACCAAATCCAGACGTTGTTAAGAGTCCGTTGAATGAAATTGTGTGGCTGGTGCCTTGTCGTGCACAACGCGGCAGAAGGGGTAGAGTAGTACATTGTGAAGATGCCTAGGTGGATAACCTGATTAGGACGGAGTCTGAAGGCTAGAGACGTCTTACATAATATACTACGTGGCGAGTATAGAAATCGATTCAAGGCTGCTGTAAAGTTAGGAGGGTACTAATATTGTGATGGTTCTAGATCCTGCGTATCGAGGAGGGGCTTTGTTGAATAGGGGGTGGATCTTATGAGGAGTTATGGTTTTGGTAGAAGGCGAGAATATCATCGAAGCAAGAAATACTAATTGCCTGTCCTCTTGAATGAGAAATTTCACGGTGCTTCATGCTATAATCATGTGGTAAGTTGAGAAGTAATTGGTGACCATAGGGATGTTCGTGGTGACTTGAAAATAAAGTACTGCGCGCTGATTGGTTGAACGGCCGCGGCATGCATGACTAAGTATTAGCTAATCCGAAACCTTCGCACGATCTATTTCTCCATTTTCCTCGTCTCCTGTAAACATCACCACAAATTCTTCAACAACATCGAAGCCTCACTTCTTTGAAGCTGTCGAGTAGGTTGGAGTTGAGACATGCGAAAGGATGGATGACCTGTGGCCGCTGAGCCTGTGGAGTGCCTAGAATCATGAAAACACCCCAACTAGCTCAACGCAATGGAAGAGAGATGGCTGAAATATCTCTATCCTAGCTCCTTTATCTTCATCGTGGTCTCGAGCAATAATTTCGAGACCGCCCACCACCAATGGCTCCTACAATTTTTCCATCTCTCTTATTCTGCCAAATCATTACACATACGATCCATAATATCACTGCCTATGACGATTTATCGACTATTTTTAACTTCACACTATAGTAAATAGACATGTAGAGATGTTGCCTGTCATTTTGCGTTGGCGGTGATTGATTCTTAGAACTTTCACCCCGGGTATGTAGTGCTTTTCAATACCTTTCCTCGAGCCCGTTTCTTTTAATCGAAGTACTCTCACAATATTGAAGCCCCTAGTGCGGAGTTTATACCGGTCATCTTCATCGTTAGTGAGAGCATAGCGCTCCACTAACTACATCCTTAGAGACAAGGTCCTCTCCGCTATTCTCTTCATACATCGTACCACAACGATCTCTTCATCCTTTACTCAAGAAGCTTAAAATTCTGTTGAATCTTTCGGACGACCCTCAACAGATACTATCATGTGGCTTTCGCTCAATGACCTTCCCGGACCTGGTCTCTACTCGAAGTCTAATGGAGCAATACTTCTCCACTGTATGATTAATCATTGTTGAAGTTAGCCTTCCCAAATGATGATCATCGCCTAAATTAGCTAGATCGAGCGAAAACCTGGGGAGTCCTGAAGATCTCAATGCTTATTCCCGGATCTTGCTGCTTCATAGATTCGGGAGTTTGCCTGTCAATGTACATCACTTCTTCCCTTTTGATATCATTAGGATGCTGCACCACCATCAAAGCTTGAAGCCCTGTCACTGGATGACACTGTAAGGAAATCTAAATTGGTTGCTCTGGAAATATATATGTCTAAGTACAGTCTCGATGTTCTTCCTCCACGGTTAGAAGTCTGACTAACAGCCTGCCAGACTGGATGGATGGAGTCCCACACTATTCACCTCGGTCTGCCGTCATAGTCATGTAATGTCGAGTCGCAAAAACCATCCCCGCAGCGGACCGATTGAAGTACCAAGAGGAGGGGTATTCAGGTTCCGCGTTGGAATCATAAAGTTTATATAAACACGGCCCTTTGTTCACACAAAAGCCTTTTAGGCCTCTGTAGATATCTAGGAATTCCCTCGAATCAAATATTCACGATGCCGAACACCAAAATAGTAAAGGTGCCCCACCTCAAGAACACAGCCGCAGCCTATCAAACCCCCAACAACCAACCCATCGATCCGAAAAAGCCGACACTGATCCTCGTAAACTCCTTCACGACTTCTTCGGAACTTTACCGCGCTCAGTATGCGGATAAATCTCTCACAGACAAGATGAACCTTGTCGCCATCGAGCTGCTCGGCCACGGGCAGACGAGGACGGAGAATGAGAACTGGACGTATTGGGATACGGCGATTATGAATGTGCAGGTGATGGACGCATTGGGTATCGAGAAGGCTTTTGTGTTGGGGACAAGTCAAGGGGGTTGGATCACTGTTAGAATGGCTTTGGTGGCACCTGATCGAGTACAGTTCTCCCTTCTCCCAACATTTCCGGAATCCCGAACTCTACATATACATAGAAACATGGCCTTCTAATCAATCAATCCCTTCTAGATCCTAGGAATCATTCCACTAGGCACATCCCTAGACTTCGAATCCGACCGCACCCGTTCTCTCGGCTGCTGGGATGCCCCTAATCTCCTGACCTCCAGCATCAACGAATGGACCAGCAACGAGAAAACCCCCAACTTCGAGCCCAGCGACGACTATTGTAATTTCCTGATCGATATTGGTTTCGGCAAGAACTGTCCTTCCGATGTCCGCGAGCTCTGGAAGAAAACCATCAAGTCTAACTACCAAGGCGATGATGGACGGCGACGAGCCAGAATGGCTGCGATCAATTTAAGGGATAGAGATGGATTGCATCCGAGGTTGTGGGATATCAAGTGTCCGGTGCTTTGGTTACATGTAGGTTGGCTCTTTCCCTTCGCTTTCACTACTAGACGGCTTGGATTGCGGGAAAGGAGGTGGAGCAATGTTGCTAACTGACGCAGGGTACGGACGATGCTGTTTACTCAGTTGCGAATGCGGAGCAGGAGATCAAGCTGTTTAAGAATTCACCGGATGCGAGGTTGATTACTGTGAAAGATGGACAGCATTTCTTGAGCTTTTCACATCCAAAGGAAGTTGCGGAGAATCTTGTCCAGTTTGTTGGAAAGTATGGAAAATAAGCTGAAGAAGACTTGGCTGTTGGGACAAAGGTGTTATAATATTTAGGATTGTTCTCTCACTTCACATACCGTGTTCAATTAGCTGCATCCCATCTCTATTTCTCCCCACATACTTCTGGATATACTCCACCGAAGGAGTTGAGATAATTCAAGTCTTCTCGGATGACGAGGAGATTAGGAAGGAGTATGGCAAGTGTTCATGCCTCAGGCCGATAGAGAGCAAATTACTCCAATCAACCCAATTATCCTTTCTAGTTCACATCCATCGAGTCCAATAATAAAGAAGTGAACTTTACCAAATTTGCCTAGAAAACAACACGCGAGATTGTAGTAGTCAGAGGCTGGGGTTGAAATGCCTCGGTCGCGTTTCTCTGCATAAAAATTATAGATTCTGGCGAACCTTCGGTCATCCAGATCCGAGATATAGTCGAGCGGGTAGAATCGTCGAAGCTTGAGCAGTGACCTGGACGTCGGATGTTGCTGAAGAAGAAGTGTACTATGGCCTTGTATTCGGTTTTTGGAACGATGGTGGCAAAGTGCTGACTGTGATGGAAGTTAGATAGGCAGTCGCCACAATATCAATACAGCCAGCTCTTGCAGCCTGGTCTCTAACAACCACTGCCCTTGTTAAGCGTGTCCAGTTTGGTTATCCCTGCATTAATATCGAGCTCTGACTTCCTCCGCGCGATCTTCTTAATCTTTTCTTACAATTCGGTAGACTGCTGTAGTAACGCCTATCTTGATGGTTTCGATGCGAGCGTTGATCTCCTCTTTCAGGCACTCGATATGTTCCAAAATGATTCTGATATCTTTGAGTTGATCACAACCCATAATATGCAGCGACTTCTCCAACCCTATCTTCTTGTATACTCTTATATCGAGTTCGGTCTCTTTTCGAGGTATTTGGATGGCTCTCCGATATTCTCCAATGGTTGTTCCGGCTTGTAAAATCATGGAGTAGGTAAGCATATGCGAATGCGCCTGCTAAAAGGCCCATAGGAATGTCAGCATGCCAGCAATACTGGCAGTGATGGAGAAGGGGCTGTTCCGCGTGGTAAATAGAGGCAAACTGGTTCTCTGGGGATGATATTGCAATCATATTTCGAGAGAGCTGATTCAGGGTGTTTTCCAACTCAGCTCTCCAACTCACATCACCATGTTCAATCCACAAATTGCCTGAAATGTAGTGTTATGCCATTGTATTTTGCAGGATCGTAGTGAAATCCGGCTTTCGTAGGATGTAAGCCTTAACCTTCATGCACACCTTCGTAGGCTGTAGAGAGCAGGTGCTGATGTACATCTTCGCAGTAAGAGAATCCCAAATCAACACCACCCGTTTCCTTCCTACTCGCACAGTATGCCGTTGTCCATGCACGCTTCTAAACCTCTGCAATTTCCCTCAATCGTCGGATCGTTGAACGTGTAGCCGCGGCTGCTGGAGTTCTGTCCCAAGAATCATGATTAGTATTCATTGTGATAGAGTCCGAGGCCTGAATCCAGTGGGTTAGAGGGGTTATCTTACGACACTGTGTATGCACCACCAGCGGTTGTCTTCCTGCAAGATCGACATTTCCAGATACCAACAGCTTCCCTCTTGACAGCGACCTTGCCGCAGAATGTGCAGGTGTAGCGGGCGTGTTGGGTAATCTAATGAAAAGCATCAAGTCAGCAGTTTGATCCTGACGCATCCATTCCACTTCCTCCATTTCTCTTGCTTCTGACTCCCAAATTCACAGCTTTATCGCAGCAATCGCGGTCGTGAGGGCTGAATCCGAAGTAGATTTGGGTATGCAGCAGGTAAAGGCAGGATTAAGATTTGTAGGCTCTCGTACCTCCATCTTCTTGACTTGCTTTCGCAGGGAAGCGCCATAGCGCGTGCCGTATTTTCCTTTCCATAATTAATATCATTTCAGAATTGTTATCCTTTTTAGACTTTATTTACCGGTAATGCCGACTTTCTTCGTTCGCTTCGTCATTTTGTCGGTTTGTGTGGTTGAGGTTGCGGTGGAGGTCTCTAATTTGAGTTTGGGAGAAATTGTGGCTAAGGTTAGTTTAGCGAGAGTTATGCGACGCGGCAAAATGTTGTTCCGGTTCCGCTATCAAAGTCGCCTCGCAAGTTCATTACCTTGGCAAGCGAGTAGTACCTAAGAATAGGTAACTAGGTGATAAAACAAATAGCTAGGAGCCTTCAATGTCCATTTTCCAATTTCGTGGTGAGATTTGGCTATGTTCACTGCAGGAAGTCGTACCCTAACGAATAAAGGCGAATTGGGCTCGGTATGTATGATAGAAAGGTTATGGGAGGAATCGGAACTGGAAGAATCACGTGTGCTGACCATTTTCTAATGCGCAATTTCTGATTGGTTGGACAATGGCTGCTGATGACATAGCTTCTTGGCACTCGGATTTCAAAGACGCATACCTGAATATTTCACGCAACCCATTGCCTCTCCTATTCCTTCTCTGCTTCCTGTGATCTAGCCTAAATTCCCTAAATCTCTTTCCCGCTACTGGCCAACATGTCATTCCCGCGATCCTCAACGGGTGCGCTGCTCCGAGTTGCCTCAACGACTTTTGCGCCACGGCGCTGTCCCCAATGTTTCCGACCGTTCTCGTCCTATAAGCCCTTCAAATCTGCCTTCAAACGTCAGATGCAGACTGCAACAGCTTATCATCCTACTTCAATGGACACTGAACCTCCACCGCCCCGTAATTTTGGAGTTCCAGATATTTCTATTGCGGGCAGTGGGCTAGAGGCCAAGCAACAGCAAAGTAGTACACCGGAAAATGAGGCACAGAAGAGCTCGCTGGCGCCAGTATCGAAGCCACCCCCTAAACCTCGGCGCTACAATTTCGGAGCTCGGAAAGCAACCATCAAGCTCACCCCTTCGGCTGTATCGCATTTACGACAACTCCTAGACCAACCAGAACCGAAACTCATACGGATTGCGACAAAAGCAAAGGGATGCTCGGGACTGGCATATCACCTGGAATATGTGGACAAGCCTTCGAGGCTGGATGAACAGGTCGAGCAAGATGGGGTCAAGGTCTTGATTGACAACAAGGCATTGCTCAACATCATCGGAAGTGAGATGGATTGGTTAGAAGACAAGCTCAACGAGCGGTTCGTCTTTAAAAATCCAAATATCAGTAAGTCACCAGATCCTCATGGATTGTCGAGCATGGCTAATTGTACGATAGCGGAACAATGCGGCTGCGGAGAGTCCTTCAGTGTTTCATGAAGAATCCTATACTCTATCTATCAAATTTCATTGTACATATTCATTACACCTTGCATAGCATTCCAGCGACCTGGCGTTATACATTGGCGGCACTTTGAACGATTCGAAATCAAATCACGAACCATTTACCGGCATTTTCCTCCTCCAAGTTAGAACTTTCCGGGCTCAAAGTCCACTATCCGAACATGTTCCAAGACTCCCTCAAGACTCGCCACGAACTCTAAATGAGCCGGGTCCTTATTGAGGTAGTGTTCACGATCTTCCTCATTCTCGAACTCAACGACGAAACCGTGCGTGAAGCCACCCTACAATCGATTTATTAGCGTGATGGTATAACACGCATACCGGAAGGAAGGGGGTTCAACTACTTGATGTCCTTCGGGACTGTTGTCACGTCCGCCCATGGAAGACTTTAAGTATGGCTTTTTGGTGGTCGGATGGATGCATTTGTCTCGGAGTCCGAGCATCCGGTTGCAGACCTGTAAGCTGCTGCATCAGATAGAGCTCTATCAGTATATATCCCAATGAAAGGACTCACGTCTTGAACTTGCTCATGAGCGGTTGTCGGCTTGAATTCGAAGAGGACGATGTGGATGATTGTCATTTCGGCTTGATCTATGCCTATCTGTAGTGCTGTTGATTTCCGAAGCAATTGTTTTTGAAATTGGAGGCTTTGGAGGGGCATATATATCTTCGAAGCTTAGTAAAGCAAAGGTAGAGAGCGGCGGAATGACGTTCAAAGCTGCCGCAGCCAAGCGAACGAAAACGATGTGAAGCTCCATCCATCAGATCGTCAAAACCGCAATGCGGACGTTTACGTTCATGCCTCTATTAAACGGCCTTCACTTCAGACGCGTTGTACAGTAATCCGCTTATTGATTATTGTGCATCTACATCCCTCCTTCTAGGCCCGCCCTCATCACCCATCCGGCAAGGAGCTCCGCATCCATCTCAATACCTCAATACTGTGATGATGGCTGCGACGACCCTCCCCGAAGAAATCCACTACCTCATAATACGATTCGCAGCCTCAATCCCAGACCTTCCTCTCTCCATCTCGTCCCCCAGAACAAACACAACTCTCACCCTCAAACGCCTAATCCGCTCCTCACTTCCCCCAACGCACGCCTCATCCCGTCTGCGCCTGATTTACGCAGGAAAAGTACTCGCAGACACAGCGCCATTATCCCTTTCCCTCAAATTACCGCCTCCCCCACCACCGAAGAGCGGGACATACAATGAAAATGGTCCAGGTAGTAAAGGCAAAGGCAAACAGCCCGTCCGCGACGACTCCACACCAGCGGACGAGAGCAGCATATCCAACAGCCACAAATACTACATCCACTGCTCTCTAGGCGACGATCTCTCACCCGCCGACCTCGCCGCCGAAGCTTCCGCAGCGCTAACTTCCGAAACCGCGTTGCGGCGACGAGAAGCCAGTTCGAAGCCTCTCCGAACACATGGCAAGTCCAGCAGCGATGCTACAGATGGCGTTCCAGGAAGAAGAGGCAGCTCGACTACCACGCCTGCGCCCCAGGGATTCGACAGACTCCTTTCGGCCGGCTTCACGGCATCCGAAGTCGCGAGTTTAAGATCCCAATTCCTGACCAACCTCTCGTATACACATACGCCTGATAACATGCCCTCGCCCTCTGTGCTCCGCCGACTCGAAGACCAGTGGTTGGATTCGTCGGCGAATGTAGAGCAGCCTCAATCGGCTACAGATCTGGGGGATTCTGGGTGGGGCGCGGGGTTTGGGGTTGAAGATGGCGGACTGGATGATATGCTGTTTGGATACTTGACGGGATTTTTGTGGCCGCTTGTTGCAGTGGTTTGGGGGATGAGAGAGGAGGGGGTTTGGACGAGGAGACGGCAAGTTGCGGTTGTGATGGGTTTGGCGTTGAACTGTGCATTTGGGTTTTTGAGGTGGAGTTCGTAGGGGGTTTGGGATTGGGGCCTGCCAATCGGATTCATGTATCAATATACCATTTAGCATGAACCTAGTAAATATATTTCATAGCAGAGGTCTTGGAGCGGATCACAAATCCTGCATTGAGATGTCACCCCCCTGTAATACGCTCCGAACTGTTTAAGTAACACCCAGCATGCATAGGTTGAGATCCCAAAGGTTAAGAGTAGGTTGAAAGAGACAATATGTATGAGGTGTTGGAGTACAGTGCTGATAAAACCAAAGCGCCATTTGCAGTATCTCGTACAGAAGTTTCAAAACGCCGGATCCCCTCATTCATCTACCTCCGGAACTTGCTAACAATGACGGCAATAATAAGCAGAACCAGAACCGTGATGATCGCAATCGTAATGATCTTATTCGTAGCCATCCTGTAACAGCATCGTCAGCACGCTTCCCGTTAAAAAAGCCCGAATCTGCACTCCGAATCAGATCGGTGACTCCGACGAGTCAAGCCAAGAGTAAAGTATGAAAGGAAATTCAGGGAAAGAGTGAATCCATACCTCCTAGCCATTCCCTTGAGCGTTTTAATACTCCGATCCGTGTAACCTTCACTCTCTATCAACCTCCCTCTCGTGTTCTCAATCTGTTCCCTTTGCCTTGCCAAATCACCCAACGTATTCCTTCCAATATCTTCTGTCTCAAGCGCAATCCTCTGACTCTCCCTCAACCGTCCACTACTCCTATCTAGCCGTTCTGTACCGGACAAAAGCTGCTGGCGCTGTTCGAGCTGGTCGTCTGTGGTTGGGTTGTCCGTGTATCGAGAGCCAAAGAGCGCGCGCCGATCATCGGAGAGGGATTTGAGTTTGCGCGAGAGTGAGTCGATGTCGGATTCGTGGTTGCGGAAGCGGGAGTTTATGGCGGACTTGGAGGGGGCGGGAATGTTGGGTTTTTCTATGCGCATTTGGTCTAGCTATTCATTGTTAGTATGTTCTCTATTCTAGGTTAATAGAATTGATGAAGCAGCTCCGCTTCAAGCCTTTGGAATCTGTAAAGGTGCTGCAGCAGTAATATTGCTGCCTTCGAAGTATAACGGAGGGATACACCCACAATCTCTTTCGCTTCCTCCAACGCCCTCTCTGCCTGTCTAACAGCCGCTTTCCTTGGCTCCCCGGATAACTCTGGTATCTGATCTAGTTTCTGATTCAAGTCCGCCTGTACGAGCTTCAGCTCTGCCTCGTAACCATTGAAGCGTTCAGAACCGGCGTCTGAGTCTAGGAGGTTCGACATTGTGGTGATCGCGGTATTCGTCGAGTACGGTTAAGCCAGTTGGTGTGAGAGTAAATTCGTGAAGTGTATACGGTGGTGAGGATGTGGTGTGGTGTTGAATAAAGGTTGGAGGCGATCTGTGACGTTTGAGAATGGCGCAGGCACCGCCGAACCAAGCAAGGGTCCTTGTTGGGTCACGTGCCGTCAGCCAATAGGGCTGCAGATCAACATTCCACGCCTATTGTGTACCTCCTCTCATATCAACACCAAAAATGTATACAGCTATTTCCAGCTCTAAAAATTGGCCTGCTCTTCTAGGGTGTTGTTCAGGGTGGTTCCAATGTTCGATATTCTGCCGCTAACATGAAACTATATCTGCTTCAAGAATGGATGACTTCATGACTATTCTTCGGCGTTTTCATTGTTCAATTCTATTCAGTTCTCACGTTCTTTTCAAATAGTTCGTGTCATTGATCTACTATCACTGAGGAGATGGACAAGAAACGCATAGCCATAGTAGGTAGCGGCGTCACCGGACTAAGCACTCTTTGGACCCTTCGAAACACACCTCACGAGCTCCATCTATTCGAAGCAGAAGACAGAATAGGTGGGCACACGAATACCGTGACTTTCAAGCACAATGGACATAGTACGCCCGTGGATACCGGGTTTATTGTAATGAATACCGCTACTTATCGTCAGTATACCATTCAGCCGTACTCGCTGCGGGATTGTGGTTAATTTGAGTTTTAGCAAACTTCATCCCCTTTCTCAAGGAACTCGGAGTCAAGACAATACCCACAGACATGACTTTTGGTGTATCCCGTGACCACGGCGCCTTCGAATGGTCAGGTACATCCCTCAGCTCCATCTTCGCTCAACAGAGCAACTTGTTCAGACCCAGGTTCTGGCGCATGATCTTCGACATAGTTCGTTTCAACCAATTCGCGCTTGATTTGTTGTGCAAAGAAGTTACCAACGCCTCGAGCCAGATGAAAGAGCAGAGTATAGGGGACTATCTGGAGCAAGAGGGTTACTCAGATGCCTTCCGTGATGACTATATCATTCCGATGACAGCTTGTGTATGGAGCACCGGCCCTGATAAATGTGCTCTAGAGTTCCCGGCCATGACGCTTGTGAGGTTTATGTGGAACCATCATTTGTTAAACACGGTTGCTGCGAGAGCGCCTTGGTTGACGATAGAAGATGGTTCACAGAAGTACATTGATGCGGTTCTTAGAGATGTACCACAAGCGAACATTCATCTATCCACCTCAGTTAGCTCCTTGGAGAACAATGATGTTGGCGAAGTAATACTACACCTTGGAGGCCAAGGTGAAGGAGGAGAGGAAATCTTCGACGAAGTCATCCTAGCCTGCCATGGAGACCAAGCCTTCCGAATCTTGGGCCTATCCGCAACCAGCGAAGAGAAAGATGTCATGAGTGCCTTTGAAACAACCCCAAATATGGTCTACCTACATTCAGACCTCTCAGTATGTTCTCAATTCTCCTTCACTCGATCCCTCATTTGCCTCAAGCCAGATTCCAATAGGCCATACTAACTTCTTTCCGCAGTTCATGCCCAAACGCCGCATTGCCTGGTCCGCCTGGAACTACCTCACCACCTCCGAACGTCCCGATCATCCCACTACCCCTGCGTCCGGCTCCCTCGAAACAGTGTGCCTAACCTACAACATGAACATCCTCCAATCCCTCCCTACCTCTACTTACGGCGACGTTCTCGTAACCATGAATCCGCCTCATCCACCCTCCCCCTCTCTAATTCAGGGAGAATATGCCTACAGACACCCTCTCTACAACGCCCGCGCCGTCAAAGCGCAGGAGGAACTAGAAATTATCCAAGGGAAGAGGGGGGTTTGGTATTGTGGGGCTTGGACTGGCTATGGGTTCCATGAGGATGGATTTGGGAGCGGAATGAGGGTTGCATTGAGGCTTGGGGGCGATGTACCGTGGGAAGCTGTGGATGCAAAGTTTGTTAGGGGAAGGAAGCCCGTGTTTGGTTGGAAGGAATATGTGGTGAGGGTTGGGATCTTCGTCATCCAATTATTCATTGGAGTTTTGGAGAGGGTGTTAGGAAAGGTTGGACAGGTGGGACAGGTGGGACAGGTGGGAAAGGCATCTTCCAATGGACATATGAATGGGTATGCTAATGGAGGTGCGACGGGGAATGGAAAGATCAAGGAATTGTAAGTTTAGACGATGTTGCGTACTGTATCGATGAGGAATCACAAAATTTGTACATTACTTTTCCATTACTCCTAATCCCTACACTTAGCTGTTACCTCGTCTCTATCTACTCCCCTACGGCTACACTAGGTTTATTCTGTCTCAACCCAGAAAGAGCGGACCAGTTATACTACAGCGCAACATTGTCAAGACATGCTAAATCATTCATGATAGGGTCAACGACTTTCAGAGTACGTCAATTACAAATCTGTAGTTTTAGTTATGCCCAATCGTCGTTATATATGTGCTCTTGTTCTTTAATACCCATGCGCACAGTTAGTGTAGGCTTTGTACAAAGCATCAAGCCACTTCACCACATAGTGTCAACGCTTGTCAAGCTTCAAACCTATATCCTAGACGTAAGCAAGCTGTATAATAGGTAGTTTGGTGACTAGTGCATAAATCTACCGGCAAGATGTACTTTGGGAGGAGAACTGGCCTTGCTCCCTGGTATGAGCCCAATTGTCGTGTGCGCAAGGCTGCAAAAGTGCATCCTGCTGCCGTACCGAGATTCATTGTGATATGGGAAATGAGAAGAGGTTGCTAACCATCATGGTAGTTTGGTTATCTCCAGCTCTACATCAACACACTATTAACTCTAATGACTAGAAGCCACTTAAAAGTCTTTCAATATCTTCTTCTATAAGTCTAGCTTTACAGCTAATATCTTTATTAAATCTTCTTTATGTAAGCTTTTTTCTCCATTCCTTCAGTCAGACCCACAACAAAAGCTACTGTTCTGGTATGCGCCAAGCGGTCCACTCCTCTAAACCCCCTTCGCAGAGGTCAAATCACCTCTATAGCTGGTGGTACCGGAATAAATAGGGGTAAGAGTAGATTTAAGCGCCACAAATTACTTCACCTCCAACAGCTGCCCAATTTCACAACGTAACAGGATACTTCTTTCGAATCCACCCCCCATACCTAAAGAAAATCAACGGCACAGGCGTAACAGCCAAAAGCACAAACCCCAATAACGTATTCCCCCATCCAAACCCCAACTTCTCATACAGCCTCGGCCCGATCAACGGCAGAAAGCCCCCGAACAGGCATCTAAGGCAGACTAAAGCGGCGACGGCTGATGCAGAAGTTTGCAAGAAAGCGTCTACCATGTAGGTTTGGCAAGGGACGAAGATCCCGAGAAGGCCGAAACCGAAGGGGACGAAGGAGAGGCAGGGAATTATCCAGTGTGTGTGGTATTGTGCTGTCCAGCCGTAGATGAAGAGGGAGAGGGGCATGAAGACGGCGAAGTAGACGGTTGCTGCTAGGCGCATTTCAGCTGGCGGGGAGGTCAGCATGGGCCATTGAAGTCGGGGACAGAAGGGCGTTGAGCTCTGTCTTGATTATTGAAGGAATGTTTCAACCGCTCACAGATGAGTGAAATCTTCAGGGTCCAATGCTGGTTTGAGATTGGGGGGGAATTGGAATTTGAAAGTAGGGATTCTGTTATCAAGGGAGAGAATAAACGTCTAACTTACGCTCGAAGACTCCATCGTTCTTTTCTCTAAGTCGTACCACGGTGGCATCGTTAAATTTCATGATACACGCAAGAGCCATGAACATCCCGACCCCGAGTCCAAGGTATGCAAGACCAGTGTACTGAATAGAAAAGTGGTATGTCTCTTCAAAAACGATAGGTATGGTTGTGAAGAGTAAGTAGAGTGTACCGTACACTATAGAAACGTATAGACTGATCAGGAAGACGATGGGTGACCTTGAAAGGAACTTGAGCGGCCGTACGATACTCCTTGCGAGTACTTCACGAGGTGGGAGTGGCATCTCTAATTGTGAGTGGAGGTCATCGCGCTCGAGTTCTTTCTTTAGCCGTTTCGTTTTTTTCTCGAGGATGGTAGGGTGGTTAGATTCGTCCATGAAAATCATCATCGTGATATTTAGCGGACCGCTGCCCATGAGGAGGATCCAGTAAGCCTGAGTATATTGATGAGTAAGGAAATAAAGAATAGGATCGACCGACGTACCCAGCGCCAGCCAAGATGCTCCGAGATAAATGCTCCAGCGATGGGGCCGACTATCCTGATGTGTTAAGTCTAATATCTAAAAGAAATGTTTTCACAACGGCTTACTAATTGGAGCCAAAGAAGGGGTTCCGACGACGATAGTTGAAGCCGCTGCTCGTTCATGAACGGGAAACATGTCACCCACAACCGACGACGTAATAGTCATGACAGCTGATCCAGCAATCCCAGCTAGCAGACGCATTATGATTAAACCTGGCATATTGGGAGCAAAACTACACCCTAGTATGAATGCGTTAAATAACACGGTTGAGATATTGACGACGGGCGCTCGACCGTACATTTCGGAAAGAGGAGCGAGGAAGAGAGGACCGAGTGCGTAGCCGAGGACATAGATGGATATCATGAGAGTTCCGATGGTTTGAGAGGTAAGACCGTATTCTTCTAAAGTGAGTGATGTTCCGGGTGCGCAAAGCGAAGATGCCATGGGGCTGAAGGTACTCGAAGCACCCATGAAGAACATCAACAACCATTTTCGTCGAGGAGTCCAATTCCTCCAAAAGTTGTTAGTAGTGGTTCAGAAGTTAATGTTGGGTAGTTGCAACTCACTGGGGATTTTGAGGGTCATCATCGTCTTCCCACCCAACCATTCCGTTCGCTAAGTCCATATACACACCCGGTCGATCTCCTGTTGATATTACCACTTCTGGGCCGTTCGGGGATTGGAAAAATCCTGCATCTTTCTCTGCCATGGCTATCGTCTCTTTCTCGACATGTTCGGGCAGTGATTTTTGAGAATCACATTCAGTGATTCTTTCAGCCTCGTCCATTCCAATATGTGGATCATTCGAAGGGTCAAGACCAAGCGTCGGTCGATCGACACTCAAATTATGCGACGGCATTCATGGGCAATGGCCGAAGTCTTACCAGCTCGACTTCTTTCGCACTCGGCTATATCGTTCGACTTTGCCTGGCAGCTTGATCCGAAATCCAAAATTGGCCCTTGGTGTACAGAAATAGCAACTTTCCTTTTTTCTGAGGTATCGAAGCGATCAGGTAGAGTACAGGGCTCTCGTTCTGCTATAAACGGAAGGAAGGTAAAATTGACAACGAGAAAAAAAAATACCAGAAGTATTATGCCATACAAACACCGCCGACTTAGCGGGGTATAAGCAGAACTTCATATTATTTTGATTGGTTCTTGGGCACCTTGCTATATAGCTGGCGCCAAAGATTCGCGGGAAGTCGGCCGATGTTAAAGCTTGACGTTCTCCATATTTGCGGATATTGAAATCCGATATCCCGTTTGGGTTAGTATCATTCACTAAGAGCGGACACCAATGCACGAGCCATTATCAAACATGAATCGATCCTCAACTCCCAGCTCTCAGACAGAAGGATCAGAGGGGTTTCAGCATCTTAAATGAGTACTCAGCCCATTTGGCAAAAGGGACTGTCAAAATGATGAAGTTCATATAAAGTACAGATATGGCGCTAGGGGATGATTTACCGAGACTCAAGTTGGGAATATTTCTGTGAGAACCCCGAGAGTAGCTTGACTTTCTGATGCCGATTAGCCGGTAAGCATATGAGTACCTTCGAACTATCCAATGGACAACAAGTCATGTTCAAATGCTGTCGTAAACCTTGGTCCTCTGCGACTGTGTCTGCTTCGTCCAGGTCAATTATCATTAGTTCACATAGTTCATTTGATCTTAGCGAAGCGCTATGGAGTGAGTTGAATCCCTGAAGCAAATCAAAAAAGTAGCAAACAGACCATGTTTCGTTTGATGGGTTCGGAGAAGACTGGTTCCATTGCATTATGAATGACGACGTACAAAAAAAGAGAAGAGACTGAGCCACAACGTTCATATTAAGAAGTAAAGTATCCATGAACGACACACGTTTAGCTTTAAAGATTAGTAGTCAAATTTGGAGCTTCATATAGGTCGGTGTGCTCCGCTTTAATCATATCAGCAACCTGTTTTCAGTTAGCCACTGATGGATTATAACGGCATAATAGAGCTTTCACCTTCTCTGCGACCATGTACACAGCGTTCTGGATGCGACAGTCAGGTATGACAGGAAATACGGATGCATCCACAACTCTCAGGTTTTTGACACCATGAACCTTCAAATTGTCGTCTACGACACCTTGATTAATATCTTTGGACAAGCGACAAGTTCCACAGGGGTCTGCGCGTAGTCAGCGAGCCTCTTTCTAAGATCGAAAATGTTACAACTTACGGAATCCAGTTTGGCTTCGCTCCAAAATTTGTCTCTTCATAGCCTCGTCAGAATGTAGAGGCATATCCCAAGGATAGTTATCTCCAACAATATTTTTAAATCCCTCCCCTGAAGTCAAAACATCATCGACGAAACGGACACCTTCGCGGAGAGCAACTAGATCGAGATCATTGGAGAAATAGTTGAGGTTGATGAAAGGCTGGTCAAGCGGATTGCTAGAATTGAGCTTCACGACGCCGTTGCGAGAGAGCGGACGAAGGAGGTCGACAATAACAGTAAGCCACTCCCCAGAAGGAGGGGTAGGGAAATGCCACTGGAAGGCGTCCGAAAACATCGGCTTCGGTGGGGTCAGTGTAAATCCTTTTAGGTAGCGCCAGGGGGTGATGAGAGGAATACTTACTACAAAATCGATCTCAAAATGTGGTTGGCCGTCAGGACCAAAGGGATCTACGCCTCCATTTCGCTCCTTGAAGGCCATATATTCTTTGCTTTTTGCTAAATAGGAGTCCACCCGAGGGAATCCAACCAATTCGAGAAGACCGCTGCTATACGGTCCCCCTTTGTTCTTCCGGTAAGCTGCAATTGCACCATCATGTTCAGGACCAGCTCGAAGAAGATGTTTGTCGAGGCCGTAGCCATTCTTGAGTCGGCCTTTACTTCCACGGACCCAAGTATAATAATTCAGACAGCTGGTGCCTCCGAGGACCTTGCCTCTTGTATTGGGCTTCTCTACACGCTCATAGTCGGGTCTAGCAATCATGGTGGTCTTATAGGCCCAGTCATAATTACTATTGCGGAGTTCGAAAGCTCGGGCGGGCGTGGTAATTTCGGGAATGTCTTGCGGATTACTGCGAGGCTGTGTTAAAAGTAGGCAACTCGATTTGAAGTATTACCCAGAGACCGTATAGCCAGTGCAGAGGGAGTAAGATGAAGTTTGAGAGCTTTTACTTACCCAACTCCAGCTTCGATTACCAGAACGGAAACCTTGGGATTCTCCGCCAAACGCCCAGCCACAACATTTCCGGCTGTTCCTCCGCCAACCAAGATGAAGTCAACCTCTTCGGAAATATCAGGCATTTTGGACGAGAAAATCCAACTTCAAGGGTTTATATGCGAGATTGCTGCAATGTTGCTGCTTGAGACACACGATGCCGGTGATGAGGATTTCCTTGTGGTTGAAGGAAGTTGGGTTTTATACCTGACATATCTCGTTAAGGGGTCAGGGCCATGATCTCACCAAAGGCTAATGAGTTAACTAAAGAGCTGACAAGATTGTAGTAATGAAACCTAATGTTACGTATCAGTTGATAGCCAACCTAAACATGCTGTAAACCTAGAACGAGGAAGCCTTGAGGTCCTAAGGACTCATGGACACTAGACATGTCGATGCGAGTAGTAGTAGTAGTTAGTCATAGTTAAGATATCATGAATGAACGGACCAGGACCCCTGGGTTCGATTCGTGGTGACGGAGAACTTCTGGCCGAGGGTCCACTTACACGTTCTAACAGAAGTATTCAACGTATCACAATAAAGGAACAACGTAGAGAAAGGATCAATCAGGGAACCTATCATATACATGCGCATTCACTTGGCACATCTTGTAAGACAGCAGGTTGCAAACATCTGCTGTGGCATGGATGGGCTCATGCGCTGTCATTAAACCGTTCGGGTGGTGCGGAATAAATTTCCAGAGGCTTCTTTCGCGCGGAAGATTGCACCTCTGCATCGCCGGGTATGTAGCTGTGAGATATCTCCGGCGAAAGGTCGGGCTAAGCATACATGTGAGATGGAAATGTGTCGGTCGGAAGCCTATGGGTAGAACGTTCAGCGTTCGTGATACCTATGACAGAGAAAAGTGTTGTTGAGGTCTTGTGTAAAATGAAGCTAAGCTGCTTTGGTCAAGCTTAATAAGCGGAAATCGGCAAAATCACAGCGGCCCTTTTTGCTGCATAACATCACCACATATTAACGCCTCAAGGAGCATAGCTCTCCGAAAAGATCTAATCTGGTCGGACTTGCTTCGTCTGCTGTTCGGAGAGCTACTATCTCGGAGATCTCGAATTTCGGGAATCGGGGCTGAGACCTCTCCGACAACTTTCCATTCACCTCTTTCTGTCACTTCTTCTGACAATCCCCATACTTCCGGCTTATTCTTCAAGATGACATAGCCATGGAACCATGTGGCTTATTTATGTTCCCCACATTGATGACTTTAAGCATCTTCTCGCAGTATCTCGAGCCTGTAATGGCAGACGAAGTGGTTCGCAACCCCTAAACGCCTTGCATCTAGACTGGGCTTGAGGCCTTAGTTCTCCTTTACAAAGCATCCCAATATGCAATCGACATTCGCGCTGGTGGATTCTTTACTCAGCGGGCCCTTGTGTCCCTTCTTCAGTCATGCAACCCAGAACGTCACCGAGTCACATCCAGAACCAAAATTTCTGGACCGTCCTCTAGTTCTACTCCTGTAGCAGTCTCAAACTATGCACTGATAGTTGGGATGCTTGAGGGTCCCTGGCCTTTTGGGTTGGCTGCGAACCTATTGGAACGAACTAGACGTGGCCTATGTCCAAATCGAAAACTTTCCGCATGTTGTGCCAATATGATTAGATCCGAATTTTGAAAGCGCCACCACTGTACGTCCCAGTTACTCACAATTATAAAGGGGGCACGGTGCCACCTTTCGGCATGGAGATTTTCCTGTCACCCATACCGGAAACTCGTTTCACCCCTCTCTTGCGACCCTCACCAATAGCGTCACGCAGTAACTGCTAATAGTCTTTCACCTCTTTTATCTGATCTTGAGGAAGTGGGTAGTTCCTTCTGGTAGTGACCATATTCGACCTCGTAATGGAATCCCAATATAATTTTGAGTGGTCACCCGAAGATGCCAGTCTTATGACAGGTGGGGACGACCCTACCACGGACCCCAGCATTTGCTTCTTTAGTAGCAGCCCTTCAGTAAGCATTACTATCGAAACGAAATGTGGATTGTCCTTATACTCGATAGCAGATTTTTTCCAACCTCTACATGTCACCGAGACAGACTCAGCAAGCCTCTAACTATCCAAGACCAACAGACACGTCGGTCAGTTTCCAAATGTCATCAGCACCAATCGCTGGCAGCCCAGACGAGGGTACGCCCCCCTCAGTAGCCGCAGATGATGGAGCTACCCATTCACCGAAACGAGTGTGCATTACAAACGAGGTACGTAGATTAGGGTAACGTGGATTTCGACGCCGCACAAACCTAGTCGATGCCGAAGGAAAGTCATTTCGCGTTACTAATTATGCGTCCTGCAGAAACAAAGAGCCCGAAATCGTCAATCACAGAAGGCTTTTCGAGAGCGCAAGGAAGCCCACATCAAAGATCTCGAGACCCAAATTGAAATCCTGACTAAGAGGGCCAAAGAGCTGGAGAGCGCAAACGCGGAACTGAAATCTGAATGTGGAAGACTGAAAGCGTTAGTGAAGCTCTTGATGGGTGATCAGTCTGATGGGTCTGCAGAAGAGTCTGCAGATAAGGAATG
The DNA here is from genome assembly GCA_000467715.1 of Hysterium pulicare CBS 123377. Lineage (NCBI taxonomy): Eukaryota > Fungi > Ascomycota > Dothideomycetes > Hysteriales > Hysteriaceae > Hysterium > Hysterium pulicare. The sequence goes on from AJFK01001090.1 coordinate 302,383, forward strand.
CAAAAGAGCCACTAGGCTGAGGAATCTATTGAAGATATTGGATGAAGTGGAGTAAAGGTAAGGCAAGAACCTTGTGACTACTTTCAAGCGCGTTCATTCCCAGCGCTAGTCCGTATCGCACGCTTCAATCACCGCACGTTCCCTTGTGCATCCAAAAGCCGAAGTTCCAACTACGCGGCCACCTGCATCTTGGATATACGCATGCTATGTAAGCACCGGTCAACTACTAGGGGCTTTGGTAATTACATTCTTCTGCATTCTTGGTGATTCCTCATGCTTTGTACGATGTGCATATTGTCAATGAAAGACTTTGTCATGTCTAGTCACCCATACCAACCAGGAAGCAGTATGTACGATTCAGGGGACTACTCGCATGCTTCTCGAGAGGATCATATCTACTTTTAAGGGCTCAATCTAAGCAACGCATCTACATCTTCATCATATCCTCTTCAACATCAGTTACCAACCAGATATCTCGTATGGATGCAGTACCAATGTATACTTTGGCGGAAGGTATGACAAGGCACCCTCTACTTTCGCACAAACCACTCATGAAACTCTCAGGCCGCCCAGTTCCAGATCCAACAACCACTACTCAATTCGGCGGACAAGGCCTCAAAGGCCTCGCGCTCCTCCAAGACACCCAATTGATCGAAACGCTTGCCCACTTTAGTCGGGAACGCATACCGGAGAGGTCGGTGCCAAGCACACCCTACTAATCTTAGAAGAAGCTGACGAAGGAGCACGTTACAGAGTCGTCCACGCGAGTGCGGTTGGCGCCTTCGGCGAATTTGAAGTAACGCACGACATATCCGACCTTACATCTGCGGCGTTCTTGAATGGAGTCGGGAAGAAATCCCAAGCTCTTCTTCGAGTTTCTACTGTAGGGCCTGAGAAAGGGGCGCCGGATACTGTGCGAGATGTGCGGGGCTGGGGTTTGAAGATTTATACCGAGGAGGGGAATCATGACTTCGTTTTCAATAGCATTGTAAGAAGCACACCACCATTGCGCTGGTTATAGAGCGGCGCGGACCGATGTTGGGGGTTTTCTAGCCAGTCTTCTTCGTTCGCGATCCTATCAAATTTCCGTCTGTGAATCGGTCTCACTAGCGACATCCGAAGACACATCTTTTTGATAGCACGATGGCAAGTCTTTTTCAAATGGCAATTCACATATCGCGCTGACTTTTTCAACGCAGTTTTGGGAGTAAGTTACATGAGCGAAGTCGCTAAGAATCCAGGTACTAATGAGATAAAGCTTCCACAATAACAATCAAGAAGGAATACACGCTTTAATGCATCTTTTCAGTGGCCGCGGTACTCCAGCGTCAGTTCGATGTATAAATGGTTATAGCAATCACACATACAAGCTCACTAAAGAAGTAAGAAGAAAGCTGGACACCAATATGTACTGTTCATTCAAAGGCTGATCAGAAGCAGGACGGAACCTTCAAATACGTCAAATTCCAGTTCAAAACGGACCAAGGCATCAAGACCTACACTCAAGCAGAAGTCAACAAGATCGGCGGCGAAAATCAAGACTACATTGGCGAAGATCTTTACCGATCCATTGAGAAAGGCGATTATCCTTCATGGACACTATATATACAAGTAATGGACCCGGCTGATGCGGAAAACTATCGCTTCAACATCTTCGATATAACAAAAGTATGGCCGCACGCAGATTACCCACTACGCCCAGTCGGAAAGCTGACACTGAACGAAAACGTAAACTTCTCCAAACCTTCTTCCGCATTTTAGTATATTGACATCTCTCCCAGCCATCAAACTACTTCCGCGATATCGAACAAGCCGCCTTCTCCCCCTCAAACATGGTCCCAGGCATCGGCCCCTCTGCAGATCCGCGTAAGTTCTCCTTCCAACAACCCTTTTCACCCTTTCTATAACCACATCACAGTCCTCCAAGCCCGCATGTTCGCCTTTCCAGATGCAGCGCGCTACCGCCTCGTCGTAAACTACCAAACGCTCCCCCCAAACGCGGCTCACTCTCCCGTATACTCTCCCTACCAACGCGACGGCTTCATGACCTTCACGTCAAACTACGGCGGCGATCCTAACTACGTCCGCTCATCTCTCCGTCCGGTAAACTTCTACAACAAGTCGACGGGGAAAGGTAGACGTCTAAGCCAAGCACTAGCTCAGCACGAGAAATGGGTTGGTGAGATGACGGATTTCTTGAGTGAAGTTGAAGATATCGATTTTGTGCAGTCGAGGATGCTGTGGGAGGTTTTTGGGAGGAGGAAAGGGGAGAGGGAGGAGTTTGTGGGAAATGTGGCCGGGCATTTGAGAGGAGCGGAGTTGGGGGTTCAGAAGGAGACTTTCAGTAAGTTGAAGTCATTGTTGGAGAGAGAGTTTGAACTAATGTTTGTGTAGAAATGTTCGAGAGGGTTGATGAGGAGTTGGGGAGGAGGATTAAGGAGGCGACTATTAAAGCTGTGGTTGAGAACTAAGATTTGGTGGATAGAGAAGAGATGTTGTTAACATCTGGTTGAGATTTATTTCTACCAAATGCATCAATTAGTTTGTGGTGTTTCGCTGTTGTGCTGACTGCCCTTGATTTGGGACATATCTCGGCTCCCATCTCGAGACTCGGCCTGAATTGCGAATTAACGCCGAATCATGGTGGTAACGAGAGGATACGAACAAACAACATATAAAGCTAAATCAGACGAGAAATGATTTACGTATAACATTCATTGAGTTACGTTGGTATGGACAGTATTTAGCGAGCGCCGCGCGCTAACGTCATGATTTCTAAACAAAGGAAAAGAGTTTTGTCCAGTTCCCGCCCCGTAGCCTATACAATATCATAAAGGCCGTTACAGATATCATACAAGGCGCACAGCGCCAGACAAAGCAAACATACAATCGACAGACAACAATGATACAGTTTCCAGCCCCAACGAATCTATCATCTCGTTAAACCGGCAAAGGTGTTGTTGGTAACGGTTTCTGCACCGACGGTGCCCTCGACCGTTGAATTTGCGCCGACTTCCGCTCCGAATCGAATTGCTGTACATAAGCAAGAGTGCTAGAGATCCTACCCTCCATAGAGCCGACCTGCGAAGAGTTGGCTCGCGAGTGTGGTGGGCGCTGGATCTCGACCATTCGCGCTTGCTCGAACGTCACTCTTCTTGCGTGGCCTTGGATTCTGGGTTCTGTGACGGCTGTGTTGGGTCGAGTATCTGCGAATTCTTCCATTTCATTGTCGTGGTTTGAGAGGATTGATTTTCGGCCTTTGCCTAAGCTCGAAAATGTACTGCGGGATATTGTTCGCGTCTCACCCCTCTGGTTCTCTTCGTCTTGGGAGTGGGCGTCAGAGAGCCTGGATAGGTTCGTAAAAAAGGAGGGTAGGAACTGGGAGATGAGGCGGCGTAGGTAAGGTAAACAGGCGCAAATTATGCCGACGTTTGATTCTATCGACGACCAGGTGGCTGCGGGCGGGTTGTCAAATGTGGGGTCTGTAGAATTTGAAATGACGACGAGGGTCTGGAGACGGAGGATTGAGACAAGGCAGACACTAGATGATCGATGTCAGGTTTTGATAATGTGAGAATGGAGTGGTACTTACAATCCCCCTAATGCGAAGACGACCATGAGCGCCCATTTCTGTCGGCTGGGTAGATTCAAGGTGCGCAAGACTGGCATGGGCAAGATGACGATCGCAAAATCAGTCGCGATGTTGACGGCCGCGTTTGTGAACCAGACAGCGAGTTGATTCATGCAATGCCCATTTTTAATTGATCGATCCCAGAAGAAGGCAACGGGAGTGCATTCAAAGATGCTGCCGAAGAACGTCCATACGCCATAGATGGCAACGAAACCGAGTAAACTAAGGCTGGCGATGCGAAATTGTGCTGTCGTGAAGAACCGGAGATACTGGAGGAGTAGAGAGATCTTTGTAAAAGTGAGGCTGAGGTAATAAAGCCAAATGCTCGCCCAGAATGGCTGTATTCTTTCGTCAGCTAGAATAACATAACGTTCAAGGTAGAAACTACCTTCAAGAAGTTCGTCATATCTTCTTCAGTCAATGTGTCAATATGTTTCCCCATCCCATATTTCACCTCTGCGATATATTAGCCAGGACATATGTAGGAACTCATGATTACTTACGACCCCCAATGGTTCCTGTGAAGGCGATTGAGCAAACCTAGCATAGGGTCAGCACAGGTCCACAGTTGTATTAAGTAGTTGGCCCTAAATCGATCACACGGAAACTTACCATAGCAAATGCAATACACCCATCTTCGAGACCCGCATTTCGCGAAAGAAAAATCCTTGTGAACAGTCGCAAACCGAGTACCACAGAAGCAATAACGGTAAAAGAGACTGTAATGGCAATGGTTTGTTGTCCGTTGTAATGAAGCATGGCACCAATATTCGTGATTTGGTATATATTATTTGAAAAGGTCGGCGGGCTCTAGGTTATACAAGAGTGTGCTAAGTAGAAGAGTAGGATGGCAACTAAGGTCTCTGATTTTACTGGGGGGCAATGACAGAACGGGAGATGTTCATAGCTGAGACACAGAAAACGTGCGACATGGGTGCTGTGGGTAAAGGCTGTAGTTCGTGTGATGAGACACATCCGAACTGTATCCACTGTGACTAACGTATGATTGACTTCCTCTGTGGCTGGAAGACTTACTCGTGAGTAGGACCGGAGGGTTGATATCCGGATCCTCCTACATTATTAGCAGTAAGTTTGCCCCAAACGACCGACAGGCCGAATGATAGAAATCGAACAGATGCTGGTCATCTTGGAGCATGAAGAACGTATGGTGGTGTTCAATTACATCTGTCAGCCCTGTTGAGGTTAGAGTTGAATCCAGACGAACGGTTGGAAGGGGTTGGTGCAGAAGGATTGTTGCAAACTCGTGGCCGCATTGCTCACAAAGTGATACTGGCAACTTTTAATAGCAGCAGGATTGCGTCAGGCCGCCTGGTAAGGCCTAAGCTGGCTAGGAGTTTGAAGACTGGAGGTCGCTTTAGGCTGCGAGAGCTTCAATGGTGCGGTGTTTAGCGTCCGGGGCAAGCAAATGAACGTTTGCGGAATGATTTCATATGGTGCTGCTGTTATTGGTATTCTACAAACCTCTCAACCGCTGCCAAAACATTCCATCCTCGTCGCACTCCTCCGCTCATCGACCTCTCTTCCATCATCTTCATCCCGAGGCGACCAAGTTGCTGCTGTCACCGTTCCTCAACGTTGTCTGGGCCCTGTTGTCGATCACAACCGTGCGACAGGTTTTGTGCGAGTAGCGGTTGCAGATGCACCTCAAACAACCCAGCCCCCTACTCTGAAACCTCAGCAAAGACCCTCTTGCGCCCTTCTTCTTTGCTTTCAACCATCATCCTCGAAGGCTTTCTCGGTTAGTAACGTTTTCAGCCTGATAGGCGAGGACGAAATCTTGGTAGCTGGGTACGAAGAAGGAGGGTTGTCCTGGAAAAGCTCGAGCAGCTGTGCAACATCCACTCCGCGCCGCCCCGTCAGTTTGCTTAACAACATTCCGGCTAGCATACGGAAGAATGAGCTGTAGCAGTTCGTCTCCACGGCTTCGCAACACTAGCCGGCTTCTTAGAGTTTCATAATGACCGCCGACGACGTTTTTCCGCCTCGCCCTCGCCAACCCACCGCGCAGCCCTTTCGACTTCGACCACATCCGGCTTTGTGGACAGAAAGGCTATAGTACCAGACATAATGCGTCCGAAACTCCTACATCTTGCTGAGAGCGAAGGAGATGTTGCCGATCTGGAAGGAGAAAGGCTGCCCGCGATGGCCGCGTAAACAACATCTCGACGAAACACCCACACCACCTTCTATACACCCCGAAAGCACATCGGTTGCTGTAAACAAGATGGTTCAGGAGCAGGAGACACATGCTGCCGTGCGAGATACTGCAGATACGCCCTCGGATATCGAGAAGGCCGAACATGGACGTCGCAGCACCCAGCATCGTTAAGCTGCACCTCTGGAACCTCGAAACGATCTGAACAGCCCGAACAATATCCAAACAATGTTTGATACATTTGATATACCAGGCACAAGGGGATTTCAAGCTGGAAGACATCGCCTGACCACCCATGAGCTCCGGTTGCGATGACGAGGCGGCCTGCTAGTGTACGGCAGACTTTTTGCCGTAGGAACCTTAAAGGTTACCAACACGCCTCTGATGAGACTCGCATCGATGAGCTGGTGTTAGGCAAGGATGCCTGTCATTATTGGAGATGGCCCTTCTGGATGCATCACGAGCAGCCTTAGCACATGCCATCCGAAGGTATCACAAGCGACGCCATATTGCGTGAATGATAAATCTTTGCACGAAGTGACACATTCAACTGTGGTAAGGCTCTCGTTAGAATTTCGTGGATCCGTGGATCACCATTTGATGGTCTCTCGACCGAAGATGTCATGACGCCTCATGAACATGTAGCGTGATTTTTCTTATCGTCATTTCATACATCATTGCTTCATGTCGTAGATCATTTCCGGTCCGAAAGTGTCCTTGAAATCTCTCATGCATCCGTGGACGTTCAATATTCCACCAGTTTTTCTTTCAGTCTCTCCCAACATTTATGGTTCGAAGGATGTTTTGATGGAACGAAAACTAAAAGAGAATGGGAGAGAAACAAAAGACTTTGATGTTACGAGACAATTCCGTTTTCCTTTCACGGATGTTTCGGGAATGTTGTTCAGGGCTATGCTGCGCAAGGGGTCTAAAGCAAGCTTCCTTTGGACAGTACGGCCCCGACTTTGCAACGCGGCTTCCGAGACGCACAAGTTTCGTCAATTTCTAATCGACTGAATCTCAGGTTAGATTTTAATCGGCTTAGGCAGGCTTCTCGGATTTGCTGGTGTGACTGCCTGTTGGAAGGGTGATGGTTGATTCGACCACGCGGAAACACAGTCTAAGAGTTCGACTCGAACACCTTCAATTTTCTCGACGTACAGCCCATTGGCTAAAGGAGAGGAAATGATTTCTATTGGCTACTCAAAGACTGCAACAATGAATTCTTGTAGATGTACATGAGTCCAGAGCTATCGATCACACCGTGGTGGGCAAACAAGCTCGTAGTTCGTCGCTGACAGACTGATCTACGTTCTGAGTGTCATCGTCATCTGGCGACTTGATCAAAGGCAACTGTTTCGTGATATCAACCTCGCCAGGCGCTTCTTCAGTATCCTCTTCAAGATTCTCTGTTTCTGCTGCGCCAGCAAGATCCTGTTGGCTACGACTGCGACGATAGATGGCATACGAGCCCCGTGTTTCGTTGAGTGGAGCGTCCCCTGGCGATACGGACGAATCAGAAACAGCTTGTGAGCGCAGTCTGCTGGGCCACAGTAAGACCCTTCAGGAAATCAATGTGGCTGAGGAGTTCGGTGACTTCGTTCAACCCCTCCTGGGTCGGATCAATAGGTGGAAGACAGTTGGAGTCTTTTGCGTTGTGATCCATTGTGCTGGTGGTCGTCGCCTTTATCCCTATTTGTGGATTTTGTGGCACCTTTTCGATGACTTGATTCTCCGAAGCCTTCGCCGAGTTTTGTGAAATCAAAAATGATTAGCAAACTTGAACAGTTGGAATACTGGGCAGAGAGCGGGCCCGGGGGAAGGAGCGGCTTTCACTTCTAGCTCAAACTTGGCGGGATCTGGAGCATCGCGAATGTCTTCTTCTTTCCTGAGGGACAAGATTCCGGTTTGAATAGTGGCTTTCATTTGGTCATGCATTCTCAGACTCCGGACGACCCTCTCCCCATACCATGATCATTCAGGAGCATTCGAATGGAATTCTGGTGTTTCTGCCGTCTCCATGCAATAAAATCTGACCAGATTGCCAATGACCTTTTTCACAACAACGGATTTTCCTACATCGACTAGATGGCTGATCAGTCCAGCAATGGCAGCAGAGCACCTGGCCCCAAGCTCTAGAACCTGGTGCGAATTTTTTATGTGCTGGTCATTCGCCAACGGCCGGCTTTCCTGAGACGACTTGCTTCGGTAATCTGCCACGTCGAGGTGCCTCGGCGAAGTTTTTCTCTGATTCATATTTGTATGCTGGCCGGTCTCGATTGGTTCTACCTTGTTCATTGTGACCTAGGTGATTGAAATCATGTCCCACTACAGACGCATCTCGCGGATGCTGTAGACTTTGGAGGTCCAGATGTCCCAGGCGGCTTTATCGTCGAGACAGACGTCGCGCGGAGGCTCGTTCTTGCCAATGATGATCGGGTCGGGAATATCCCCAGCGATCACCTTCCCTCGTGGGAATGCCTTCGACTAATTCGTGTCGGCGATAGAAGAGTGACCCGAATCATGGATCAGATGTTACTGGGCCCTCGTGGCAGTACCGCTACCGGAGTTGGTCCGCACAGACCTTCATCTACCGTTTCAAGCCCTCGAGCTTGGAAGCAACATATCCTGAGCCCTCTTCCGGAAGAATATGAGGCGTTGAGTGTCCAAATCTAGGTTCATGTAGGTTGTGGAGACGGCTGGCGTCTAGGTGTACGGATGGCTCCGCAGTAGGACCTCTGCATATCTCACTTCCATCACTCGGAGGAAGACTGCGGACGTGAAAAATCGGGTTGGACGAAGTCGTACTTGGGCGACGAGACGGACCACCCGATTCCGACCAGCACAGCAGCCTCCTTTCCAGGCACAGTGATAAACAGTATCTGACGCCCGTCATATCTCAGCCATCCCACTCGTGCTTTACACGCATCGCGCCATTGCTGACTTGACTTTCCGGAACCACCTGAATTGCTACGAGAAACGATGCCGACAGCGTATCTGCAATCCGGACGTGGACGTCGACTGGGAGACTCGTCGCAATTAAATGTTTGGGGTCTTTGACTTTTGCCAGGATGCCACCCGCTCCTGTCTCTTTTCCGTCGCCGTCCGAGCTTCTTGAAATGGCTCAAAGGCAAAAAGCCTCTCCTAAAACCATGAAGCAGGCCACCTGCAAGACCACCTCCTGATTTGTCTTGTTGTCCTCAGCCAGGAAGAGTTACCCCTTACCTGGTATCATCGGACAGGAATCTGAGGTTGACGATCCAGCGGGTAGTCTTTCGGGAAACGTCCTCAGGTATCCCGTCACCGTATAGTTGTCTATCGACCCTTCGTCCTCGTGATATGGATAACAAGGTCACAGGTCCTTAAAAGGTTATCCCTCACACCTTAAACAACAATCACCGTCCCAGCCGGAACAACACTATGAAGCTGCTTCATCGGATCGTAAACGTACGCCAGCAGAAACAGCGCATCGAAGTCGGCATCGGTTTCCCATACGTGCAGGCTCTTCGAGTCGCAGATCCTTGGCCCTAGCCGGTGGATTCGAGGTGAGCGCGGACATGTAGCCTGATGGCATGTTCGAAACCGTCTTCTGGAATGAGGGGAGGTCCTTGCACCAAGGTCGCTCCGTGGCAGCCTATTGCGAATTGGGTGATTGCAGTGACGGGCTCAAGGCAATGAAGAGGGGGAGTCATCTTTTGGCTTCAGCGACTGCCATCCCTTTCCAAAGTTCGTGAAGAAACCAATTGCTACTCCAGCGGTGACCAGATGGTAACTGCGTACTATGACTCCTGGAATCAGATAATCGGGAAGTGTACTGACTTTTTCATGGGGTCGAACTCTTCATCGAGCCGGCCACTGGCTCATCACTGCGAATACTCAGGCCTCCCAGGACTATCCCGGTAGATGAGAAAAGTCTTTTGCAAACTGAAGTGAGCTCGGCTGTCTTCAGTTAATGCTGGACCAAGGCGAGACACTTCCGATCATCGGGAGGTGTACGAAGGCTCAGGCTCCCAAGATGGCACTTCTTCTTCCGCCCCTTGGGGTTTTGAATCAGCTTCAAAAGTAACCTAGCCCATTTACTGCGCTCCGCGACTGCATTGTAGCGGAAGAACGAGGAGGAGTAAAGTTTGACGATGGTGGCGAACTGATTCCAGTCGCGCCATTCGTGTTAAGAGACAAAGAAGCGAATCTGATTACGGGGATCAATGTATGGACTCGTTGTACGGCGAGGCATGGAAGCTTGAACAGGCTGGCGCTGGCACCATATCGAATTGACTCTTTCAGCAGACCTTCAGTCTCATCGTCGGCTTCAGCGTTGATGACGGATTTCCCCAGGTTCCGGCGGTTGAAGGACGTGTGCACGGATGAAGTTGGGGACATGTGGGTTTGGACCGGGATCACTGGTGAATCCTTTGCAGATCAGTACTGTGGGTAACAATGATGACGAGGGTTCCATATACCAAGATCTGAGTGGGGCCGGACTTTCCAAAGCCCTCGTCAGCGGGAGACGGGTATCCTAAGTTTGAGGCATCCACTGGAGGCTGCTGGCCAGTCAATGCCGAATGACTTGGTTTGACATCGACCTCCACGCATCTCAATCCGGTTCATATCAATGCCGCTTGAGAGCGCGAGAGAGAGGGACAAGGTCCTTCTCACGCTCATCAATTGAGTCGTGAAATCGGTCGGGGGCTAGACCCGGTTCGACTTTCCATCGCCTGAGGACCGACTCATGTCAGCATGATAACTTCCATATGCCTCCTTGGCCATGGGTCTACCTGTGAAGGGATTGTACGGCCCCTGCTTCATGCTCTCGATTTCGACATTGTGGAAGCCGTTGCCATGCTGGCCTTGAAATCCATCGGACGGGGGACATGGGGCGGGAGACTTGAGACCGAGTGTAACTTGAAGAGGTCATTACCTAAGCGGAATGGTCGACGCCCGAAGGTCCTGGTTTCTGGTATTTCTTCATCGGTATGGTACGTTTTATGGTGAATTGAACTCAACTGGATCTACGACTCTTCACCTCCTTGAGATAGCGGCCAGTTTGCGGCAAAGAGAAGACAAGGCTCAAAGGTAGTCCTAAAGGCGGCGGAATGGCCTGGTGCTTTGCTGATCTGCCTCGACAACAAGGGAGGAGTGGGTGCTTCCCGGTGGGTTTTGGTTGCCGTGGTGCTTTGCTTTGCTGCTGCCCTTTCGTGAGGATGTGGGAGGGCGAGGGCCTACTTCTGCTGCAACAGAGGAAGCAACGGAAGTCTCATTATACCATCGACCGGGTGCTGATGCCCATGTCTCCCGTCCGCTAGACTGTTGTTGGCCAGTTTGTTCTCGTTCCTCCTCGTTCCGCTTTTCTTCCAGATTGTTTCCACTTTCGACACGTGAAGCAGGTCGCTCCCCAGTCTCATCGGGATGGGAACGGTGATGTCTTAGCTCTTGAGGCAGGAGGACAGAGCTTGTTCGAGGTCTGCGCTGGCCTGTTCTTTCTACTGGGTGCCATTCGCCTACCTCAGCATTGACAGAGGATGACTGCCGGCAGTGGCGGACCCGAATTGTGCGTAGTGGGTGCGAATCCGAGGGTGACCGCTCAGGAAGGGGGACTCTCGGCACTTCGAACATGTGCACGAATCCAGCTTCAGCAGTGACGGAAGATGGGGTCTTTGGGTCCGCCTCATCGTCCTGTGGCGGCAGGTATGAGGTGTCTCGAGAGGTAGCTGCCGCTGCGAGGATGTGCGCTTTCGGCGGGTCGGAGAAAGTATACGCATGATTCATTTTGATTCAAACACGAGTGATCAGTGGGCAAGCAAGTGCAGTACGAAGGAGACTTCAAAGTGCTTATTGAAAGAGGATGGGTGCGTTGTCGTCTGTACTTTTGTGGTTGTGTTTGGTGGCGAGGGCTTCGTTGAAAGGGCGCCCACAACTTCACTCAAGGTGCGTAGACAAATGCCCCCTGTTGCGTCTATCGAATTCACGTCCACAAATGCGTCGTTAATCAGCAGGGGCGTCACATCAAGTCGGATTCTCATGAGTTTGGATTGCAACTCAATTCCGAGGTAAATTCTGCCATGCTTACTCAGATCAAAGGGATTGTGCAACAGCTGTACGCTATATTAGACGCCAATGTCATTGGGTGGCCTATGTGGGCGCTTCCGGACGCCCCTTAGTCCTCGCGCTTTGCAGATGACAGAAGTCGATTGCATACTGAACACCTAGCTTATCACATTGTGTAGGTTGGACCCCGAGTAGAAACCTGGATGCCGCAGGCTCTTCTGCTTGCTACACGCTGAAACGCCATCGTGCAATAGCTGCCATCGTGTTGTTAAGCTGCTGCATGTGCATTTCGGTGGCTCAGGGTAGCCGGCCGCACCGCTAGGCTGAGCCTCTGAGGCCTCTGCCCTGGTGGGATTTGAAGCCCGTACGACCAGACGTTGACGACGAAGTTCCATCACAGATCTCAAAGCGGCAATTATCGCAATGTCTAAGCACTTGAAGTGTCTTCCGGCCTGTTTTGCATGCGGCGTTGCTCTACCAGGGGCACGTTGCGACAAAACATTCTGTTGACTGCCGCCTCACAAGACCGAAATCGCGATGCAACCCACTTAAAGCTAGTACTGCAAGTGCAATCGGCGTAAACTCTTTGTAAGGATACACACACAGGCATCCGAAAATGATTGTACTTGTAATTTGTGGTGAATATAAACCATCTGGGCAGGTTGTGGGTTAATCCATGTCCCTTGGGACTGGCACACCATTTCCTCTTTGGTACTAAAGAGACGATCTCCTCTGTCTACGTAAAGGCAAGTCACTAAGTTCTCAATCTTTATATATCATTTTCTTTTTTCCACTATTCCATCAATCAGGAGAGCTGGCCTAATGGTAAGGCCTCCCAAAGCTGCATTGAATATTCTTAGAAGTATTCTTAGCCAGTCTGAGGGAGAGATCCGAGTTCGAGTCCCGGGCTCTTCGACACTATTCTTTTTTGTTTCTTTATTTCATTTTGTCGCTTTTATCTTCTCTTATTGCTGTTTAGGTCACAAAGCTGCGCTTTATGTCTGGTCCAATTCTCAAGCTCTGCTAGTTTACCTAGGTACCTCCCAAAAAGAGCTCGCTTACTTTGTAAGACACTCTTGGAGCTAAATGAGGGAAGTTCTCAGGACACGAGTGGATAATCTTCTGCCGCCATTAGTAGTTATGCGCTTATTGGGTATTTCGGCTACTAGAATACTTATTGGCAAGCCAGGCTTTTGTGGGAAAGCACTGGTGCAAGTCTATTTATCTTCCATGTAGACTTTGTTCTTGCCACATGTTTGCAGTTGCGCGGATAAGATTATTTGAGTCTTCTCGCATTTTTGATCTGCTTGCACCATATAGGGAAGTGAGGCACTCCCAGCTCGCGTTACCCCTTTCATCCGTGTGGGACCTCTAGTCATAGCCAGCCAGTTTTTGTTCGCTCTGCGCTCTTTCACATCAGAGCTTGCTTTAGCTTCATCTGTATATCACATTTATCTTCAAATCATGCTTTAACAACTCAAATAGGAGGGCGTATTGACGCACACCAAGTGATCTCCATTGGCCGCTGCGTAGGTGCTGGTTATTCCGGCCCTCTCCATTTCAGCATGTTTCCATCCCTATAGTATTCTTATACTTATACATTCGGGCTGGTGGCGGACGATCGTCCATGTCCACAAGGGGTAAATGAGCAGCTTCTTTGCTCATCGCCACCACTATCTCCGCTGTGTAATAATCAACGCTTCACTGGTAGTCCATCTTCAAATTTCGGATCATAGATAGTCGGAAACCAACACGAGGCCCCCCAAAGACCATTTCGGGCCTGCGAGGAGCTTTGAAATACCCGGCTTGAGAAGGACCTGTCTAACGAACCCACACGCGCGGGACGGCGCACAGCGTCCATCCCATCCTCCAAGTGAGGTAGGGTTCTCGCATCCTAAAGTCGGATTCTGTCGTCTAATTACCTTCGAGCGCTACTGACCATCTCAAGTCGAGCTGGACTCTTCATCCTAGGCCTCGACCAGCCACATTCCAACACAGGCCATGTCAGCAACCGCTCACAATGGGAGGGTTGCAGATATGAAGTGGTTACCATTCGTGTCACGCCGATACGCTGTGGTGCAGGCTCAAGTTTCCACCGCACACCTCTTACAGATATCATAGCTAGGCGGAAGGGGCATGATGGAGGGTTTCTTTCGAGTGGCTTCGTAATTTTTATCACGTCAATGTAATGCTATGATGCTAGAACAACATTAGCTATTCAATCGCAAGTTGGTGGTCAGGGTTCCGGGTCATGAGGTAGAGGAGGTGGGAGATGTGGACAGTGTAAGGAGTTTCTCAGGAGGATTAGAGTTGGAGACTATCAAGGCTTAGTCAAAGCTTGTTAGCAGTGTTTGAGGGGTCAGGACTAAGGATCCAAATATTAGATGCCAGCTAGGATTTCCTTCTATGTTAGTGTTAAGATTAAAGGTAGATGTAAGATGAGAGTAGGTAGTGGATTGGATTCGAATTTACCTATCTCAAGTAATATGGTTTGTGTTTATACGTCGTTTATTATGAGCGTGTCCCTACTAACACTTAAAGATGTATGATTATAAATGTGCAGCACGCAGGAGTTGGAGCCTCTATGTAATCGTCAAAGTAACATCATCCAAGTTGAACCGTGCCGCTGTGGCGCCACTCCTTCCACAAGTCGTCGCAAATACAAGCTCAGTAGACGTCTCATCAGCATCGGTTTCAACCGTATATATGTAATTCGTATATAGAACTGACGGGCGTGCAGTGTCGATTGTCACTCCGTCGATATTTATATTTATGCGACAAGGAACTGTCGAGGGTTGTTTGGGTCAGACTGTAGTGTGATATGTTAGTCTTCGCTTCTATGTATCTGCTTTTGGAATTTGAAGGGATGGAAGGGATGTGTAGACTTACATGAGAGTGTGTAGGTCGAACCAGGACATACTGATACAACCTGCCCAACGCTGATTGACCAATCAAGGTTACCCGCTGCTTGGAGTCCTTGGAAGGATTGGACTCCGGTATTAGGATCGGATGCTACCTCTCCCGAAGAAGACATTACAATATTCACGCCCGAGTACCTCCAGGTCTCGGGATCGGAGGTGATGGGGGTTTCGAAGCTGGGGTTTCCGACCACTTGGGAGGGCAGAGTGCAGCTCGGCTCGGCACTACTGGTTGTTGATGATGGGGACGAATCGGGAGAGCTGGAAGAGGGTGGCGTTGGAGTTGACGAGTCCGACGAGGAGCTGCTGGGGGAAGAAGTGGGCGTTGGAACGGAAGTTGAAGAGTCTGATGAGGAAGGAGCCATGCTCGAAGAACTTGTCGAAGAATCCAAGGCTGAACTGCTGGATGAGGGCGTGGGGGTTGGTGTTGGTGTTGCAGAGTCCAGTGAAGAAGTAGAAGACGAGCTTGATGAGACTATCGAAGAGATAGATGTTTATAGCACTAGATAGAACCAATTCAATTAATCTACAAAGTATCATTTATAGACATATCCAGTAATGTCAGGGAACTTGGTTGAGGTACAGTAATAGTCACGTGATCCGCACATGACCTCTGGCCGGCACGCACAGTCTTCATTGTTCGTGGCCAGCCATCTCCTTGTAATATCATTTAGTTGCCTAAGAGTATAGCAACACATTGAGATCTCAAGATTTACTTGCTTCATTTGTCTAAATACCGAAAACGTTCCGAGCGCCTTCGCCGCTTGCCATGAGCGAGTTCAGTACGTTCAACATATTCGCTCAAATTTGGAACGGTGGATACGCAGGGGTAATGCAGCATTATGGAACCCACTGATCAGGAGTTAGAACCGCGTCCGCTTGCATGCTCATTTATGCTCTCCTGTACTTCAATTGCCCATGGGCAACAAAGCAGCGGGCTGACGCGCCGGGTGATAATATCTGCAGCATTCATTCAGCCACAAATCCTTACGGGACGCCCCGCAAGTGTCATCCGCTTGCATCGGACTTCAAGATGCCCTTGTTATGTTGAAACTAAAAGTGGCTTACCGCTGCGTCAGAAAACCCGAGAGACAGGTTTGATCTGACATGCATAGGCTCATACCAAATCGGCGGTTGCACGCTCGCCCATCAGCTCAAGGACGTCTCGTATTTTCCTAATGCACAATCGAATAGAAGGCTTTTCCGAACATTTGGCCCTCCACTGTCGGCGGGCTGACCTCCTTAGTTCCCGACGTAGGATCAAGAAGTTCAAGGTCAAGCGAGTGTGAGCCGTGTGGTCGAATGTATCTAGCGAGGAAATGGCTGCTATGATACAGAGATGTATAGGTAAGGGTTTCACGCTACGTGGGGTCTGAATGTATTCTTATAACTCTGGCCATTCCTTTGCGACGCTTCGACTCCAACCCCCTGGGACACCGCTAGATTTCTGCAGTGTACTCTGCTCTACTCTATCTTAGATCAACATTAAAAACTACTTTTATCCTTATTAATGGAGAATAACTGAGCTTGACTACAATGTCTCTACAGGTTCCCCCAGGCGCGGATCTGTCCAAGATACCTCTGGCAGCAAACCCTGATGGATCTCCACCCAACTTCAGTAATCCGGCTTCACTAGGATCTCTCACATACGGACTAGTAACAGCCTTACTCCTAATCTCATTCACCATGATGAGCGTACGCGTCTACACCAATTTCAATATCCACGGAAAACCGACTTTGGACGACTGTAAGTCAACGAATGCTTATCAGGCAAAGTACGAGATTACTGACCAATTAAAAGATTTTTGTGTGCTTGGATGGAGCTTATCAACTGGCTACAGCTCTATTATGATGACTTGTGAGTCGATATCTTGTCGGTAGACTGCCTCAGTACTCACCTCACGATAGTGGACAAGACTGCTCGACACGCTTGGGATGTCCCCCTGAGCTTCATCAACGAAGCATGGCTAAAGGTATCTTTCCAAACCGCAAGTCAAGATATATACTAATAACAACACAGCGTATAGCTGCAATGGCTATGCTCAATGGCCCTGCCGTGTGGTGCGTGAAGATGGCTGTTTTCACATTATATATCCGTTTGTTCGGTACGCTTCAGTGGATGCGGTGGGCGTGCTGGGTTGGAATACTTCTCTCGGGCCTGGCATACGGAAGTACCACAATAGTGACTGCCGTCTTCGGTTTCCCCCATGGAGATGAAACGTGGGATCTCACATTAGTCGGGAAACAAAAACCGGTAATGGTCACAGGGATTGTTGCCGGTTCTTTCAGCGTCCTTTTCGACGTTTGTCTTCTGATCTTGCCTATGCCTATCATCAATAGGCTGCCTATATCGCTCAAGGAACGCATCGGGCTGGGCGCAGTCTTTATGACCAGTTCGATGTGAGTCGTTCGACCGCTGCCCTGATGATCAAGAACTAACCTGTAAAGCGCCATCTCTGCTGTCGTTCTTGGCTTGTACTATCGGATTTACATGTATCAGCAGATCTCAATTGATCCGACTTGGTACACATCAGTAAACTTCCTTACAATGTGAGTCGTAGTATATTATTACAACATTCTCCCCTGCCTATCCCTTAAGCTAACAGTAGCAAAGCGCTGTTGAGCTATACGTCACGATCTCCATTTGCTCTGTACCAGGATGCGTCGCGTGCTGGAAGAAATTTCTCAAAGACTCTAAAGTCCTCACAAGTTTGAGGACTGTCACCTATTCTCCAAGGTCTACTCTCGCCGGAGCCAATGCTGGCTCATCAAATCTCAAAATGGAGCATAGGGGTTCTTCTACCAATCTGCATGATAAAGCCGACCAAGTCGAACTTCGATGAATTACAATTAGCCAAAATGGGTCCCGGTCCAGCGGTTGATGCTCCCACTTACAAAAATCTTGTCCAAAGCAATGACGAGGAATTAAGCCCCGCAACATAACCGAAGACTTATGTTCTCCAAGACATATCACTAGAAAAGAGAATGAATTACTTCGAGGCCAGGCTCCCTCAACAGCCAATCGCTATAAACGATGCCGAGAACGAAAAATTGCCTAAATAAATACACAACAGGCTCCAAAGGTCATACCAAGGTCCAAACAACAACCTCAAACATCCCAAAGGTTCTTATCCGTGTAACGTCCTCGTCTTCCCTTTCCAGTCTCCTTGTCCCAAATCCAGAACTCCATATCCTTCTCCGTCTTATCCCTTCCCTTTAGTTGCGGCAACAGTGGTAAAACCACAAAAATCCCATCCTCAATCCGTATGCAGGTCCTATGAGTGTTCGAGCACCTTCGACACGCGGCATTCTTTCCTTGGGCTTTCGACCACACTGTTGGAGACTGCCACAGACAGCGACCCTCGCGGAGAGAATTGTACTCTAGCTTATCGACTTGCGTTAGAACATGGTCAAAGACATCTGGGTTGATCTTGTCCTCGTAGACCCATCGTCTATTCATGCCGATACCACAGATATGGATGCCATCGTGTTCCTCTTCCGTGTCTGTGATATCAGACGGAGTTGGCGAGGGTGAGCGTCGTCCCCGCGTTTGAGGCCGATGGGAACTAATGCCATTCTGGGTTTATTCCATTAGTGATATTCGACTATGGGCATGGACTGAACTTCCTACCTCACGCTCTCTGGCCGCATTTCCCCTTTGCGAATTCTTCGGACGCTGATTGCGAACATTTTCGGCAGGGCAATGTCGGGGGCATCCCGTACACCCCCTTTCACTGCCTGACCTATTGGCCCTTGGTGTATTTTAGCAGAGTTTGGATTGATCATGAGCAATTCATTACCTGTGATTGGTAGGACCCGCTAACTCATCTTCAGAGCTATCGGTGTCTGTATTTGATACTCGACGTCCTTTGTAGGGTGTAATGCCGAAAGCACCTTTCAAAGCTCCCTTTCTTCTGAAATGCATTGGTGCCATACTATTTCAGAACGTGCTTGGAAGCGTCGAATATAAAAAGGTGATAGATTGATATCAACAATGAGAACAAAGCCTTATTTCCTGGGGAAAGATGCGTCCACAGCTCGGAATGGGGACAAGATTGCGGATAAGGAGCGGCTTGGTTCTTACCCACCTCAGCTCCTAATATATATCATGTTGTTGCGTTTTTGAGAGACATCGGGTTGACTCTTACGCCTCACGTACGAAGAGAAACTGCCTCTTGCGAAACAATGGCAAAGCATGTCTTAATCAACAATAAAGGAATATGAATGTGAACTTGATTGACTTTAAGACATGTCCCAGACATGTCGACATGACTGGAAACATGCTAGGTGGAACCCCGTGAACTCGTAGATTAAAAACCGACCATAATGAAAAAGAGATGCATGAAGAAAAGAAGTAGCGAGAATCTCGTCCCTCCAAAGGACCTAAAACAAAGACCCCTAGCAAGTGGAAATCCACTTGATGCCATCTGTGCAATATCCTGTGCAATATCTCCGATCAGTACACTATTTTTTAGATCGTGTGCAAAGGTCTCCACCACCATCCAGCCGAACCCGTTTTCAAGTGAATAAAGAGAAGTTGAATGACTGATCCAAGCTCTGAAACAACCGTGTACGGTTGTAAGGCAAGAGATCTATCAGACATGCATGCCAAGAAGCGCCTCCGCTTGAAACAGCAAACATCTGAGCAGAGTGCGCCTGATCAAAGCTTCAGGGCGAGGAATTGCTTCCTCTCACGACCGAATGCTCAGCTTCTTTCGCCTGTGAGCTTTGGGTTGCGGACGCCGCTGAATCTGAGATTTGCTCAACCTGATACCATTTCTCCGCTGCGACCTTGTAGCGTGCTGCCTTCTCCCGTTCGTGGAGCAGACCCCTCTTGAGGTCTGAGATTATGCTTTGTTTCTCAAAGTTCCTTTGCTGCAGACTCTCCTTTGCAGTTTCCGAAAGATTAGATCTCCATATCAAATGCTCATTTTCGCTATTCAGCCGCGCATTCATGAGCTCCAGTTCTGATCTCGTCCTCTTCAAAGATATAATGGTCTTCTTGGCCGCTTTGTGCTTGGACCTTAGATCTGTATGCTGCTGAGCTAGATTGTTGATTCTGTTTTCGAGGTCATCCAGTCTCTCGGTCGTTGCCCAAGACTGCTCATTTTCTCCAAATTCCTCTAACAATTGAAGCATCTGCCTGTCGATCTCCTCATTGTTCTTCATTTTCTGCTTCATGAGAGCCTAGAAGTATTCTGCGTTAGGATTTCCCACGATAGGCCTGAAACAAAATTTACCTCGACTTGCTTCTTCTTTGTGTGAGACTCCGGTGACATGTCATCTGTAGATAGTCTCGTCGGGACTTTGAGAATGACTATCAGCGATTGTCTTGGATTCTCTTCTATAGGCGAAGGCGAACGTTGGTCGATAATGAGAACACTATGGCGGGCTGGTGCGGTAGGGAACCGGGGAATGCCATTTGGTATTGTGGGAGTACATGGTTCCATATTGATCCGAAGGGGAAGTACCAAAGGAAGTGTTCAAGAGCTGAATATATTATTAATTCAAAATACCTCGACCTGATGCCTGTGACCAAGATGGAATATGGAAGGACGTCCGCGGCTCCTTAAATTGGAGATCGAAGGCGACTACGCTCCGAGTTAGAAGTTAGGTAGCGATATGCTCATATTTCCGAACTGCTGAGTTCAAAGGCGGGTCTCTCAACCTCACTGGTGAAGCGTTTACAGCAGGTTGCCGTTCAACAGCGCAACAGAACTAAATTTGAAGATCTAAGTGATTTGATTAGTGGTCTTTGAATGAAGCGGTCAAATTGACTTTTATCAGTCCCAAGCCAGTCAAGTAGTGAAGGTTCTGGTCACAGATGTGTGGGAGAGAGCGTCACTCACTCGAATTATTCTGGTTTCACTTGACACATCTGGTTATTTGGGTGATGCCTTCATGCTTGGGCTTTGTTTATGATGATGTGTCTACTCATAGCTGCATGTCCCTCAAAAACGGAGAACGCAGGTAATGACCATGAAATGAGTAGAATTGTGAAAATGAAGTGAATGACGGGGAAGAAAGCGACTTTTCAGGAATTGAAATAACTTCTGGGGAAAATGATACGCCTTTGGGGACTATGCCGAAATGAAAGAGGTTTGAACCTTGGGAGCAGTTTTAGCCCGTACAACCCCTGAAGCGTGACTTTTGTGGGGAGGAAACCAAAAATAATGCCCGCAATATTGAGGTGTAATCATGTGGTCCATATTGTTCTTGTATATAAGCCTTCTGATCCCATTTCGGCAGAAATGTGTGACTGACTGATCACCATCATCTAGCTATCCATCAATTGCTCAATATATTGATATGATAGCCATCTCCATTGAAGAATGGTCAATGTCAGCAATCTAGCGCAGAGCTAGCCCAGGTTGGCAATTTGGTTAACCCTGGCTTCTTCCCGCGAAGCGGTCCTTTCGTGGATGCTGGACCATTCAGGGTCTCGTTGAGCGTTGCTACCGTCTTTCCCACATCCTTGAACATCTTTACCTGGTTCTCGAGCTCCCGGATCTTTCCCATGGCAACTGCGTTGGCCGTCTTCTTTTGCTTCTCTTTCTTGAGTTCTTTCTCCAGACGAGAAACCTCTTCGTCCTTCAACTTTATGTCGTCTGACAAGGATTCAATGCGCCTGCCGGATTCTACGAGTTCTGTCCCCAAGCAAAAATGCTTATCATGTAGAATGTTTATTTGTTGGCCCAAAGTCTGGCGTTCCTCGGCCAATTCTGCGTTCTTTCTCTCCAGCTTGGCAATTTGTGCATTCCGCTCGTCCAGCAACGTGCTGTTTGTAGTCTTGTTCTTGACCAGTGCTGCATTCTCGTTCTCGAGCTTAGTGATATGCGCATCCATTTCATCCAGCCATTTATTTAGATGCTCCATGTCGTTCATCATGTCGGAGAGCTTGATAGAGTCAGCATATAGAAAACATCTCTGAAGCTAAATGCTACCTTCGTACGTATCTTCTTCATCGGTCGTTCAGAAACAGATAGATCTGAAGCCGATCTCTTTTTCATATTCTCCGCAATCTCTTCTTTCGTCGTCTCTTCGTTTGGGAGCTTGCAAGAACCTGTGAACCTTCTTCTTTCCACAGCCATCGTATCGCAGTAGTGGTGATACTGCTCAGTAAATCGATGTCTGACTGATAGGCAAGTCGAGCAGCCTCAGAAACCAAGAGCAGTAGGTATCAGGACCGCAAAGATAAGAGAAGAGCCAACACCGAATCCTTTCATCGAATAGAGTTCTATCTGAAATGATGTTTTGGGTAAGGTTGTTCACATGAACGAGGAAAGATAGCGAGTTGAAGAAGAGTCGCTAGCTACTGAAGTAGAGGGTCAACCTCACCTTGAAGAAGAACTCACCCATCGCATTTACGTATTGATTATAAAAAAGAATGAACCCTGACAAGTGAAGTTCTACCATTTCCACTCACCTCAAACCTACCTTCCCACGCATGCGGATACGCCACGGATACTGGCCTCAGAGAAGCCCCAGATCTCCCATATGAGCATGGTCATAGCTAGCGGTACAGACCATAAATGCGTGTTATTGACTACTATAATCGACGCTCAAATACGTTGTGAACATGATGGAGCGAGTTTATATGAAGCATAGGATTGAAAGCTGGGATTGCGGTCGTGGTTTCTCCTAAGCTACTCGGAGAAATCGCGATCTAACCCTATCTAGTCTGGCGATTTTCCGAAGATAGCATTCAACAGGGCATACCCGAGGGATGTCGTCGAGCATATTTACCATAACGATTTGGGAGTATTTCATCTTCTTCATTCATTCATTCATTCATTCATTCATTCGATCCGTATAGAGAGGATCACATCATACAGCACACTCCTACGAAAGCCTAACTTTATCCAAACCACACACAAAAGTCCAAACTACACCAACCCCATATCCAAAACCCATGTCCTCATCCAGAGAAAACGCCCATAACCCACTGTAAACACGATAGGATATCCCCCAAGGGACATGCACTCTCACGCAACACCCCCAACAGGAACCTGACCGCCCCTCCTCGGTCCCACAAACCCCCTCCTCTGCCTCCCTGTCCTGCCCCTCCCAAGCCAGTTATATTTCAATTCCTTCGTCAATCGTTCCATCTTCATCTGAGCCTCGTCTCCACTCTGCACGCTCGCCAGCACGCTTACACACTGCAACATCCGGCCCACCGTCTCGGTAACCTGTGTAGAATCCATAGGACGAGGCGGAGGCGGCGCTGGAGAGTGCACCGAATGAACGGAGAAGGAACCAGCGGACGTGTTGGAGGTAGCGCGGGAGCGGGAGGAGAGGTCGAAGGTAGACGAGGCGGTGGACTCGAGGAGCGTGGAGCCTTGGCTGTTGAGACTGCTCATGGCGGCCGCGCTGTCGGAGCCAGAAGCCGCGGTGCCGGGTCTGAGAGATGCGTCGGGGATGGGATTCGGGCTTTCCAGACCGGCGCTGAGGTTTTCGAGGGAGAGGCGCGAGAAGATTCCCATGAGGGTTTCGTTGCGGGGAAGGATGACTGTGTCGCGGAAGGTGAGGAGGATGACGCGACGCACGTCGAGTGCTTCGTCGCCTAGGGTTGGAATGTTCTTGTTCGATGAGGCGGTTTCGTGTTCGGGGAGGCGAGCGCCCCAGAAATCGGCTGCTGAGGCGGCGGTCATGATGGAGCCGCGGCCTTTGAACTCGAGGTCAAGGGGTAGGAAGACGGCTTGCAGGAAGGGAAGGATGGTAGTGAACACCACAAGCCACATTTCAGTAAGGTGGAGGATAAGTCGTTCATCAGGAACGTTGCGAAGAGTTTGATCAAGGGAGGAGAAGCCTGTTGAGAGAAGCTCATTCAAGTCTTCGATGAGGACTTGAGGTGCGCGCTTCTGTATGCAGCGCTTGATATGGACCGATACCAGAGTATTGAAGTCTTCGATGGGTGGCCGGGGATCTTCGCCTTCAAATATATGGAGTAATCGGGCTTTGAGGAGAGGCCAAGCATCGTCGGGCGAGAGGCCTGGAAGTCCGAACGACGTTCCTAAGGAAATCATGGTAGAATCTAAGTAAGATAGAGCGGGTCCTGGTGAAGGTCCCAAGCCGCCAAGTCCTATCCCAGGTGTAGAACTCAGACTATTAGCTCCAGGCCATTCAGTTCGCTCCGTGCTGAAAGACTGGTTCCTTTCCCTAAACGGCGGATCAAGAGTCTCTCCAAGATATGCTGTTGCCTTTTCTTCTTTCTTTTTCTGCCTCAATTGCCTCCCGCCATGTCTTAAGTCTAGCCCGGTCACCGACGTCGCGAACGTGTTTGAATGTCCAGGTGACGCTGGGGCGGTAAAATTATACAAAGGTTGCGCGTTAGGATCTGTTGGTTTGGAATTGCTGCTCGCCGAGGATAACGGCAAATGATAATCTTCCTTATCCCTCAATTTGTGCTTCTGGCGAGACAAAAAGTGATGCTTATGCTTTTCCTTTTCTTTCTCAGGTGGCAGCGACTGGAAAGTCTCTGCCCTCTGCATTGGTACCAAAGTCGATGTGGATGCATTTGCAGACGAGTACAATGAGCTCCCGCTTCCTGTAGAATCCACCAGACTGGTTGTTGACTGATTCAACATCATCCTGTTAAGCGCATGCGAACTGTGCATCCCCATCTTGTTCGGCGAAGGAAGCGCCGGATGCTTCTTGTCAAAATCCTTGTCTTTCGTAATTCCAATACTCTTAGGTTTCGAAAATAGCTTCATCTTTGACTTCTCTTTGACCGGTTTCTGTATCTGGGGTTCTGGGGCCGGCGCAGGCTTCGGTGAACCATGCTCAGGCTGTGGTAGACCTGGCGAATGCATCGGACTTCTAGGAAACACTACGTTCGCTGCTGTGGTCGCCGCCATCCTGTTCACTCCCACTACCCCATTTTGATACGTCATGCCGTTCGTTCTGAATGTAACGGTGTTGTTCGGCACGGGAGATGGGCTCCCGGGCTGTCTCTTACCCGTCGGTGCTCCTCCATTGCTTCCCGGCTCGGGTATAGTTGTTGAGCGTTTTCTTGTGTGTTGAGGGTTTTGCATTGCAGCTTGCGCAGCGATCTGCGACGCGGTGAGATGGTTGGACGACATATTGGCGGCATTGGTGGAAAGGCTGGGTTCAAAATATCCCTGGGATCGCTGGCGAGGCCTGTGACCCAGATGCGAGCCTACATGTACGGCATGCTCGGCGCTGGACGAGTCGTTTCGTAGGGGTAGGTCGCCGCGGGGAGTCGCAGTCGGCCTGGAGAAGTTCTGGGAGCTGTCGAATGAGGGCAATGGGGACCTTCCACCTCGCGGAGGTAAGGGAGATGGTCGATGTACAGATAGTGTAGCGTCAGAGTCGGAATCGCTATCTGGCGGTGGTGGGTAAGTGGGCGTTTGCGGAGGTGGAGAGTGATTCATTGTGCCAGAGTTGTGCTACCCTGCTGTAAGACAGGGCCCTATACTGTGCGTTTGCGATAGATGGCTAGGCGTAGTACGTCATATCATGACCCGCATGATAATGTTCGTTATTGAGTAAATACGAAAGCAATACCGAAAGATAGGCAAGAAAAGCGATGAAGGCTGTATAGGAAATTGAGGGAAGTGGAGATGTTCACCCAAAGTAGGGCTGTGAGAGGAACGATCACCGCTAGGAACACTCCCTCGGCCCACATTTTCACCCCCATCGCCGCATCACAAACTGTGAACCATAACTCCACCGCTCCTCAACCTCTTGTACAACCTTCTCCCGAGCAATCTTCCATACTCTCCCATACCACTGAACATGTCTCAAAACCACCTTCGCGCAACATACACCTCGCCCACCGCCTCCGAACCCCACATTCTCGACACATCTCTCCCATCTACCCCATCCAAGCCCTCCACCGAAGAACGAACAGCTTACCTCTCCCAATTACTCGCCTCGGTACATCAACTACAAAGTGACGTGAATGTGTTCCTGACACAAAAGATGGGCGAGGACAATAAGGCTGCTGGAAAGGTGGGAGTGGATGAGAAGAAAGAGGAGGAGAATTATGGCGAAGAGGTTGTTGAAGAGTAGTGACTTGGATAGAGGCTAAGAGTCTTGAGAGACTTTGACGATAGTTGTTGTCACACTCTTCGACAAAGATCAGGAATGATAGTATGGACTCGATTCACAAACAGGCGACCATTTCTGGTCTTAGGAAGAACGTGCCATCCGAGAAATGATTCTCCGAGGGAGCGAATCTAGATAAGATTCGGCAGGGTATTACTACAAACCCAAGATATGCAACAAGTATCCATCCAATAAATACAACCTCCTGCCCACTACCTCCACGAATTTGTCGCTTTCCTCCCAACGCTTCCCTTCAGACACCCCGAATGCACCACGCTATTATCCGGATACACTCGAATCGCCGACCCACCAAATCTCTTATGGCAAACTGCACAATGTCTGTCCTCAGATATTACCACCCTCCTGTTCCTTCCTGCAGCTCGTCCGGATTTGCCATCACCCAACAGCACCGCTGCTTCTACTTCTGCTTTCTCGACCTGGCGTAGACGGGCTACGATCCGCTCTTCGTTCATCACGCTCGTGGCATTGCGAATTCGACCGAGGAAATACGATTCGAGTTCTTTGACCGGAAGGGTTGCTGGGACAAGTTCTAAGGTTGTGGATGCAGGGAGGCGGGCGCCGTGTTTGCTAAGCAGGTCAAGCGCGGGTGGCCAGTTCGGTTGGTGAGGAGGCGGTGGGCTCAGATAGAGACTCAGCAGAGTGTGATAAATGGATGGCTCGGCCTCCTCTGGGTCAAATGTAACCGGGCGAGTCGACAAGTACTGCGATGTTTTCGTGGGGGAGGTGGGCTGTGGGGTTGCCAGATATGTCTGATTGCAATATCTGCAAGGCACTCAATTAGTTGCGTAAAGCAGGGCGTAGGAAAACATCTCACTCTTCAGCCTTCTGAAAATCCTGCAATTGGAAGACATATATCTGCAGTGCCTGTTTATGCTGACCCATCTTACTCAAAACAATTGCGCGAGATTCGAAGAATTCTGATTCTAGATATTACAGTCAGCTGGTGACATTTTAAAAAATGTTATAAGACACTTACCGTCGGGTGGTAATTGTTTGAAAACCCAGACTCTGTTGTATTGGGTACTGCTCTTTAAGAAATTCTGTAACTTCTCCCTGCATGCAATCCTTTCTTCATCATCTTTGAACTCATCCGGACCAGCCTTTAATCGCTTCAGGTACGAATCGATCAACCTCTGATGGAAGTCCGGTGTAAGATCATTGAGTTCCTCAATGATATGTTCCAGATATCTCACTGCGAGTTTCACGTCAATCCGTTGTAAAAACTCCAGAACGTCATGTCTTGGCAGGGTCTCTGCATTTTCGGTGTCCACAAGAAATATCTCCATGCCTACTTCTGGATCTGTCTTCAATGGCCATTCGGCAAATTCGAGGATCAGATCAATCATCTCGGGCGGTAGCTGTTGGAGATATCCTACTGTCCTCTGAGGGCCTTGCAAAGCTGGCGCAACTTCCTCGGCTGCCTCATTCTTCCCAAATTTCTCCAGCAGCTCCAAAGCTTGTCGGTGTAGTTTCTTGCCATGTAAAAAGTCAATCAAGTCGCTGTATCGACCGGTCTCATACAGCTTCTCATTGACTACATCCGGATCACAGAAGTTGTCCAGTCGAAAGAGCGGACCAGCAAGGCTTGGGCTTACAAGCATGTAAGCCCTGAAAAGAGTCGTATCGACCAGTTGCGCAACTTCCAGGAGCTTCGCAGACCAGTCAATATCCTGCGAAGTTGACGATTCTGGGATGAAATAGTGAAAGGGCGGTTTATAGTCCTCGGTTTGGCTTTCGCTTGGAGACTGCAGTGGCTCTTTAAGAGTTCCGTCGTTATTGAGGTACCGTTTAAGTTGAACACGGCTCTGAGCAAGGAAAGCACGGAGTTCGTGCACGGCAATCTTGAAATCTTTACCCTCTAGTCGTTTATCTGGCTGCAGCGTCTCGGAGATTTTGCCCCTGATGCTGACGGTGTCACTCGCATCATCTGGCTTCAAAGGCTTGTCAGATGACGTGTCCGATTCAGCTTTCTTGTGCTCTGCCTTGAACTTTCCAATCATCGATCGACCGACTGAAGATGCAGTTGTAGGCACAGAAGCCTTGCTACTCTCCACACTCTGATCGCCGTTGGCCTCTTCGTGGTCTACCTCGCTCTCGGCATCTTTCGTACTATCAAGTGATGATAGTCCTCCAGCAATCGATTTAGGGTATAACGAAATGACGCGCTCGGGAGGTGCTTTTGCCTCTGAGAATAGCTCCAATGATTCCCGATATTTCCGTACATCGAACAATCCTTGAGCCTTCAACATCTTGATTTCCCGCAGCCTTCCCTCTTTATCTCGCAGCAGAGTGTCTTCTAGCATTCCAAGCAAGCTTATCGCCTCGTCATACCTTCCATTTGTGACTAGCTCGTCAATTTGTGAGTCGTAATCCAATGCTCCCATCCTCCATATGCAGCGATCACTTGCCACGAGAAATCCTTTTCCAGCATGAGCTAGACTGATGTTCGGCTGTGGAACGTGAAGAAAGTTTGCATTCGGTAGAGAAATCGTTTGGAGGAGATTTAGTGTGTCAGGATTTCGGATTTCTAGACCTCCTTTCGAAGGTGGCTGTAGTGCAAGCATGTATGGATATGAATATCCAAGTGCTTCGGGGGCGGATGGCCAGGGAACCTGCCGCTTCTCCAGCGCGCTACCACTGGCGTCGATGAAAAGACTATTTACGTCCTTTGCCAACAGCATTTGTCCTTCCCCAAGTCTTGTCGCCAACGGCTTCGGTACCCAGCTTCCCATGCCCATGTAGCCCATTCCAGAGGACGAAACTGCGCCGAATCGTGCTCCTGCCTGTCCTGTTTCTCCCAAAGCACCCGGTTTGTTAATGTCAGTGATTTCCTGACTTTCAACGTCCACAAGTACGAAGCCAGGATCCATTCCAGCTACAATCTTTGTTCCAGTAGCCCATGTTAGAGACTTGACTGATGCGACCAAAGTGATCTCGGCTGCATCTCCAGAAAGCTCCATGTCCTGCCATTGCCAAAGTATGATTTTTCTCTTTACGGCGACCGCTAGCCGTGATACGATAGATGGTATGCCTGTACTTGAGTCCTTCACAATATTGGAGGTAACGGCAAAGGTTGTTGTGCCTTTAGTCTTTTCCAGCTTCTCTTGTAATGCATAGGTCTGCAAGTCGTAAATCGACACGTAGTTGTCGGAGAGCGAGACGAGTATGTTGGCTTCTTTGATGATCGCGAGTTGTTGAATAGGGCGGCGGGAGAATTTGTCTTCCTCTCGAAGCAGATCTGCAAGTCGGCTCTTCGATTGCTCGGGTTGCGTGTCTCCATTCTGGTCCGTTGGTTCGCCTTGGTCTGCAAATTCGTTCACTCGGTAGATTCGCAGGGAGCCGGTGTTCAGTCCAACCAGTACTCTGTCGCCTCCATTGATGGTCAGTAATTGAAATCCTTTATGAGGGCTGCCACCAACCATATGCCAGGATAGACTCAATCTTGGACTTGTCCCTCTGTTTAAGCTCGACCATGGGCCGAGCGGTGAAGGCTGAGAGCATGATGGACAGTCGGCATCCACACTCTGCAGCAGATGGGTTTAAGGGTTCTGCGACCACTGTCAAGTGGTCATTTGCGTCGTCGGCGGCATGGTGTTGCGCTTAGAGCTTGAGCGCGAAGCTTGAGCGTCATGCCGAGTTGCTTAACATACCCCGCTCCGTATCCGTCGCACTAGGTATTCGGAGCGTGTGCGTTCTGCATCTGCCATGAAATTTCGTAGTGAGCTGCGACATGTACTTCAGATTCACTCTTAGCATTAGATTAACATCACAAGCAGGAGGAACGATTACTGGAGAGTATATTTCAATTTGGCTTCTACGGCCTTTGGTGACAATTTAAAGGAAAAGCCGTAACTCTCCGCAAGGGACTAGCTACAAGGAGCGACTATGGTCAGAAGGTGGTCGTTGAACAACCTGTATGCGAACTGGTCAGGCAGTCTGATATGCTTCGAAAGTCTTGTTGAGTAGCCTCCGCCAAAGCGACACACGCCATATCCAGAAACTATCCCAGCCGAAGCAACGGGATCCAACAGAGGCGCAAAGCGCAAAACCAACCCTGCATCCAAAGGACGAGGATTCTTCAACTAGCCGTACAATCAACGGCATCTCTTTCACCTTCATCTCAACTCACACACTTTTTCCGCCTTGGTCCCAAAAGGAAACGAAAAATGAAGTGCGAGGAGGAAGATTGGACGCTTGTTACCGATCAGCGGCTCTCAGAACTCCGTTGAACAAGACGACACGAAACGGGTCAGGTCAACAGCTCCTTCTCCGTTCTTGCCACAGCGGGTCCGAAGATACATCCGTCAGGGCGAGTGGTGGAAGGGAGTTCTCGAGAGGCGAATGAACGATCATACCCAATATGTCCGGCTCGTGCACAGTACTGCTTCGCAATCAACAGCATTGCATCCTTGACTTCCATCTGCGGAACTCGCGGCCAACCGGGCAAGCCAACGGGAAGGCGGGGAGAACGGGAGATGGAAGAAGGGTAATGAAGGATAATGAAGAGAACTGGAAAGGAGCGGGATGAAAAGGGCCTCGGGAACAGACATACCAAAGGAGATACACACACAAACATAGCATAAAGACAGTAGTGGCTTTTAAATGAAACGAAATGCTTGGACGCTTCAAAATGCAATGGGGGTATATCAATCCAACGCCACACGCAAATGCAGAGCATTAACACAAACAATAAACCAAAAAAATATTACAAACCCATCCAAGGATGAGTCGTTAGAATAAAAACACCAGTTTCTACCAGAGAGAACCGAAGTCCATCATATGGTAGTTTCCAAAGAGCAAAGCATCATTTGGAAATGACCCAGTGACCAAAGTACGTAACCTGAGCAATTACGTCTCATCGCAGTCCGATAATTCGCATCTTCGACGACTCAGATCTCATAGAGAAAAGGTCAAAGAAGACAACGCGAACTAGTCGGCAAATGGATTTCTCGCGGTTTTCTCGTCATGAGGCGACTTGTCAGCAAACGGATTGTGCGGCGCTTTCTCGTCGTAGGGTGAGTTGCCAGTTGCAAGGTGTCCATGACTGCTCGCCCGCAAGTGGCTGGGGCGAGCTACCGATTCCGCAACATTACGTGCACCGACTTGGCCAACCTTCTCAGTTTGAGTATTTGGAACCTCCCTATTCGAAGCATCCGTAACCGGCTCGAACGTTGGGAAAGGTCGAGGTTGTATGGTGTACGGTGCAGCCTTATTCACAGGGTACTCATATGGCGGCGCCGCTGTGTCAGGTGGGTAATCGTGTGCTTGAACTGGTTGGACGTTGTCGACCGACGGATCTATCGTATAAGCCCCAGGGTTCTCTGGGGTTCGGTCTCGCCCAAACACAACCATGCAGGCACGACCGATGCCAATGATTACAATGATTACCCAGAGTAGCACGACAAAGCTGGAAATGATTGCTTCAGTCCGAATGCCGCTTTGTAACTTGTCTGTCAGATCAGTAACGGCTGCAGAGATATCGTCTTTCGTCGTGCTGCTCGGATTTGAAAGCAAATCAGCTGCCGATGAGGAGTTGCTAAGTTTTGCCAAGGTGCCAAGCGAGAATGTGTCATTTGGCATTGTCGGGAAATCAACATGAGCATTGTCTGAAACCCATGTCAAGCCTTTCTGGATGCCTTGAATCTTAAGCGTGACAAGACAGTCAAGGACGCCCTTGATGGGGTCATAGAGAACGGTGCCGCCAAAAGTCTTGTTGAGTACGGTGGTCATTTGGTCCACAAACTCATTGAGCGTTCCATTCACTGCTGTTGTGGTGGTGTTGACCCAGCTGAAGATGTCCTTGTTGATATCGTTGTTCGTGGTATCGACAGCGTGGTTGACTCCGAGGGCCCATGATTGGGAAGCATTGTTGAGAGAATGAACCACCTTGTCCGCAAAGCCGGCCACCTGATTTGTGAGCTGTGGTACCTCCTTTTCGATTGTCTTGAGGAGGATATATTGACACAGGCAGGCAAAAAGCCCTGCAATGCCCAGAGAAAGCACAAACAAAGCAGGGGTCGACGTTGCGTAAGCGACTGCCCATCTAATAACTGTCTGCCGCCTTGAGGATCCAAAGCGGTTGGCGAGCTTGAGCCCAAAGGATGATGTATAAGGTCGAGAAGACAAATACACAGCATCCATGGGATCATATGCAGACTTCGTAATGAGATGAGCGCGTCGTTCCATCCAACGGTAGCGGCGAACTTCACGAATGGCCATAGGAACACAAACAAGAATAGCGAGAACAATGATGACTCCGAGGAAAATCTTACGTGCCGTGATTTCCATCTGGACAAGCTCGTCGAAAAAGTCGTTGATTCCGTTGCTGTCTGAGCAGAAAGTAAGTTGTTCTTTCTGCGGAACAGGCAGAAGTGTCCGGTTGAAGTTGAATGTGGTCAACGACTCGTTGATGAGCTTCCTAACCTCTTCGAAGGGCAGTCGGATAAGGTTGTTCGTGAAATTCTGGACGTCCTGAAAGGTTGGTATCGAGTTGTTCAGATCCTGCAGGCCTTGCTGAACCTCTGGTGGCACTTCCAAACCTTTCAACTTGTTGATATCATCATCGAAATTGAGTTGAGGAGGGTTGAAGTCCGTGAACGGAAGGCTCTTCAGCGAGTGGAGGAAGGAATTGAGATCATTCTCAAAGGTACTCGAAACGTTGGCAATATTACCTGTAACTGCATCGACAGTTTGGTTGAGTGTCTTGTAGATATCGTCGCCAAGCTGTACAGCCGCGTGAAGACTGCCACTGACGGCGAGAGTAATCAGGCATAGGTAGGTTGAGGTCATCATGTTAATAACGAAAAGAACGATTTCCTCAACGCCAGCGACGCTAAGATCCAGCATTGACATAAGTCCGTTGACAGCCCTTTCGACACCGTGCGCGGTCAGTTCATTGACGCCTTGCGACATATAGTGAGGCATTGATGCCAAGGAGCTGCCGATGTTTTCAACTTCGTTGCAGGCACCAAGAGCGGTTTTTCTTGCCCCGGAGAGGTTGTCGTTGATAGTCGCGATGGCAATCAAGGTGCGGACAAGGACAAGGAAGAGGAGAATAGTCCAGCGATTTATCCATATCTGTGAGAGTCTAGCTCGAAGGCCGAGGTATGGTGTGAGGTATGGTGTTTGGTTTATTGAAGGTCGTGGTACATCTTGCGGGGCGTAGTAGTCTCGCATCTCATGATCGCCAGCGGAAAGAGACGGAGGTACAGCCGGGAAGGAGTGCTGTTGGTTCTCTGTGGAAGCCATAAGGTAGATGGGTGGTAGGAAAGGCCCCGGTCTGAGAGGCGTATTAGAAGTGATGTGCCAGTAAGGCGAGGTATAGCGGTTCGTGGGGTAATATGGGAGATGTTATAAAAGAAAAGGGAGAATCTGCCGGAGATGTCGAAATGGGAGGAACCAGGAAGGGAATTACAGAATTAGAAAAGCCTAAGAGTGAACATGTATAGAACAGACTGTGGTGGTACAATAGCGAACAATAAAGAAAAGTTTAGTCATATGAAGAACAATGTGGGTGAGCAGTGGGACTTTGAAGGGTTTTGGCATTCACCGACAATGAAACAATGGACATGAAACAAAGCAGCGGGTACGTACCGCGAGAGAGGACCTATTTGGAGACCTCTGTACGATATTGGAGCGAGAGGTCGCCCGACCGAGGCGTTTCAGCAGGCTACCCAGTCAATCATGACTCTATTCTGGAGTATGAGGGTCGTTTTGGTCGCGCGGCCCAAATAGGCGCCCTCGGAGGCGGGCAAAAAGTCATAGCGACCAGTCATTAGGTTGCGCAACGGCCAGGCTGGAGAGGCCTAAACAATGCGGAGGACAGTTTTGAATAGCGACTTGTTATTTTCGGTCTCTTTGTTCTTGACTGGTCTGACGCTTTGCTTTGAGCGCGGCTCCTTTGTTCCTCGACTTGCGACCACAGGACAACAGCGCCCGAGGATGCGCAAGTGCCCAGCGCGTCTCAGCTCTGCGAGCCGGTCAACACTGCAGCACTTCCGCAAACTCGGACGGCGGTCGCGGGTGGATATGTCGATCGCAAGGGAACACTATCTGGGGGTCGGTCGGCCACAGAGATGGTGTTCGAAGGTTGCGAAGAGGCGACGCGACGAGGCCGTTATGTAGGCTGTCGCAGATCCTTCTAGCTGGGGCGGGTTGTGTGGCGTTGGGCTTCCCTGTTTTCGCATGCTTAAACTGAACGTCATCTCTTCAGACTGTCCCTCAGACTTCGTTTGTTGCTATTCTGTCGGCTGTTTCTACATAATAGGTGTCTCATGCAAATGCGAAGCTCCAGATGTCACGGCCATGCTATTTCAAGCTCCTGACACCAATGCCTTGCTGGAAAAGGGTTGTCAATGGCTTCGAGCGACGACAGCCTGTCATGTCGCCGAGATCTGATCGGGTCCGTGGCTGCGGCGTAGCGCCTGCTTCCGAAGGGTTGTTCCGATCCAAAACAACGTGCTCCAATCAACACCCTTGACACGTGAAGCCATCAAACAACCCGCTTTCATCTCAATTCATCCCTTCTCGCCTGATCGTGTCTCCTCCGCCTACCATCGTGTTAATGCGAAAAGCTTGCATACCTTGCCTACCTCAATATGCTACTGCTACGAAACCAAAGCGTCTCGCTCGTCTCCTCAGCACGCGTCACGCGCTTGTGGGTTGTAACCTGGCCCGAATCTCTTGTTTCGTTGCTCGTCGATCAAGTGTATTGGTTGAGCACTTCATACAAGAGGCTGGAGGTTGCCAGCCTTGAGCGGGAAGAAGAAGTTTTCCACATTAGACACTAACTGCCAGGCAGAGAGTATTTCCTCGTATATTTGACCTTAAATCCCTCCTGCCGGCAATACTGCTTCCATCAATCGCTTTTCCAGTATCGCATACCGTACGTGTTGCTAGGTTCTTGAATTGGTAGATTTGATTGCCCAATAGCTTCCACGGAAGGATGGCCTGATTCCTATCTCTATGAGGAAGTCGAGGCTTTCGGTTCAAAGAGCTGACGAATAGGACAGATCGTTCGTACATGCTTAGCCAAGGACATCTTCTTGCCAAATACGTATTCAGAATCGTCTTGGTATCTCTTACTTCTCGCTAACGCGCACTTTGGGTTTCGAGCACTTTCAGAGAAGATATTAGGGTTTCCTAACTTACCCACCATTCCAGGCATCACTTCCACTCTTAATGATGCATTCTCATTCCACAGTAATTCCCGCCTCAGACGCATTCTTCAACAAATATTTTCTAGAACGGTAAGTGGAGTTTCAGCTTGACCTCGGACAGCCTGGTCTCCAACCAGAATTGTAAAGCCATCTGCCGTGACAATCTCATGCAAAAGTGTGATATACTAGCCACTGTATGTGCTACCCGTCGATTTTTCATTGTACTCATATCATCCAACATTTTCAGATGTAGCCACCGGGCTAACTGCGTAGCGTAAGTCTTCGGGCGATTGAATGTGATCTGGTGGGTCCATGTTCCTTTTAGTCGCTCCATTAATGCCAGCTGCATCTCGAACGACGATAATTACGGGCACTTCGAGTGCAGAATTTCGTATGAAGATTAACTGCATGGTGGAAGTGGAATTGAGGTCTTTCAGACACACTTCGACGGTATCTGAGCTCGCTGATGTGTCTTGGATCTCCTCCTTTTTGCTTTTCTTCTTTTCTGTTTTTCTGCTTTTCTGCTTTTCTGCATTCCAACTTTTCCAGTCATTTGTGCGTGACTGCAACTCTCCAATCCATTTTGAAGTACTGGCACTTGACTGCAACTCTCGACGAAGGAGCGGGGGTCCTGGGACACCGGACTTCCAGTGCTCATTCCGGCCACTTCTCTGACGCGAAGATACATTCGACGTCCTCACACTCATATTTACGTGTTATCCTGCTACACTAGATGACACGTATTGGTGCAAATATTCATGCAGGAGCCTATGGGTTGTGGTGACCGGAAGGTGTTGCCAAGAATCGGAGTATATCGCTTCAGAGAGGTCACATGAGCACGCTCCACTCTCTCACTTCGCTACTACGTGCTATCTGTACAATTCCACTCACCCTGTACGGAGAAATTTCCGAGAGCTACATTTCGTCTTTTTGCTCTGATTTGGAGGTTTCTCACCGCTTTCCGAGACCTTTACCGCTTTCTCGAATTGCTTCTCAAGCACCCTCGTGGTCTGACAGCGATCTCACTCGTTCAGTATGTCGCAATAACCGCTATTCTCCGGAGTCTCTGGCATATCTTCTCATCAATAGTGCAGCGTTCTTGGGACACCGCTTCATTCTCCGCAGTTGGTCACTTTTCTCCTTGAAGAAATCGTTAAGTAGGTGAGGGTTCCCATGACTCACCTCGGAAGCTATTGTCGAGCTCGACCACAATAGCAACTCTTTTCTTATTGATCTTCGAACAACAATACCAGGCACCTATAATACCAAACAGTCTTAGCTCAGGCAGCAAGATCTACTTCATCTACACCCATTGAGTGTTTGCATCGACCGATCCACTTGTAGAGCATCCTATACCTGGTTGGTATTTTACTTTCCTAATCATTAGATTATTTTCGTGAGCTACTATTCCTAGCTTCTATCAGTCTTTCCGGAGGTGGTTGCACCAACTGCATCTTCCATCAGAGCAAGCCCCCCACGGAGGTACCGGACATTATACCGTTGACAACATTGGAGCTCCTTGGGCCTTCGTCACTTCCCAAACCATAGGTAATACCAAGGGCGCAGGGAGTGAACACTGTGAAGGTCTTGGGGACCGCACAATCTGAATACCAGGTAGGTTGATTCATATCTGGTCGAATGTTTCGGGAGTCAGGGCGGCTTCTCATCCTTGCTAGCATAGCCTTGGATATTCAGCAACTCTCCTAATTTGGAGCGTTCGTTGCCAAAGAAGTGACTGCAAGCCACGATGCCGAAACAGATTTGCCATTTCATCGCAGTATCGCATTCGTCGTTTGGGCGTGGCCTTTGAAAGTGAATACTTGCTAACATAGGAAATAAGGGTCCAGGCCTCGTTTTAGGGTCCGCTTTAGAGTCCACTACATCTCGCCAAACAACGGTCACAATCCATCTACGTGGTTCCGGAAACAATCAAATCATAACATCAACCTCTACCTTACGTCCCTCCATTTTCCTCCTCAATCTCCAGGCATCCAGGGCAAATCACTTGCTTAGACAACCCCTTCAAGCTTCAGCGTGCCTCTAGAATCCGCCCACAGCGATCAATTCACTGGTCAGGTCCTTTATACAATTTAGGGAGCCGAGGTATCAGTTTTCAGCCGGCGTCCATATGTCGCACACACACTCCCGTTCATGGGCCTCCCCGGAAACGAAAGAGAGCGAGCACTTCCAAGTCACAAAGAATGCAATGCGGCGACTGTTCCCTAAATCGGAAGTTGCAGAAATGGACATGTCAGCGTGGCTCGAACATCGAGGGGCAATCGTGTCCGCCAAGGGGCAGAGGATCGTGCGAGTGCTCGCGGTAAAGGAAGATGCTCGAAAACGCGGTCTACCACCTTTGGCCCCGCCTTTGAAAGGCAAAGACTTCAAAGGATACCGTGGCGTTGTGCTCTGCGAGCAGACAATCTGGTGCTCAAAATGGGATCCCAAAAAAGACAGATCGCCGTGGCCTAGTACTGCAGAGATGAAGTGGGAAGGAGACGATCGGGCAAAGACAAGTGTTGGGCGTTACCTACCTTTGCCACGAGAACCGGGGAACGCAACCGTCGCTTGGCACCATCTACACGTCCTCAAACAGTACGACTTCGACGAAGTGCGGAAAATTCCAACTTTGGAAGACATACTCCTCCCAGTAGACGAGATCGACGATGGCAAAGTTCCCGACTTAGTCAACACCGATCTGCTACAGGCGATAGACTCTGACCATCTTTTCTGACACTGGCGACTTCCGGATACTTCTCTGTGCAGCAAGTTACTTGAACGTCAACATTCTTTTAGCGAGCAATCATTCGTACGGAAGCACAATCACACCATTCTCAGCGGTCAATTTGCATAGCGATGGTCAACACAGCGACACTGGATGTTCAAGGGTTCGAGCACGATGCAGAAGAATCAAGTAGATGGATTGTGTTTGTTGCTGGATACCCTTGGGAATGATTTGGCGTTACGGTTCTTGGCAGGTAACCATGTTCAAGCCATGGGTTTGTCTTCCTTTTTGCATCATTTCTTTTCTTCTCAATGCATAAACATTGCCGTCATTACAATCATCGAGGATTTCCTCTTCCCATCACACTCCATCTCATTCCCCTTACCTCTGTTCCTCTGGCATCCATTCTCACCACCAACTTCCGCTTGCTTTGAACACTGTTCTTTCATGTTCCGAGCTTAGCGATGGCGTTGGCGGCATTTTCCATTCTCCATGCGTTTCTACAGATTGCAGTTCTCAAGCATGTTGGTATCTTGCATTCAGCCTTCAAATACCCCGGATCAAGGCAAGATAGACGTTTCTTTTTTGTATTACATGCCGTTCAATCAAGGTCACTCAGATTGCTTCTTCATAAATTCTTGGGTTCCCACTGCTGAGTCTTGATTGAATGGTATCTTTCGCGCCGTATCGCATCGCAGAGTCCTTCGCATGGCATTCAAGCGACGCCTATTCGTGCTTCAACGGCTCCCAACTTCAATGGCTTCATCACATTCTCCACTCGGCTTACACCTTTTATACATTCTTCGACAATATCTTTAGTTGCTTCATGATAGTTTTATCAATAAAAAGTTCTATTTTGCTCTGTAGGAACCTCCCTCGAGTGCAGCTGCTGAATGTGGCTTACATCGAACCACCACTTAGCCGTAATCTGGCTCATCTTTCCCGTGCAATAACCAACGCTCCATACGCTCCAGATGCATCATAGGTGGAGGCTCAAGCTTAAGCCAAAGCCGAAGACATATAGTCGGTCATGCTCTATGTCTGTACCATTCACTACCCGAAGACTGGGAACTCCCCTCGCAACTCATCACCACGAAACAGATCTCACATGGGTAGTACACAGCTGAGCACTTTCCTGTAGCTTCCAGTGCCCAAAAACATAAACCTCGTCCACTTTACCAAGATTATAAGATAAGGACTATATTTAGTGGTCGGTGGTCGGCAGCCGGTCGTGATTTCTTGTACCGACAACCCGTTTACTGCGATGTGGGATCGTCGCAAAGCTTTCTAAACTGGGCTGAATACGACCAGCTACTTTCCTGCAAGCGAGAAACTCTGCCGGGCTGAATCTACATCATAACTCAGCATGGACCCCTTACCAAGAGCTCATCATTACTCCATCCACCATCATGCCTATCTTGTCCTTGACGAATATCGGGCTTTCTACAGTATGTCTTTACCTTGCTTATTACGCCCATTGGGAATTCACAATTGGTTCACGACGTCGAGCGTTGAAGAAAGAGAAGGGCTGTTTACCAGTGAAAAAGTGGCCTTGCAAAGGTCCAATATTGGGTCTTGACCTCATACTGGCGCTTAGGAGGGCGATAAAAACGCACAGCCTGCTACAGTCGATCCATGAGGTGCTTGGAAGCATGGATACGGCCGAATTGAGGATACTTGGACGAACTATCTGGATGACAGACCACCCGGACAACGTCAAAGCTATGCTCTCATTGGATTTTGATTCCTGGAGTATTGGTTCGGAGCGTATTAGAGGCATGTCAGCCTTCCTGGGCCATGGCATTTTCACGACAGAAGGGCCTGCATGGAAGCATTCGAGAGACATGTTGAGACCATGTTTCGAGCGCTCACAAGTTGCTGATGTAACAATTCTCGAGGATCACACTCAAGCTTTTATCAATAACATACCCACGGATGGGTCTACAGTCGACCTCCAGGATCTCTTTCATCGACTCACACTCGACGTTGCCACCGAGTTTTTGTTTGGCGAGAGTACCAACTCGCTTGACCTAGAGGCCAAGAATGTCGAAGTGGATAGTTTCGTGAAGGCTTTTCAATACTGTCAAAATCCACTTGAAGCAGGAAGGAGCGGCATTTGGGATTCTATTACCGAACTTCTGAGGTTCAAGGACACAAAATTCAAACGATCAGTTAATACTATTAACGGTATGTGGTCCCTCTAAACTAAATTAATACATGGTAGAGACATTTCGCTCCCATGTCTAATATGTGCCCTCTAGAATTTGCCGACAAGATGGTTGAAAAGGGATTTCAAAGATCTTCAAAAGCTTCGGCGGAGCCCGCATCTGGGCCTTCCCGTTACATATTCCTTGATGAACTAATTTCACAGACCACAGACAAGATTAGGATTCGTTCAGAGCTCCTCAACATTTTACTTGCCGGACGAGATACCACCGCCGCACTTCTGTCAAATGTCTGGTTTGAAATGTCAAAGCGCGCAGATATTTTCAGTCGACTTCGCAAGGAAATATATGAAGTCGTTGGTGAGGACCAGCCTTCCTATCAGAGTCTGAAAGACATGAAATATCTCCGTGCAGTCATCAACGAGTCGCAGCGCCTGTACCCAATCGTGCCTAGCAATTCTCGTCAGGCTCTTGTCGATACTGTCCTCCCAGTAGGCGATAATGCTCCTGTCTTCATTCCTAAGGGTGGCTACGTGGGGTTTCACCTGTATTCCATGCACAGGCGAAAGGACATATATGGCGAAGACGCAGAGGAATTCAAGCCGGAGAGGTGGTTAGACTCGGAGAATGGTGGTAATCCCCTTAGGCCAGGTTGGGGATATCTGCCGTTCAACGGTGGGCCACGAGTATGCATCGGCCGTAAGTCCAATTGGCTGCTTTCGCGTGTCGATTCCCCCGCAAATTGTTTGCATGCCTTGACTAAGCTTGACAGAACAATTCGCTCTCACAGAAGCATCCTATGCCACTGTCCGCCTCGTACAGGCTTTCACTACTCTCGAAAGCAAGGACCCAGAACCATGGCGCGAGAAATTTTCGGTCACTTGCATTGGGCTTGGAGGATGCAAAGTAGCTCTTCGAGCTTAAGGTATCATGAATGAACTCTCCACTCCCATTTTGAACATATTGTGATCTCCAATTTATCAACATCAGTCTACTCGGTCTTCGTAATATCCTGAAATAAGAACCTCTCTTCTTGACCTGCCAACAACACTGTTTGGAAGCGACATGCCTGAGGAATCCCCTGTCCGCTCCCGCGTATGCATGACCACACTCTAAGCAGAATCACAAACAGGATCGCCGAGATTATCATAACATGAACAGCAGTACCTCATACAGCCTTTACTCACGGTCAACCCTTCTCGAAGATTCGAACACCCATAGTCCGCAGCTGCAACTAAAGCTCCATCCTATCGCAAGCATCAGCGAGTCTGTCGTCTACGTCCTCGTCTTCGACCTCAGCAAGAATAGCCTGAAGCACAGTCTGCTTCTCGTGGCGACGAGCCCGGTCGATTTGGATTGCCTTCATCTTCTCCTGGCGCTTTTGGATGGCGCCGCGGTCCGACTTGCGATTTTTGCGTTGACCTTTGCGCTGGCCTTTGGAAGCGTGGCTCTTGATTGTGGCGACGATTGACTTGACTATTTCCGCATCGGGAACTTGATTCTCAGTCAGCCACTCAATCATGGCCTTCAGGTCATCCGGCTTGAATTTCCCGCTTTCAACGCGTCTACGGGCTTGTTCTGCTTTGAGTTGCGCCGCGTTACCGCCCGCACTCGGCTTTTTAGTGAACTTCTTCTGACCCTTCGGAGCTTTGGCACCGACAGACGCCTCAGAGTCGTTCGAAGCCTTCGGACCCTTAGGTACTTTCGAGAAGTCGAAGCCATCAGCGTCCACGCGATTGATTTGTGCATCACCATTGGTGGGCTTGTTGGTGTTGTCTGTCACCTCCGCTGACTTGGACTTCTCCAGACCGCCTTCCATTCTGCCATCACCACCGAAATCGATGAGCCACTCCTCTTCCTCCTCGTCCTTCTTCCCTTTCTCCTCCACAGGAACCTTAGCTTGAGACTGCTTGTTTAGCTCTTTGGCTGGCGCATCTGGCTGTCTCTGCTTTCGGGCTTCCTTCACGGTGACCTTTTGCTGCTGCTTTCGGTCTTTCTTTGCCGCGAATCTGGCCCCGACTCCGGGATGCTGCTGCTGCTTTTTCTTCTCGTCTTCCTCCATCCCTTCCAACACCTTGACAGCAGCAACATCCAGGTCAGACCGAATTGGGATAATGATTTTCTTCTTTGAAGAGTAATAAGCAATCTCGCAAACTCTTGCGTCTGCCAAGACTGCAGCTTCGTTCTCTTCTTCGATGAACTCGGGATTGAAGAGAGTCAACCACATGCTAGCAGTCTTGAACCCAGCGTCGGGGAGATTGGCCAGTGCAAGACGCACGCAGAGTCGACAACCAAACTGAGGACCTTGAGGGCGAAACTCTTGATCGAACATTCCTGGGTATTCGTACTTAATTCCGAGTTCCTTCCAGTTGATTGCGGCTCTCATCATTTCCACTTGATTGCCTATCTGGGTCTTGAGTCCAGGTGGCAGTATCGCCTCCATGCCGGCACAGTTGGGAGCGCAAGCCTCTGTTGCATCTGGTGTGACAACATAGTGGCCACACGTCAGGAGATGCAGACGAGAAGATGAGCAATGGCAGGGACGATTCTCCTTGTTCCGGAGTTTCGGAGGAAGCGGCGACCACGGCGCCCACGGCTCGCGATGCCCCACAAGACCAAGATACTCTTTAGAGCGCTTTTTAGACTTGATCAAAGCCCAGACTGACTGTTTGTTCAAGTTTTCAGGCGTATTTGGGATGGCCATGTCCTTCGTCATATCTTGCACCGCGGTGCTCTCAAAGCCGACTTGCGTAATCGGAGGAGCTTCGGTAGCTCCGTTTGCACTGTCACCGGGGATAAGACTGGGATAGTCAAGGAGTTGGCCTGGTAGAGGCTGGGCCTCATCCATAAGATCATCAAAATCCATTCTTGAATGACCTGGGAAGTTCAAGCTCCGGTTACAGCGGTAGCTTGATGGTCAAGAGATGGAGTTGGTTGCAAATGAAGATGGAATTGAGGTACAGAGAAATCAAGAGAAGTACTCCGTTTTTATATTGCGATGAAGCCTAGTGAGGCTGACTTGACTGTCGGTAAGAAGCGGAGACAATGTCTTGAGTGAAAGTCTTATGGTGTTGCTCAAGTCATAAGAGCAGGATATACAAGAAAAGCCGCTTTCAACCTCGACGACTTCCTTTACTCAAGGTGTAGCAGACTGACGGCGCCGACCTTTTATGTTCTAAAGCAGCACATGAGCCCTTCCAACTCATCTGGCGAACTTTCTCCCGTTGCTTATCTACTCTTCGCACCGATATCTCTTCCACCGTCGTTGGTGTAACACAAACCTCCCCATGATCAGCAAACACGGGCCGCATGGCACTCCCGTGCTCCGACTATCAGAACTTCTTCACAAAGACATTGGAGCGGTCTACTATCCATATCACACCTACTGATACAAAACTTCAGGCTGCAGTTTCTGAAGCCTCGGTTTGAACATACCGCTAATCATGTGCTTCCAACACTTTCCACTTTATCTGGTCAACGAACGTAACATGCTCGGAATACTACCTAACGCTGTACATGTTACATCCACTCCCTAGTAGTATAGAGCACGAGATGGCGAGTTCACACGGAACTTGGGTCTGCTGCCCCGATAACGTGCCGTACTTTTCGGTATCGCGAAGGTGGAATGGCGGCTGAGCCGTAGCATCAATAAAGCCATGGGCCGACATCAATGAAATTACGGTGTATACACATCCGTAACGCCTTGTCCCGATCCCGTGTATTTGGGAGGGGAAGCCTAATGCTCCTTTTTCCGCAATCCTCCTGCCGAGCTCTTGTCGCCAATTCGGAAAGCTTTATATATAGTATAGGGTAGCGGAGAGGGAGGGCCTACACAAATAAATGATAACCTAGCTTTCCTTCCTTTCTCTGGAAAGGGGAGGAGTCCTCACCAGAGAAAGGACATCACTAACAAGAAACACCGGACCTATATCTTCATCACCTCACTCGTTCGACCCCTTCAAGCCCTTGCCCTTACCCACCCTATTTCCAATCCATGCAGTTTGACTCCCTTCCTAACTGCTAAACTAAATTTACTCCAAAATCTTACTCTCTCTCTCTCTCTCTAAATAAACCCAACTCCACCCTCAAGTCAGTTCGCATATGTGGCCCCCTGCCAATCCCCCCAAAATCTGTCTACCACCATAACCAGCATGTTCAAATAAGCTCACCGCGGAGATCCTGACCTCGGCTTGGATGCCGATTGAACGGGTGGGGGGACTACTCACCGACTTCCGACTTCCGATTTTTGAATGTGCTTAATCCGCTGCGGTGAGGGAGGCGGTGATTGGAGGGAAGGGAAGGGAAGAGATGGGAAGAGATGGGAGAGAGGGGAGTTAAAATGAAAGGAAGCTTGTGATGGGGTGGTCTGGATGAAGGCGTCGAAGGACGATTTGGGGTGGATGTTAGATGTTGGTTTGATATTTACATAGAAGAATAAGATAATTACATGTGTTTTACATATACTCCTACCTCCAACCTTATCTATCACCACCTACTTCAACTAGAAAACATCGGGTCCCTCAACCCATCTATATCCCTTTTCATCCCTCTCAAAGATCCAAGACTCTCTCCAAACCTCCCCATTCCCTCA
Organism: Hysterium pulicare CBS 123377; assembly: GCA_000467715.1. Classification (NCBI taxonomy): domain Eukaryota; kingdom Fungi; phylum Ascomycota; class Dothideomycetes; order Hysteriales; family Hysteriaceae; genus Hysterium; species Hysterium pulicare. The sequence continues at coordinate 346,883 of AJFK01001090.1, forward strand.
CTGACTCCCTTCCACCCAAAAGCGCCTAAGAACCCTTTCCCACCGCGACAGCCCTCTTCTCCCTGCCCCTCCGACTCATCTTCAAACTCCTCATACTCAATCTCGGCCGACTCTTCCTCTCATTCCTAGACTTCGGTTTCGGGCCTCCAAGCAGAGATGCAGACATGGGTTGTCTGACACCTATGAACTTGCCTTCGGGGGTGAAGATCTCGACTTCGGGGAAGGGAGGAGGAGAAGGCGTTTCGTTGAACGAGGGAGATGAGGTTTCGGCCTCTGCGAGATCGAAAGCATCTAGTTCGCGCTCATTACCAGCTTCAGGGTCGAGAAGTCTGAAGGAGGAATCTGGGGGCGAATACGAGGATGCCGAGGGTGGAGGTATATGTTTTGGTTTCCGCACCTGAGCCACTAGTTCCACCCACCCGACACCCTCGATCAGGATATCGGCGCTATAGATGACAAAAGGGAGTTTCTCGGGTTTCATTTTCCCGGCTTTTGGGTTTGTGAGCGGGCCGGCGAGTTTGCGGGTTACGTCCCATTTCAATTGGATTGTGCCGGCGGATCTAATTTTGGAGCCTACGCCTTCGTCCATTATGGTTTTGATGCCGGACTCCAGTGTCTGCGTTTGGATTCCGGTTGCTTTCTCTAGACTCGTGATGTGGGGATGGAGGGGCACAAAGGGGTGAGCGATGAAGATCAGCCCTTCTGTCTTGGGTGTTATTCTGATCAAGCCGCCACCTAGCAGGAGGCTTTTGCCTGGCTTGAGAACGCATTGTTCCGGTGTGATGCGGTGTGTCATGACTAGGCTGGCGCGGTCTTCGGGTTTGACGAAGGATTCGAGAGAGGGTGTAGTGCGCGCGAGACCGGGGAGGTCAACAAGCTCACCTCGTTTGTTGCCGAAGGGAATGCGGATTGGAGAAGCGGTTGTCCCGGGGAGAGAGGAAATGACGGGCATGGTCGGGAAGGGTGTTTCCGGCTGAGGTGGAGGAAGGAGAGGGGAAGAGTTGAGGTCGTCGAGATCTACATTGGAGTCATGGTCGATGATGGTGTCTGGCGGAGGTTTGATACCAGTTTGCTCTTGTGCTTTTGCCGCTCGAGCAATCTCTTCGTCTTCCTCCGCTAGTTGCTCTTGTATTTTCACAAGCTCTGCCACTGATTTTGCAGCTGCTTGCATTTGTTCTCTCTCAACAGCGCTCCTAATCTTACGGACATTGATGTCTTTCGTTCCGCCTCTTCCTTTTGGAAATACCACTTCAAATAAGTTGCTTTTTCCGACGTTCACTTTTCCGACCATCCATCCGCCTCCTCCTCGTTCCCAGATATCCTCTTTGACTTCTTTGGTCCACCATCCTCGCATCGCGCTCACCAACCTCACGTTGCCTAGTCGAGCATTTCTACCCACTCTACCGAGCGCTCCTCGGAGCACTTCCTGTATGTATGGCATCAATTTATCCACCTGCTCTTTCAGCGGCGCTAGAAGATCGCTTCTCGTGATTATAAAACTGACTTCTGCTATCCTGTCTCCACTCACCCATCCTCTGTGTCTCGATCTCCGATTCTGCGTTCGCAGTCTCGGAAGCTTAAGTGCTGTTTGTAGGTTTGGGACCAGAGACATTGGGAAGTCTGCTGCGTCGATGACATGGTAGATGTGGTTGCGTCTGTGGGGTGATTCGGCGATTGTTTCTTGGATGGCGGAAACGGAGGGATGGTGAATTGAAATACCGGTATGATGATGAAGGAGATTGTGGCAGCGATCGCAGATGGGCGTCGAGGGTGCGGGTTTCTCGGGCGTGCTCGTAAGGACATTCTTGTCAAGACCTAGCTCCTGCAGGACTTTAGCATCTACTCGCTGTAAAGCGGTTGTGTAGATGCTGTCATCGGCCTCCTTTGGTTGGCTGCCATCATAGTTGAGATAGGCATTTACGACATGGCGGTCGAGGGAGTAGTATCCCGCTTCCTTCTTCTCAACGGTCTGAGATGGGGCTCCACATCCGGGACAGCTTATCGGAAGGTCTCGCGCTGGCTTCGGAGGCAAGGAGAGGGTGGCATGATCAGCAGGGGGCTCGGAAGGGCTTGCAGCAGTCTCTTGTTGTTTTCGTCTGGCGGTGGAAAATGTGGTGATATGATCGGGCCGTGTTTTCGGGCGAAGGGTAGGGGGTGTGGGTCCTCGCAGCAGGGCAGGACAGAGAAAGATGGGAATTGAGGTATGGGAAACGTTCAATTCACGGCTTAGGACGTTCGTGGCCTGGCGAAGAGCCGGTCGCATAGTGAGGGTGATGAGTAACAGCACTGCAGATGGCGGAGAGTGAATAGACGCTCGACATTTTGTAATTTTCAGCTTGGCCTTTGCCTTGTCGGGCGAATTGGCACCGAAAAAGTACCAAAGCAAATGCGTGGATGGGTGTCCAAGCTCCTCCCACGCCAAAACAAAATCGAATTGGTCAAGGTTGGAGAATCCCCTAACAGTGCCCGGCTCAACATCTTCCCATTCTGTATTCTAGGACTCATCTCCCTAGCCATTCTCAATCTCAGCCCTTACGTTGACCTATCACATATCCTCATCACTATGTTTCCATCCTCAAGAACAGCTCTGCGCCAAGCTGCATCCGCGTCCAAGCAGTGCTCCGTCAAAAACGGAGTCAGAGCTGCTTCAGCTTGGGCAAAAGTCCCTCAAGGACCTCCCGTGAGTTGATTGCATAGCTTTCATCACAATTGACACTAACGGGAGCCTAGGATGTAAGCTCTCACCCGTCAGATCCCCGCCGAAGTAGTTACTCACCGCCTCACTTTTGCCCAGGCAATTTTAGGTGAGCATGGAACTTTTCATCAATTAGAATCAGAAACATCGACGTCTAACATTCTCTAGGTATCACCGAGGCCTTCAAAGCTGATTCCAACTCCGAGAAAATCAACTTGGGTTCGTGTCCTTATATTCGCTACGAACGGCACCTCCGAGCTCCGCGACTGACAATGTTAAGGTGTGGGTGCATACCGAGATGATAAGGGAAAGCCATACGTTCTTCCATCGGTAAAGCAAGCAGAGAAGAAGGTTGTGGACTCGGGCGCGGACAAGGAGTATGCTGGCATCACTGGTGTTCCAGCCTTCACGAAGGCTGCAGCTTTGCTCGCCTACGGTCCCGACTCTGCACCTATCAAGGAGGACAGGATAGTCATCACTCAGTCAATCTCGGGTACTGGTGCTCTTCGAATTGGCGGCGCGTTCCTTGAGCGCTTCTACCCCGGAGCAAAGACCATCTACATTCCCAATCCTAGCTGGGCAAACCACAATGCAGTCTTCAAGGACTCAGGACTGAAGGTGGAGAAGTACCGATACTACAACAAGGATACCATCGGACTTGACTTCGATGGTATGGTCGCAGATATCAAGGGCATGCCAAAAGGCAGCATCGTCCTTCTCCATGCTTGTGCCCATAACCCAACTGGTGTTGATCCTACTGAGGAACAATGGCGTGCAATTGCCGATGCCGTGAAGGAGGGAGAGCATTTCCCATTTTTCGACATGGCCTATCAAGGATTTGCCAGTGGTGACACCAACAAGGACGCCTATGCCCTTAGGTATTTCATCAAGGAGGGTCTCCGTCCCGTACTTGCCCAGAGCTTCGCGAAGAATATGGTACGACCTAGACTTCCAACCTGCACCTATCGAATGTGACGTTACTAAAAATAAGAAATCAGGGTCTATACGGTGAGCGAGTTGGCGCCTTCTCTGTTGTCTGCGAATCTGCAGAGGAGAAGAAGCGAGTCGACTCTCAGATCAAGATTCTCGTGCGACCTCTCTATTCGAACCCGCCCATCCACGGCGCCCGCATTGCGTCGGAAATCTTGAACGACCCTGCATTGAACAAGCAATGGCTTGGCGAGGTCAAGGGTATGGCCGATCGCATCATCACCATGCGTGCGTTGTTGAAGGAGAATTTGGAGAAACTTGGCAGCAAGCATGACTGGAGCCACATCACTTCCCAGATTGGCATGTTCGCGTATACAGGTCTGAAACCTGAGCAGATGGATGTTCTGGCCAAGGAGGTAAGTTTATCCTTTCTTTCACCAGTGATTACTGGACCTGCCTCTCTTTGCTCGAGGAGCTTCCTTTGGACGAATGATATTTCCGACGAATACGATAACTGATCTTGTATTAGCACTCCGTCTATGCCACCAAGGACGGAAGAATATCCGTTGCAGGCATCACCTCGGGCAACGTCAAACGTCTCGCAGAAGCTATCTACAAGATCACGGGTTAAAAGGCATATACTCTTCTAATCTCCCCGCTTCGGCTTCTATGTACTGTACAGTGTGCGAAATACAAAAAGATTGGCTAGAGCGTAGCATATAGTAGACAGCAGTAGCATAACAACCCAACCCCATCCCTTTCAGCCTCAAAGCTTCATGGATACGTGCCGTTGAACCGGAGGATGAGTGCACCCGCAGGACCATTACCATGATTCCCTTGATCACATGGCAACGGTCATGCGGATGTTCAGCCAATTGAAGACGAGCCGAGAGTTCCGAAAGTGCTCACTTCCAGAATCCTTATACTGAATTTCCAAGAGATTCCATGCGGCATGAAGTCTGGTTCAGCAGGACGCAGATTGTCGATCCCTAGCCTCTTACGGCTAGCTAGCGGTTACGTGACTCGGATTTCAAGGGTCTAACTTGGCCAAGGGTCTAACATAGATCCGCTCGCTTCCACCTGCCGCCATTTCAGCCCAAAGAAACTGTTCTTGCATTGATTCATGACACCCAGGGAGGTCTGTTCCAGCTACGTCTCGTGCGCAGCCAGACACAAAGCATGCGAGGAGGAATGCGAACCCGCAGGTGTCGCACAAATTCTGGACAGAACGGTGAGGAGAGTTAGATATAGGTACTACCATGCGGGCAGGAGGAAAGTAGCGTTGAACGCCACGAGTATCCCACGAGGGAAATGGAACGCTTGTGTGACTGCCTACCTAGGCTACCTATGACGCTACTACGAATACCTAGACAGTCGAGATCTTATCAGTATTCCCCGATCCCCGGGTAGTTGTTGCATTTGCACGACAGAGAGTAGCGTTTGAGCTTGTTGGTAGGGCGCTCTTAAACTCTAGGTAATTCTTCACCGTTCGGGCTTTGGTTTTGACAGCATAGATGTGTGAATTTGCATGCTTTGCTGTTTTCCCTCTCATTTGAATACATAGTAATAAATAGATGACAAAGGTGTCTGACTGGAACTTGTAGGTTATATGCCTTAGTTCAGAGTCTGTATTCCTTGCAAAGACCTGGGTATCTCTAGTCCGGCGACGGGATAAAGTGATTGGCACGATATGAATTCATATTATTGAATATTAGCGGCTTGCAGCTCTCCGTTATTGGGTTGTCTTGGTAAGTTCTCCTTGCTTTTTTCTCTAAGTCACTCATATCGCAACGAAATTGAACTACATGGTGAGCTTTGACTATAATCACCGCTTACTTGTGGTTGAGCCTGACCATCCTCTCCGTCCAAATCGCTGACAACGAACTTTGCAGCACAGACGTACTGTAACGTCGAGTAAACTCTTAGTGGAAAGCTTTTTTGCTTGCCCATCTATCACTGCGACCGCAACTGCTAATAAGCCAGGGCCAAAACGGACGGATAAAACGGCTTCATTGGAGAGTACAAGGGTAACGATGGAGAGAGTGACAACATAGGCACGTAATATGATCTCTATGGACTGGAAGTTCGTGGATTCGCGTTTCGAATGAGGAAGTTTTAACGACACTAACAATGTGCCAGCGTCTGAGCTTTGCATACTTTAGCGTATCTGTGGTTCTACGAGACGACGAGGTGAGATGCGGCTCTGAAATACTTACCCCTTCCGGTTAGCGCACTTCCTGATCTCGTTCCTTTCTTCGCGAGCAGTGTTGGAGACCATCTAGGTACCCAACTTTCAGGCTACTTCAGAAGCCGAAAGAAAAGTTGGCGTGAAAGTGGGACCAATATCCCGCATCGGGTCAGGTCGGATAGGGTAACCCTTCTTTTGCTCTCCTTGTCCTGCACGTTGCCTGGTTGCAAGCGTGCAGATCCCTTTGGTCCCCCACCATGACTGATCTGACGTTGCTATCACGTACCACTACCTATGCATCGATCATGCCTCAGCCGGAAAGTAAAAGGACAAGTTCTGTTTCTCGGATTCGTATGTCGAACGAATTGAGACTTCTTTCCACGCGGCCGTCCCAGTCTCAGCGCATTCTGCATCCGACTTACTAGGCGACTTTTCCAGATGCAGGGTCAAGGTCGACGGGGCGGATGCGGAGTTGCGGCACTCTCTAAGACCAGAATAGAGTAGCTTTGCATGACCCTTACACGCACGGTGACGAAGACTGGCGGTGACGTAGAGGCTTGTCTGTTCCGTTTCCCTGGACAGCTTTTGCGTGGATAGTCGCACGAATAAAGACTCATCAGCATCAGCGACATTAAAAATCGAATCCAGACCTCCTTGGCATTTCGAAATCATGGCCCTCCACCACGTTCTGATCCGGCGGGAAACACGCCCAAGACCTCACTGATCTGCGACAAGACATGGCCCGTCGGTAACAACTATCACTGCAAACCGGCTTCTGTCCATAGATTGTCTAGTTCGCCGAGCTGCACGACCTTGAATCGGCTGCAAGAGCACAATGATAGACACGGCTGTTCCTATTCCGCGACCTGGTGATGGATGGCCGTGATAGTACGAGCGTAGGAACCGCTTCCATGAGCTTCCTTTTCGATTCCTTGACCACAGCTTTGCCATGGCATGGTGCTTGAACCGTGGGAATGTGAGACTGTCACATCCCCACTTAGTAGCCGATCTAATTGCCCTCGGGAGTGATAATTATTTGAACTCATCCTGTAACCCTTTCGGCCGCTGCTTTGCTTCTTCGTCTATCTCACCGATCCGCTTTCACCTTCGGCGGCAGCGTGCTCGATTGTCACAACATCCCGTCTCCACTAAGCTTCGGTAAACATCCCGAGCTGTACGGCAGGACGGCCAATCCTACCTAGGTGCACAAGGCGGGGCAAGATTTCTCTAGGGAATACATCAAAGGGACTGGCTCCGGGAAGAAATCAACTAGACAATTCCTCATCTCGTTCTCTTCTAAGCAACAATACTCTTCCTTGTGCATACATCTGTTCTCGTACGCTTAGTATTTAGCTTTGAAGAGGAAACGTGCAAACGGGCCGAGCCTTGTTCGCATCTTCGTCATCAGCACCGCCAATTCGCTCCGAAAATTTGTCGGGCTTACCTGCGAAACCCTACGGCTCCAAACCAATCCCACGGGTCGAGAGGCAAAGACGTCTTCGAGTTTATTAGTGCGCAAATGCAGATTGAGCAGACAGAATAACTTTCGGTTCAACTAAGCAAGTCGTGGGCGGTTAAATAAAGCATGCCTAGGACGGCGGAGGGAAATACCGATGACAGGGTTCGTGACCTTTGCCCCTCCATTTCCTCTTCTTTCACCAAAGTCTCCGAAACAACCTCGAATTTTCTCCTTTCGCGGCCTATACACCTATTTCTTTCTTTAAGCACACGATTGACCCATTCCGCGGTTTTTAGAGCGAAGGAGATATCATGGCCATCCCCGGCGCCGGCGACACTATCGATGCCGCCACCTTTGAGCAGATCCTCGAGATGGACGACGACGAAGAAGAGAGGGAGTTCTCGAAGTCCATTGTCTACGATTTTTTCACCCAGGCCGAGAGCACCTTCGACAAGATGAACGCGAACTTGTAAGCTCTTCTCTGTGCCGTTTCTCCCGCGCACGACGGCTCACTAACATACTTTGCAGGGAGAAGAAAGACCTCGCCCAACTTTCAGCACTCGGCCATTTTCTCAAAGGCTCCTCGGCGACTCTCGGCCTCACAAAAGTCAAAGACAGTTGCGAGAAGATACAGCATTTTGGGCAGAATAAGGATGAGACTGGCACAAGAGATGAACCCGACGACGAAGTATGCCTGAAGAAGCTACGAACAACAATCGAGCAGGCCAAGAACGAGTTTCACGATGTGGAGAAGCTCCTAAAGAAATTCTATCACGACGAGTCATGAGACTTGGGCTGAATTTCCTCAATAGGTGTTTTACGATTCTCCTTGGGTCGCTGGTGAGCAGCAGGGCATTGCGGGGCTCGTGATGCATTACTTCACGATGGACGTCATTGTGTACGGCTTCACACGACCCAAAACTTATTCCACAATACCTCTTGTCTTTTCAATGTTCTTCATGACGATATTAGACCTTGGAACTCTGCAAGATAGCATGGCTGGGCTTTGGATGGGCACTGATGTTTCTTTTCTCTTTGGTTGACAGCCGCGGGGCGGGGCAAGGGACCTTTTACTTAGCCCGTCATCTGTCACGAGCAGCGGCTTTGGGGCAGTTGGCTCTCAATCCATTTCTTTAACGACCTCTGGGCTGTCTTGCTTGGCCACCTGTATGCGACACCAAATTCAATGTCTTTTGGAGAGCTTACAGCACTCCCGAGTTGGGGTCTCGCCCTGCCGATCCCTGGCACGCTTTCGTAACACGCAGACACCAGTACCGCGTTCACAACTCCGACGCCATGCCTCTAAGGGCCAGTGCATTTTGTGCAAGGCTGACATAAAACAACTAGACTTCACCACCGCAGATCACCTCGTGATGTTCCTACAATTTGGTCTGCCTGTCTAATTTAGTACCATTGCGATTCTATCAACTACAGGTCATTCATCCTCTTTCACATACCTCTCCGCCCAATTTAGATTCATTCGAGAGGTCCCGACTAGAAGGGAGCCCCGAAAACGCAAATCCATCCACCCGTCACTCCTTCTCATGCTCAAAGCCCCCTTCCCGTCAGTCTTCTCTACCGCAATCACATCCAGACCTCCCCTTAATTTCTCTCTCCTCTTCCACTTCCCCGTAAATACCTCTCTCACACATCATCTCCACACCCGTCAATTCCCACACTCTAACTCCCCCCACCACGCCCCCATGCCTCGCAAGCGCATTCCCAAAAACGCACCAAACGACTACCTCGACGGCGAGAAATTGATCGATAATTCTGAACCACGTCTCACACTCCAAGACGCCTCTTCTCAGACTCAGCCCCAGACCCAGCTGAGCTCGCTATCAAAACCCATCTCACCACCCCAAATCTCCCCCACAAACCCTATGTCCAGAAGCGACAGAAAAGAGAACCCGTACGGGAAAAGAGGAGGGAGCTATGGCAAGGGCAAGAGCAAGGCAAGAGGAAGCGAGGCCAAGAAGAAAAAACCATCCCTAACGCACTTCCTATGTCTGCCGCTCGTGAATCCGAGCTCTAGAGAGCAGCTTACTTCTAGTTTAGAAGCATTTAGAGAGGATGTGGGAGAAGAGGTTGTACCTCGGAAAGCAATCAGGCCGATTGGAACGCTGCATCTAACGCTGGGGGTGATGAGTCTAGAGGACGGAGTAGGCGGAGCGTTGGACTTGCTCTCGTCTCTCGATCTGCGCGAAATATTACGGGAAGCTTCTACTTCCCCACTTCCCAAAACGGACACCTTGGAAGAAGCAGCGCTAGAGTCATCGATGCGAAAAGATCCCCTAGTGATAGATCTCACTTCTCTAACACCCATGCACGCACCCCATAAAACGTCTATCCTCTACGCCGAACCGATCGATAAGGAGAATCGCCTCTATTCTTTTGCGCGCAGGCTGAGAGATAGGTTCGTGGAAGAAGGGATTTTGGTGAGGGAGGAGCGGGAATTGAAATTGCATGCAACGATTGTGAATACGATTTATGCTAAAGCGGGGCGGCGAGGGAGGGGTGGGCATGGTCGGGGAGGCGAGGGGAAAGAGGGACACGAAAGAGAAGGAGTCGAAAGCGTCGTCGGCGAAGGCGAAGAAAACACTTCTGCCCCGGAAACTTCTACACAGCAACTCCCTTCTTCACATGGCCATGGCCCTCAGGCGAAATCTTTCCTTAAAATCGACGCTACGGAGCTGATCTCTAGATACAAGGGTTTTGTTTGGGCGCGGGATGTCAGGATCGATAGAGTGGCTATCTGTAAGCTGGGCGCGAAGAAGATTTTAGGTGCTAGCAGTGGAGAGGTCGTGGGGGAGGAGTATGAAGTCGTGGCTGAGAAGATGATCTGATGTTTGTTTTAGGGGGAATGAATAGTGTGGAGCTCGCGATAGGGAAGTTGTGAGTTATATTTGGGGGAGCGAAAAGGGAGCTGGAGGATTGATTGATTCGTATCTAGGCTACTGAGACTAGGCTGGTTGCTGCGATGAAGGTTTATGATGAATAGATGGCTTACAAGTACATGTCCTACTTACCTACCTACTCCTAGGACGATAAACAAGATCCGAAATACAAACATAAAGGATACGACGAGAAATCGCTCGTGAAAAATGATGCCCATCCACATGTTAAAGCCATATCCCTTTCCCTTCCCTTCCCTTCCCTTACCCAGACCCAAAAACGCCAGAACACCCAGTAAAATATCTCTTTCCCAAAGCTAAACCGCTTGGAACTTAAATGCAGCAATTCGTCTTCCCCTCCTCCTCCTTTTCTTCCTCTTCCCACCCTCTCTCAAATCCTCTCTCCTCCTCTCCCCATTGAACCCCCCTCATCAAACCCCCCGACTATCCTTCATCTTCATCTCGCCCAAGACGTCGAAAAACGGCTGCATCTGCTCGGGACAGCCCTCCTTACTCTTGTCGCAACTGGGGAAATTGGCGACGAAATCGCCTTCTTTGTACATTCCGTTTTTGGGGTTCGCGGGCCCGGAGACGTATGAGTTGAGCATGTTTTGCGGGATCAGGGCCAGTTTGGCCAGAATGGTACCGTGCCATCTGTGAAGGGTAGAGAGGGTTAGTGGGGGTTTTGGGAGATGGGGCATGTTGGCGTGATGGAGGTTGAGGAAGGGGATCAGGCGGAGGGCTGGGAAAAGCAAGGTTATGGTCAATCGAGGCTTGGGGGTTTATACGCACTGCACGATATGCTCCAAAGCATGCGCCTCCGCTTTCTGGAAGTTATAACTTCGGTAGATGGGATCGAACCAAGCGTCTAAGAAATACTTGGCCCATTCTCCACGTCGGACTATGAAACTGCTCTGGCATAATCCCTCTTTATCCTGCGTCACGATTAAATCGATCCGCTCCCCTTTTAGATTCGCAAACGTCTTGATCACGCTGTCGGGTGGTACGACTGGCTCGCCTACGATCATCAGGGATTCGAGACGCGAGGGAGAGAGCAGGTGCGAGGTAAGAGAGAGGGAGGGGTTCATGATTAGGGCGGTGTTGTCGAGATACCAGAAGTATGTTGAGGATGGATGGAGGGTCATGGCGTGGCGCATGGCGGGGACTTTGGACCAGGAGAGGGGAGCGGTTTTTAGGTTGTAGTCTGTCATATTCGGGAAGAAGGTTTCATAGCCTGTTCATATATCCCATTGTCAGTCCATATTAGTACAGGGAAGAATTGGAGATGTGTTCAACATACCGTGTCTCTTCGCATAATCTTCCCTATTCTTCTTTAGCTTCTCCACCCACGGCTTACTCGACCCCGGATTTATCGTCGTTACTATCACCACCGGCGCCCCAGACCCTAACACTGCGGAGCTGCCTCCGGACCCTGACCCGAACAAATGTCTGATTATCCACACTATTGATATGAAGCCGAGTAATATGATAGCTATGAATCGTAACCTATCCCGCCGTCGCAGATTCCGGAGTGAAGAGCGTGAATTACGTAGAGCATAGGGAGGCGGTCGAGAGGTTTTGCGTGGCGGCATTGCGAAGTGCATCTTGGATATGTGGAACGAGGGATGGATGAAAGAACGAAGGGCAATCGAATCGAATCTAAGGCGGAGACCAATGCGCTAAGATCAAATGAATGAAGTGTACATGACTGAGAAGGAGTACTGCGGCCTTTCAAAGATCTGATAGTGGTGGAAGCGAGGAAATTGAGAGGTGATTGTGGCCATGTGGAAAGGAGGGACTGATGGAAATTATAAGATCAGCCCTGGTGTCACCCTTCCGCGACCCTCGCGTTGCCAAGGCCGTCTGTGCTCCTTTCGCCTCGTTTTGGCTAAAGATAGCACCCCGGAATTCTGGTGGTTTGGTCGGGCCTTGTGCATCAACACCATGCCTAAACCATATCCTACAAGCTATGGTCCCTTCTATCGCAGTACAATTGCCAGATGGTTTGGTCGAAGACGAGATTGAGCGCCCTATTTCTCAGTATGCTGTGGGTAGTGAGTTCTTGGCATCGACGAGGATTCCATCCAGAGGTTCGACCAAGATGATTGACAGGCTCCATTATCGCTGGATGCGAGTGTCGCGTGCAGTGGACATCAACATCACCAAAGAACTGTGTGCACCTCGTACGCCCGCGGTCCCGTTGATAGGAAGCTATCCTGCATGGTTGATCGCGTCGATGACGTTGGTTGCCCGTCACAGACTGTATTCGTAATACTTTTATTCCGCCGTATAAACATTGCAACAGTGCAAAAGCATTGCTCGTCCTTCAATACTTCTCCTTAGCAAGACAGTCAAAACTTCTCAAAATGGTCCAGAAAGTCATCCAATTGAAGTGTCTGTGCAACGAATATCCATGGGGACAGAAAGGCTCAAAATCCTTGGCTGCGCAGCTATGCGCCAAAACTCCAGGCACTGACTTCAAAATTGATGAGGAAAAGCCGTATTCGGAGATGTAAGTCATCAATCTCTAAGATTATGTTTATGATCGTTGATCTGGAGTCAACAGGTGGATGGGTACATATCCCGAACTACCCTCATATGTCCTCGAGACCGGCGAAGACCTTCAAGATGTGCTTGACAAACACCCAAAGGAACTGATCGGAGAAGCTGTGACAAGCAAGTTTGGTCACACCATGCTACCCTATCTACCCAAGGTGTTGTCGATAGCGAAGGCACTGCCGTTACAACTACACCCCGTACATTTCCGGCCAGTATAATTAGGTTAGATATCCCGCTAACCCATACTTAGAATAAAGATCTTGCAGCGACGTTGCATAAGGAGGATCCCTCCAACTTCACAGACCCAAATCACAAGCCAGAAATCGCTCTTGCACTATCCGATTTCGAAGCTTTCTGCGGCTTCAAACCTCTAGCAGACATTGACCGTCTCATGCAGCTAGAGCCTATGAAGCCTTTTTTACCAAAGGGAAAGAACACCATATCTGATGATCAAACTCTGAAAAGCCTTGTCAACACCCTACTTAAAGCTCCTGCCGGGGATGTCGCCAAAGCATGGGATGGTCTTGCGTCACTCCCAAAAGGTTCATTCGAAAAGGATGCCGCCATTCATGGTTTGCTTCCTAGGCTAAGAGATCAGTACACAAAGGACGACAATGGCATCCTCGTGGCTACAATTACCATGAACTACACGACGCTTAAAGCCGGTCAGAGCATTTACATACCTGCTGATGGGATACACGCATATCTATCCGGCGATATCATCGAATGCATGGCGCGATCCAACAACGTGCTGAATACAGGATTCTGTCCTCGGGGTGACCGCAATTCCGCCGACCTTTTCTGCTCTGTTCTCACCTTTGCCCCTCATGATAAGGAAGAAGCTATTCTCCCACCAAAGACATTCGCAAAGGCTTCGAGCAAGACGAAGATTTACAACCCTCCCTTGAGTGAATTCAGTGTGTTAGCAACGGAACTAGATAGCTCTGAGAACGAGAAGATCAGTGCTTTGGGCGGTCCTAGTATCATGATTGTCACGAAAGGCGATGGTAAGATGAAGGCGGATGGAAAGGAACATCGGCTGAGTGAAGGTTATATTTATTTCATTGGGCAAGGCGTCGATGTAGAATATGATGCATCCGGAAAGGGTCTCCAGCTTTTCACGGCCTTCGCGGAGTAAATACTCCTTATTCAGCTCGTACGATATATATAATGCGTTGACGGGTACAAATATTCTAATATCAGCTTTTCCGGGCTCGAGTTAAATGTCTTTCTTTGATATCTCGGTTCGTTGGAGTTACCCCTGGTCGCGGAAGTGCGGAGTAGACCCGATAGTCCGTCACTTTTCTCCACAAGTCTCCCCACCTCCAGGTCTCCCCGCAATTCCCAATTGTCAACAGATACATAAACCCCACCGGTCTTCCTCTTGACCTCTGTTGCCAGTGTTGAAGTATTTTGAAGTGGTTCTGATTTCCATCCTACTATTTGATCTTTCAGCCTTCCCAATTGCGGACAAGATACAGACCTTAATCTTTCATGTCTTATTAATTCTACATATACCATCCGGAGCTTCTTTTTCATTAAAGCCAGAGCTGTCCTTGCAGTGATTGAGTAAGTTTGCTGGAATAGATCTACTCCGTTACTTTTATGGACATCTATTATCCTTCCTTCTCGATCATTACCACCACTATTGAACATACCATCTAACTTGTGCCCACTCCCCAGGTCATCTGATTCCCGATTGGTTTACACTGTCAGGATGGACCCAAAAAGAGATTCGATGGAACCCGTACTGTCCAAGAAACCTGCATCGGAGGAGACGTCTTTGGACGAAGTAGAGAAACATATGAACGGGACTCACCTCACACAGCCCAATTCGAGCGGGAAGAATCTCTGCTTTACGGCCCTCCCTACCGAACTCCGGAACAACATCTATAAGAATCTGCTAGATACCGAATTAGTCAACGTGGGCAAACCTAACGTCTCCTACAGCCACTCCATCAAGGATGGAGTCCTCCACTTCAAATCATCAAGAACACCCTTTCCTGTCTCTTCGGCATTATTTTATACCAATAAAACTCTATCCGAAGAAGCTCGGTCATACTTCTATTCGCAGAATCTCTTCATCCGTCTCTCCCTCTTGACTACCGAAGCTAGACATGCGAAGACGATGCTTGAAGACAGCGGGCTGCTGTTCTCAGCCGCATCACCCAGTCTCGTGGCCACATGCACCCAGCATGCCATGGAAGTTACCATTTCCGAGAAGCAAAGTACTCAAAAGCGTGCTGAAGTGATGTTCCCCGCGCAATACCTTCCTCGTCTTCTCAACTTCCTCGACAGTGCGAATAAAGCCACCAAAACCTGGGGGCCATCCCACAGCATTTCGATACAGGTCTTGAACATTTACGACTTCCCAGTTGCCCGACTCCAAGGTGACCTTCTCGAGCCATGGCGTATTCTAAACAGCATCGGCTCCGTCGACATCTCACCAAACAACCTGTCTGAATCTTACACGAAAGGTCTACAACGCGACATGACATCCGGAACATTCGACCCCAACGTCTGGCTCTCCGGCGTCACTGAGATGAAAGAACAAGGCAACCGTGCCTTCCAAGCCTCTCACTTCGCAGAAGCAACGCAGCACTACTCCACCGCCATAATCACCCTCTCATCCGCCTACCGCACCCGAACCGACGAACTCCTCTTCCAACCCCCCGACTTCTCAAAGAAAGTCCAGAGACTGCGCTGGCAATGCGAAACCAACATCGCCATCTCCGAATCAAAACAAGGCACAGACTGGCTCGGCTCCTCGCCCTCCCAAATCGCCACCGCATCAAGACTCATCGCAGCCGAAGAAGCAGCATCCAACGCCCTCGCCATCGTCACGAACAACCCTCGCTCAAACCCCTGGGCTTCCTCCTTGCCGCTCGACGCCATCCCGCCGAACGAAGAGGACTGGTACTCGGATGCCGATAAGGCGAAGTCGTGGTTTAGATCCGGCACGGTGCATATGGCGTTGAGGGAGTTTCTGTTTGCGGCGGGGGATTTGGAGAGGGCGCAGAAATTGGCGCCTGAGGATAAAGAGATTGATGCGTTGTTTGAAGAGGCGAGGGAGAAGATTGATTGGATGGTTAGGCCGGGGACTTTGCTTGTTAAGGCTATGAGGAAGGCCAAAGGGAGGAAGGGGTAGAGTGATGTAGGGTATGTGGATTGGTGCAATGGACTAGGTGTTGGCAACACATTTCGTTTCTTGGCGGTGGTGTGGTTTTAGAGGGGTGGAGATAGTTCAAAAGTTTTCGTATCATAGTATGATCAAAGATAAAAGATAGAGCGACGCAGGCTTGGATCTTCCGGAGGTGAAAGGCCCAATGGTATAAAAATAGTCTGGGCAGACTAGATGATAGGGGACGTATATAACAACGTGAGACTGGAAAAATAGCACAGATAAAACTCAAAACGAGCGCCCAGATCGTCTAGTCGATATTTGAAATCCCAGCTCAATCTCTCAATTGAGACCACGCATAAACGCCCAATCATGATCCCACGTGAATCCAGTACGTACCGCGTTTCCCTCACCAAAGTACATGTTAGAGTGCAAGCCCAGATCTTGCGGCACGCCGAAAGCCGAATCCAGGAAATCGGACCCCGTGTTCCAAATAGCAAGTGATTCCTCCGGAAAAGAGGTCCACTGACGAAACGACTCGTCTGCCTGCCACATCCCAGTATTCGAAACTCGAGATTGACATGGCGAATCCTCACTGGTCGACGTGGTGCTGAACGAAGTTTCGGGGGATAAGGAAGATGGGGTGAGGATGGAGTCTGAACTGCGTCTTGGACTCTGCAGCTGTTGAAATTCGGAAAACAAAGTGTCTTGACATTTTTGCACGGCATTTGCGAGTCTGCGTTTCAGATTCTCGTCTATGGATCCGCCGTCTGCGTTCCAGGAGCTCTCGAGTTCTTGTCGGATAAGTCGGGGGAGTTCGCGTTTTGCGAAGTGCTCGAAGTCAATTATACTCATGCCACGAGACGGCGAGAGGAGAGCATCATGATCGCAATCTAGGAAATAATTAGAGAAAAGCAGGGAAACTTAAGAAGTTGGAGGGAAGGGCTTCATTACAAGGCGTGATGAGAGCTGCATCCTCATCCGGGAACAGATATCGATATATCGCCATCCATCTCTCACTCTCGGTCCTCTCCTCGCCAAACTTCCGCCTACTCTTCAGTCGTGCGCGCTGCGCTGCATCTATTCCTTCTACTAGCTCCAGATCACTGACGATACAAGGCTCGAGTTGTCGTTGATGCGACTCTAATTCCGCTTCCGTTTTGAACGATTGGCGACATCGTTTACATTGGATGAGGAAGTGGCATCGATATAAATGTTCCCTGCCTTGTGTTAACAAAGTCTTGCTTATTAGAAATGAAGTGATACAGTTAATTACTTCATCCTAAATATCCCGGAGAAGCCTGGGTATCGACATGCTGTATTCCTGTGTCGGCGCGCGTTGTGTTTGAAGAAGGGACAGGCATATCGGACTTCGTCTGCGTCGCCACCGTCGATATCATTCGATCCATTGTGAAACTTTCTATGTTTGTGAGAACTATTATCATCATGCTGATCAGAGTTGATGTTGTGTTTCAAATTGGGTTTGTGCATCTCGAAGGGGGTGATGGCGAGAAGAGAGATGTGGCGGTGCAAGTGGCGGTGCACCGGGTTGTGGCTCAGCAATATATCTGCTATCGGCTGATCCTCGGGAAAATAATCCAGGTCAGGTTGAGAACGCAATCTGTATTACATAAGCGGTCTCTGGACCTTTATATCTTCAGCGTGCTTTGGGTTAAGATGGAGAGGGTTTAGGCTGATGAATGCATTGCCTCGAAGGAGTAAGTAGCTAGCTGAAAGCGTACTAGCTAGAGTTGTTTCTGATGTTACATATATGATCCTGCTGCCTGGAAGGAATGCGCAGATGCGAATACGCCAAGGACAAACATGGGAGGTGAGATAAGCAGAACGAGATCAGACTCTAGTCAGTAATTGGAGGACGATGAAGCATCTTTGCACACAAGCCTGCAATGAAACGCCTAACCGGTGAGAGGCGTGCAGGGCTTACATGATGGAATGACGCCATCAGCTATTCAGTAGAGGAATCAACAAAGCTCTTGTCTGGTATTCGAAGACAAACTCATGGATATTATTTGAGAGAAAGTGGCGTTCATTTTGCCAATTTCATTTGTGACTAAGTGGTACTATGCAGACCAGATACATGAATGAAGACCCATTTTGACCCATCCTATGCACCAAAGAATCGCCGACGTCCATTCCTCTACTTCCTGAGAAGACGTTGGTAGAAGCCCAACTCCTCACCCTCAAGCACATATCCATCACAGCGACCACTTTGGCCAGGCCTTGAAGAGACAACAGCGTAGAGACGACCGGCCTCGAACTGCTTCTCCAAAGCCGTCTCGACCTTGCCAGAAGCGGCGAGACGAGTAGCTTGCTTCTTCTCAGTACTCTTAGACTTCTTCTTCTCCTCTTCCTTTTCCCCAGCCTTTGTCTGTCTCCTACGTCCTAGCGCTTGGCCGTAGTGTGCCTCGTACCATTGTCTGAAAGGTGCAGCATCGATCTGAACGATGGCGGCCTTTGTGAGGGTGTTTGTACGAACAAGTTCGTTGTTGGATGGATGGTAGGCGACAGCAATGACACGGGTCTTCTTGGCAATGCCTTCAGATCCCCATGCAAAGTTGCCGGAGTCGAGACGGAGGGCGCGGAATTTGCGGTTGCCGCCTCGGGTGCGGACAAGATGGATACGCTTAGCTCCAATACGAGTATTGGCTGGCTGGCGACCCTTCTCGAAAGCTCTAAAGCCATGTTAGACATGACTTATAGATGCAATCGGGTTATGCATACCTCTTCTTGCGGTAGTATGCTCTCTTAGCACCGGTGGCGGCGCGTTTGTGACGAGAATCTCGTGAGATACTGCATACAGTTAGCCAAACAATGAAAGGTAAGCAGGAAGAGATTATACCCCATGATTGCGGCTCAATAGAAGACTGCTAGAAAGAAAAGGTTTGCGTTAGCAATTTGTCCAAGCTCAAGATCGGAAAGTCCTTCAGAGCACTGGCACCGATGCTGAGAAGACCTAAGCAATGGAAATCGCAATGATTTTGCAACTCAAGTCCGCGACGAAATGATGCTGAGATACTCCCTACGAATAGATGGGGTGGGCTGGTTTTGAGTAGGTGTAGTAGGTTATCGTAGCGCTCGATGGTCCTCTCGCAGGCAATCCAGTCCTACCACTTCATCCAAATGTATACAATGAGTTACTAACCTTGTTATGTGGTCTTCTGTCGCAATCGGTCGTTGTCAAATTATGGGCGTGGTCTGGTTGTCAAAGTTGCGATGTCAAAAGACTTTGGCTGTGGTGTGTGGGAATTTTCGCTTAACAAGTTCACGCCTTTCCATTTCTGTAATGGCGTGATTCGCCCCGTCTCCTTGATCTCTGCCATCCATTTTCAACGATAACCTTTCCGAACCAACTGGCTTCTCTGGTTGTGGATGGGACACAAAAGTCGCAAGTATCAACTGTTCATCTCTTCAGAGTGAGGTTTGGTCGAGAGCACGCCCCAAAAGTTAATAGGTCCAATTGTCCTCACATTCCCCGACTTAAACAACCGCTCTTTAACCACAATCGCTATTATGGGCGCAGTATTCACTGAGAAGGCTCATATGAAGCGATGAGATACTATATCTTCTGCTCATAACTCATACGAAGCTTGGTTTGTTCCTCGTCCTGTCGAGTCCTATCTAGTAAGATCTGCAACCTGCCGGTAAGCCGACTGAACCAATTCATTTATCGCATCTCTTATCTTTCCGAAGTATTCTACTTGGAACATCTAGTCTAGATCTCTATCTTCTTATCATGTTAAACGGTTTTGCGGCTTGATCGGAGAAGCTGGAGGGCATTAGATCAGCACTTGTTCAATCAATCTTTGTTTTAGGCTTCATTCTTTGCTTTGCTACCATATGGTCTTTTTGATGCATACTACAAGCCGCTTGGTCCCAAGATACTAGCTCGGGTAATAGTATGAATTATCAGCTGGCTCCGGAAACATTCGCGTGGTCGCTTGCAGCTTGAAATGCACTCATATCTGGCTGTATCGACTGCCTTCACGGTCGACAGTATCATCCGTTCCTTCCAGTTAGAAATTTACTAGAGCTGAAGCATTCACGCGTGGTGTCATTATCCATCGTACTCCTGATATTCCATGTTGGATACCTTCGAATTCAGTTAAACTTCTTCTACTACTTTCCGGATTAGCTTAAGAGTGGGCAACTTGCTTTGATGCCTTCTACCGCGCCCAAGTCATCTTTGTAGGCTGACAGCAAAGAAGTTGGTAGGGGCAGACACAACCTCCGAAGCTGACGAGTTATGACGCCCGTGTGATTTGACACCGTTTGCATATGAATAGTCTCCGCACTAAGGGGTGCTGTAACTCCTGTTATCATATAGTCACGCATAGGAGAGTGTCGAATGGACGGAAACACCTCGAATACTGAATCTTGACTGGCGTACGCCGCAACACGCCATTTCGAGCTTTGACTCTTTTAGAGATTCTGCAGTCAGATTTGCTGCAGTCAGCGTATGCCGTGCCAGGAGCGGTTGGTAAGCAGTATCTTTGCAGAACTTTTTCCGTACACCCGCCTGCCCCAGCCTGTTATGAATAACCTGGCAGTAAGGGAAGAAGCTTGGCCAATGGATGCTTAAGTTCACTACCGTTTACCAAAAAGTGCTGTATCCTGCTCTATTAGAGAGGAAAACCTGCTCGTCGGGTTTTGCAAACATGAATATTCAGTTTGTCGGGACCCTCCAACCGGTTCCATTCTGCAGAGCATACGTTGAGATTTGAAATCCTGTCGCCAAGTCCTGCACGAAATGCACTGAACACTTCACAACGGACCTGAAGATAAGTCCGAGATCCATCACCACCTGTTCCACGTGCTCAACCACTAGGATCCTCCGTCGCCAGGGTGAATACACTGGGATTGGCGTGCAGGATTTAACCATTAAAGGTGTCCCGGCTGATTGTCACCATCCTTGTACGGTCCGGAGCGCCGGCCACCAACAGGCCAGCCTCAGATCCAGGACATGTTATTGGACGCAGATAGCTCACCGTTGCAGTTGCCGGCTTCCGCGCGTCACATTAGCATGCGCTGGGAGGACCTGTGTACTGTGGTATTGCAGGTGCAAAGATCATCATGGGAGAGCTTGCATGGCAAGAATGCATAGTTGGGCGCTTTAGGAACACTCAATCCCAGTCGGCCAAATCCTCCGGGACATGTTTGTCTCACCTGGGTCTGTTTCCAGGCTAGACTCGCAAATCATGCGTGATGCTACAATACTGTTAGCCATATCCGTGGTGATGTACACTCGGCGGTCTGCTTGAGCGATAAAACTTTACGAGGTCGCCTTCGACCTATACTGGCTGCTTTTCCGTGAGCAGCTCTTCACCCCTGCAGAGCTGTTTGGGCAACGACTTGTTTACACAGCGATCGGACATGGCAGTAATACATGTCAATTCCTAGGCTCGACGATAGGTTGTAGTGAGAATAAACGACGATGCCCCAGATGCCCCACAGTGGCTTGCCCAGACAGGGGCAGCAGCAATGCTCAGTCGCTAAGGCGAATATAGCTAGGAACTTCATTAATATACCCTGGAGAGCGAGGCGGCGTAGTCGAGGTCTTCGCACCCACAATTTATCCCGTGCACGCGCAATCTTTTCTGTGCTTGGGAAGCTTGCAACTGGTCTCGGACTCGGGTTCTGCCTCCAGATCCTTACAATCAATCAACGGTAATATAAGTAGGTGTCATGTAGCCCAACCTTTGCACCCTCCAGTCGCAGATCGGATTAGACTGCGGCTTAGCCGTAAGAGAAGAGGAGTGCGGAGATTTTTCATCAATTCTGCTTTATTGTCTTCCGAGTTTTAGTACGATCTGGTCCGTCCTGTAGTCATCGTCGTGGCATTTATGCTCCCCACTTGTATCCATCCAAATGTCCTTTCATTGTTGATGTCGTGGCGACGAACTTCTGCGTCTGCGTCCACCGTCCTTTACATTCTTGCCCGCCATGGTTTCTACTGCTCCCAGATGTAATGGGCGAGGCTTTCTATTCCGAATATTGTGTACATGCGTTATATGTTCGCGAGTTGCCACAGCTTTTCCTCAAGCAGGTATGGGTTTTCCCATTTTGTCCAACCCTCTCGCGTTACATGTACCCATCAATGTTAACTTGACGATCGTTAGTTGTTCCGGGCAATGCCTCAATAGCTGCTGTGCCGACACCAGTAACCGTCACCACTCAAGCTAGTAATGCGCACTTTCCATTGAAGGAGCACGTTGAGCGAACACAGACTGATCTGGGCGATTTGCCTTTTCAAACAGATACCAACGAGGTCTTTACGTTCGGCACTGTGAATTCGTTACCGCAACAAAGCACAGTCAATGGACCTATGCTGACAGAAGACCCATGGGCAACACCCGCTGCAATCCCGTTCACTCCAGTTCCGGTCATACAATCAACAGCGGAGGAACTCAATCCTGCACCAGCAGCGACGACAGAGCCTGACAACCCAAATGGCCATAATGAAATCACGGAACCCAACCTCACGGCGACTGTTCCCTGCCGAGGATGCTCTCCCGTCATCGAAATCACCGTTTCAGGGCTTGACATACCCATGGGTACTACACCAGCCGCTGAACAAGCTGGTAGCACTCCGACACTGGCTCCAGCGACCGTGACCGCCGGCGACGAGACCCTTCTCATCAACAAAGCAACCTCAGGTTCAAGTTTCGTCATCGGCTCATCCACCGTTGCGGCAGGCGAAACCGTAACCGTCGACAACACCCCCATAGCCGTCCAAACCACAGGCGGCCAAACTGAAGTCGTCATCGGAACAAGCACCATTCCCTTGCAAATAAACCCGCCCGACTCAGCTCAGAGCCAAATCACCGAGGCGCCAATCCCTGAACCCATCACCATCGCAGGTAATATCTATACCGCGAACACGGCAAGCCAGTACATCGTCGGCACGCAGACCCTCATACCCGGCGGCCCACCCATCACTGTCTCTGGAACCAAGATCTCACTCGCACCTTCCGCTAGCGCACTCGTCATAAACGGCGTTACGAGCTCCATAGCTCAAGGGCCCGCGCTCACCGTCCTAACAACTACCGCACCCCCTCTCCTGACGCTGAACGGGCAAACGTACACCGCGAACGCGCAAACGCAATATATCCTCGGCCCAGGCACGACGCTTACGCCAGGTGGCCAAGTCACGGTCTCAGGGACCGTGGTTTCGTTAGCGAAGAGCGAGTCGGCGGTTGTGGTTGCTGGTAGTACGAGTGCATTGACGCCTGCAGTGACGGTTGTTACGTTGACGACTACGGGCCCTGGAGGAAGCATGAGAGGGACTGTGACGTTGGGGTCGGGGGGTGCGGGACAGAGTGCGCAAGCGACGAGGAGTTCGGCGGGTGCGGGGAGGAGCAGAGAAAGTGCGGTGGGGGTTGAGGGGTGGGTTGTTCCTGTGTTGGTGGGGTGTGCGGCTTGGGTTGGGGGATTGGCGATTTTGTTATAGGGGTGGTGGATATGGCGTAAAGGGTTGGCTTGCTTGATATGGAATGGATGGAGTGGTATGGGAAACGGATGGGCTGTCTGGGACAGTGTTTTCATACTTGTATTTGTGCGTATACCCATTGGCTTTTTGTTTTGTAGGGTAGGTATCAAAAGCTATATCCTAGCCATGTAGAATGGCAAATTGAATACTTTCAGAAAGATGCAGAAGGCACGCGCTTCCAAATGCGAATGCCCACGGCGGGTGTCATTATTCATCATACTGTGAATTCCCTCAGTTGTACAAGTCCAGAAGGTATATATTCGATGTGATATCTTCCGAATAAGCTTAAGAATGGCAACTTGCTTTTAAGGCTTGTACACAGTCTAAATCGGCTCTGTAGGCTGGTAGTAAAGCAAGTGGTAGGCGCAAACCCACCCTCCGAAAACGACATTATAACACCCTTTGAGGCTCAACTCCGTAGTTGCAGGACATATCTCTCAATTAGGCTCTAATCTCAACCTCCAACTTTGCCCTCTCCTCCGTCGTCCTCCCCAATCCCTCCTTCGCATAAAAGTCCATCGGATACACATTTCCAGCCGTCCTCTTCTTACTCTTCCCCGATTCTCTTTCTTCCTCTAACCATGCCGCGTCTTTAGCCCCTAACGCCACAAGCGCCTCATAAGGGCTCAGCAGCGGTCTCGGAAACGCATAACCCCAATCAATACTCAATCTGGGACATGCAATCTGCACCCAAGCCTCTACGTCATCCATCATGGCCAATTTGCCAGGAAAAATCTCGCTGAGAAGTAAGTTCACCCATTTTATGCCTTTTTGGCGGAGATGGTTTTCTATTAGTGTTAGAGTATGTGGGTTCCCTTGTCGGCCTAAAGAACCTAAAATAAGGCCCCATGTCTTGGCTTTTCGTGCTGTGAAGATAGCGGAGCGACGGAGAGAGTATAGCGAGTCGTGCTCATATGTCTCGTGTGTCAGGCGGCGGGAATAAGGGTCGTAGCGGTAGGCAGCAAGGGTTGGATTGGCGATCATAGCGGATTCGAGGTGGAAGCGGCCATCGCCTAGGTACAGTAGCATATCGGGGACTACATCTTGCTTCCCTTTTACTTCGGATAGTTCGTCGGTTGGTATGGGCAGTGAAGGGGATGTGCAGCCTAGGATTTCGCCTTTGGAAAGTGGTGCAATTTGCGGGACTATGGGGTTGTATCCTTCGCGTCGCAGCGCTGGGACGATACCATGGATTGTAGCATTGAATTGGATTGTTCCTACCAATGCTATGGCCTTTCCGGGTGGGAAGTTTCGTGTTATCGTGGCGAGGAGGTGAGATGTATCGATGCTGATTGCAACGAAGATGTAGAGAGTGGCGATCTGTGTTACGGCGACTGGTATGAGGCAGCTATGTGCGTAATGTATTAGAATATCGCAACCTAATGCTCTCGCTGTATAGTCGTCTATACAACATGCACCATATGTGACATCTCCCATAATCAAAGTTGTAGTGCCGGGGCAGAAGCGGGTCAGGATGTCGGATATCGTCGTCGCGAAAAGAAGGAGCCCTTCTGGGAACTGGAGGGCGATGTTTTTGGCACCGCTAGTTCTTATCCTGTGGATTGTTTTGTGAATCTCGAAGTTATAATTCGGGGGGAGGAGGGCAATTGCTTCGTTGATTTCGGGATCTTGAAGGACGGAGGCGGGGATGCTGTTCAAGGCTCTGGGAGGTCTTCGAGGTTGAGCAACTTCATAGAGGATGTTAGCATCAAAAGGCATCATTAGAGAGTCATGAAGGAAGTCTCACACCTTGTATTGAGCTACTGTCCTCAATATTCGCATTCGGATCTGTCTTCCCCGCCGCCTTCTCTGCTGTTCTTCTGCCCACAAATCTTTTCTTTGGCTGCTTCGGTACAGCTGTGGTCTCTCCATTCAAGCTGTCCTCCTCCGTGGGTCCTAGATTCGTAGTTGCTCTGTCTTCCTCCATCTCGTCGAATCAAGTTTGTATATGTAGAATAAAAGGGAATGTGAGTGGGATGGAAAAGTCCATAGGGCTGAAGAACGCTAGACTAGCTTTCCCCGCGTCATGTCCGCCACGATGTACCGGCCATCCCTTCACCATCTCACAACGAGAAGTTCCATGCAACTCTCCAACTTCAACATGTCCTCGCGGTTTACCTGCCTGCGTGTAGCACGCCTCGCCGCCCGTAATTCGCGCCGGAGAACGTACGCCACGACGAACGGAGCTCGGTCCGCTGACACGGTCCGAATCGTGGAAGTTGGGCCGAGAGATGGATTACAGAATGAGAAACAGAGTATACCATTGACAACAAAGATAGAGTTGGTAGAAAGGCTAGCACAAACTGGTCTGCGAACAATTGAGGCCGGATCGTTCGTGTCGCCGAAATGGGTCCCACAGGTAAATTCAGAAAGCAGTAGCTCAGTCTAGGAGCTCACAAAGCGTGCTAATAGCTTCAAAAAGATGGCAAATTCTTCCGAAATACTAGAACACGTTCTGAATTCTACACCAAAATCTCCACATCCAGTAACATACCAATTCCTCCTCCCGAATGTCAAAGGGTTGGACAACTTCCTCTCCGTTTATCAGTCCCCCGGCCAATTTTCAATGCAAGATGCATATCCCACCCCTCCCCCATCCCCGAATGGCGATGATGGCCCGGCCTTAAACACTTCATCCCAAAATCCGAACGAGATGCCTTCAGCAACTTCTGGCGCAGAAGCAATGGGCAATAGGAGGGGGAGCACATCGTCAGGCGCGCCTGAAGTAGAGCTGTCGATTTTCACGGCTGCGACCGAAGCCTTTACCCAGAAAAACACAAACTGTAGCATTGCAGAATCTCTGAAACGCTTCGAACCGATAATGTCTCGCGTGAAGGAACTGGATCTAAACGTACGAGCGTATATCTCCGTTGCTCTAGGTTGCCCATATGAAGGACCGAACGTAGATCCACACAAGGTGGCCAATTTGGCCGTGAGCTTGCTTGAGATGGGGGCTGACGAGATATCCGTGGCCGACACGACTGGCATGGGCACAGCACCTAAGACGGCAGAACTTTTGAAGACGCTGAGTGCAGCAGGCATCGAAAAGAGTGATCTGGCACTGCATTTTCATGATACCTACGGTCAGGCTCTGGTAAACTCTGTAGTGGCGCTTGAGCATGGGATTCGAACATTTGATGCGGCGGTCGGCGGTTTGGGCGGATGTCCTTATAGCCCAGGCGCAACGGGAAACGTTGCTACTGAAGATCTGGTGCACTGCTTTCATAGTTTGGGTGCGAAGACGGGTGTAGATATCGAGAAGCTGTCAGAAATTGGCGAGTGGATATCGAAGGAGCTTGGAAGGGCGAATGACAGTAGGGCTGGAAAAGCCACACTTGCGAGGATACGGAATGCGTCATGAAGTAAACAAATGTAACATGGAGAGCCAATTTGGCTTACTATGGCGGGCTTCCGGGTCATCTACTTGTAAATATTGTGCAGTACAAAATCAGACTATTAGCAGCCCTGCGTAGCTTCCAATTCAGGGAAGAGAGGAGTTAGTTAAGTACGGGGAAAGTATTATGTTTATCTCCATCTAGTTCTCTTTCTCTACACTCCCGCGTCACTCTGCGCGACTTCGCTGGATTCACCGTTCGTTCACGTTCCAAATTCCATCTAGCGGCTTTAGTACTTTCACATTTACTCATTCATTTTTACTTTGACTGCATCATCAATGTCAACACTTGCTTAACCCATTAGCTTGGAACACAACTCAGCCAATCCAGTACGTCGTCAGCGACAAGCATACAATTACCTCTGCCCGTTCAACGGCAACAAAGGAATTAATCGGTAAGTGGCAAACATCTAGCAACCCATGGAGCAGTCCAAATGTATTAAAGATCGAATGTAGCTGCAACTCATTGATCCCAATCATAACGTGGATACTGAAGGAATCCTACTGAAACCGACAATTCATGGCTACCAAGTTGGGCGAGCTCCCGGAGGAGCTTTTCGCTCTCATTGTTAAAGGTCTGGACTGGAAGGATATGGCCAGCTTCAGATTGGCTTGTCGTACCTTTAGCGATAGGATCTTGCCGTATTTCTACCGGAGGCATTTCAGAACAGTATACGTCAACTGCGACCCAGACCACTTGGAGCGGCTTCAAACGATTGCGCAACATCCATTGGCCAAAAACTATGTTCAGGAAATCTACTTGAGCTTAGAGAGCCTGATGGAACGGAATGGTGGAGATTGGACCGCCAAAGATAATCTCTACCAGGACATCGCCCATTTTATCCGATCTGGTACTTTTGCGGTGATGGCAATTCGGTGCTTGAAGACATTGCCGAATTTAGAGACCTTGACCATCGCAGAGTATGACCGGCCTCCCCTTTTGACGGAGAACAAAGAGCTCGCATTGAGACGCTTGTACACTATCGTTGTGAAAGCGGTTCTTTCTGCTGTGGTCATCAATGGAGTTACTCTCAAATCCCTCAAGATTGATTCGAGTCTGAGCCCTCACCATAGGTCCGACGTGGTAGCATTTGGACCTATATCCAGGTTCATGGACTGTTTCACGGCACTCGAAAAGATAGATTTGATTATTGCAGTAGAAAAGCTGAAAGGTACGTGGCTCAAGTGATTGGATGCATTCTTGGTTTAATCTTTTTGATGCAACAGGCTGGCGCCGATCCGCCTCAGTCCTTTACGAATTTCTAGACACAACAACAGACAACCTAACATCACTAAAACTGGGACTCCATGAATCGGATGGAGGTACTGAAGTTTTCAATCAATATGTTGCACATTGCCATTTCTCCAAGCTCGAGAAGCTTCATCTCACCGGCTTTTGGATGGGCGAAACCATTCTATCGAAATTCATACAGCGTTCTTCATCAAAGCTCCGACATCTCGTCCTCACTTATATCACGTTGGAGTCTGGAAGTTGGAAGGGACTTTTCCAGTTCCTTCTCGATGGACTCAATTTGACAGAACTAGAACTGGAGGGACTCAATCAAGGTGAACGTGGGGTTTCGTTCGCTAAAATCAACCTAGACCGACCTATCTCCCTGGAAAGAAACTATGACGGACACGACGAGAACGTTTTCATAGAAATCCGCTTGGTCAAAAATCCCATCTCGTTGGAGCTTTCTACAGAAGATGACGATAATATTCCTGAATGGCTCGCCAAACTTTGGGACTGCTGCGAGCTAGTGGATGAGTGTTGGTATTTCTTCGATGAAGGAAGAGTCTTTGAGTTGGAAGATTGATTGGTGGTTAGCTGATGATCCTGCTCAATCATTCACCGTGGATTACTAAAAGACTGGATCATATAACCTGAGATCATTTAAGTCAAAGTGTTCATAATGGTAATAGTCACCTTTCTCGAATATCGATTCTTTATGAAGTTCCTTAGGCATAGCTTTGAAATGTAATATATGCCCCCATACCAGTCAGGACACTCCCTACCAGTATCAATTCAATTGGCTTTCCAATCAAAAAAGCGTTATTGCATCTTGTTCATAACGTCCCCTCTGAACAGGTGCCGCTAACGTCCAAATGAGGACTAGCGTAATAGTAGTGGTCAACCTCAACTCACCTCTTCGCCTCACCTCCATTTCCACCCTTCGTTTGACGACTACCTCCAAACTCGAGATCCCTGCATGAGACTTGCACTATGAGTATCTTATACCGCTGACGTTACAATTAAATGATTGAGCAGCCATGTCAATGCCGACGCTTTCCAAGCTCCCTGCGGAGCTGTTGGGTCTCATCAGTCAGCAGCTCAATCCGTACGACATCTGGTTCATGCCTCAATACCGCAAGGACTTCACTAATCTTCGCCTCACTTGTCGAGAGATCAATGCAAAAAGTATCTTTCATTTCGGCAAAGCATTCTTCTGTCGCGTGGAGTTAAGTGTCAAACCAAGCGGCCTTGCTAGGTTGCTGAAAATCTCACAACATCCAGAATTCAGAAACAGCATTAGAGAGATCTCGTTGCAGACAAAATCACTTGTTACATGGGAAACAAGTTCAGACGACAACAGGGAAGCTGATTGGTTTTCGGGAATGGGTTTCTTGTCGGCCGGTATGTTCTATATGCATGACGACGTGGATAAATTCGTCTCCAATGGTAGTTGTGGGCATACCTTCAGCCAATGCCTCAAACATCTCTCGAAATTGGAAAGCCTTTCCATCGCCGAACCTGAAGCGTTGTGGGGAATGAAAGCGGCGAATTTTGAGGAAGTCCGAGAACGCTGGTCTGGGATCGTACACATGGCTCTATCAGCTGTCGTTGCAAACAACATCCAACTAAAGGAGCTACAACTAGTCAGAAATGTAGCTTTACGTTGTCCTGCGTCAATATCATCTCTTGGTGCGGTTGCTGGTAAGGAAGCACAGTTCGCTTCGCTCCAGAAATTGCACGTTGAGCTTTTCACCATGGACAATGAAGAAGGTAGAGAGTAAATCACATAAACTTTAAGCTTGTGCTCTAACATTTCCTTAAATAGGACCTTCGCCCGCTGCTGGCGCCATTCTCAGAAAGCTTATCACTTCGGCAAAGTTTTTGGCATCAATGAGTTTGACGCTAGACGATTCAAGTGGCTCAATGAAGATCTTCACCGTCATCAGCTCAGTTAGCTTATGTGCCCTCCGTAGTCTATTCCTATCCCATATACTCACCTCGTCGACGTCCCTCGCCAAATTTTTAAGCGGTAGTCAGTCGACCATCCGACAGTTAGACCTTAGCGATATACGCCTCGTCAAAGGAGAATGGCAGGCTATTTGGACCTTGCTTCGCGATCGAATGGACTTGAGAAGCATATCTTTCTGGAATCTAAATGAGGATACCCAGGGCATCTCCTTTGCTCAAATTAACGCGGAGCGCCCGCAAGTGGATTGCTTAGGTAGTTGCCAGCTCGCTGAAGACGATGAAGACGATGAAGAACAAAGTCTGCTCGATGACAACGATGATTATGTTCATATTTATCGACCAAACTCTCTGGATTCACTTCGACTTTCATACGAGGATGGAGATCATATCTACGACTGGCTTACAGAAACTATCAATCGCTATGAAATGACGGATCAATGGGATACCGAGGTACTTTGACAAGATGGCAAGAGTACATCTCATCTCAGGCTATCTGGGGACATCAAGGGATCGAATTGGATGACTCATCTCTCCCCGTTTTACTTACTCTGTCCTCACCACAGAGTTTTCACTAGACTCTTGTTTTTGAAGATGGGTCACACGGCCTCGAACAGAATTCCCTTTACGAATGAAATCAATCATTGACAACAGCCATTGAAAAATTTGTGAAGGATCCAATTTCTAGATCTTCACGAGGCTAGTTGGTGGTGATACAAGCTCGCCCGATACTGGATTTGCTTTGAATGAAGTAAAAGAACCCGGCTTTCTTTGCGTACGAGTGTGGTTTCTTTGAGAAAATGTTGGTTCAAAAAAACAGCCACGGCAATTTTCAACTTTCAATTTGTTACGGTATTTCCTTGGGATTCTTAGTGACTTTCTAACACTCTCACTTCCACTTTCGTTGTTCTGCCTTGCCACTACCCACTTACTACTTCTTCCCATCTCCAGCGCTTTCTTTTGGTGCAAGGCTCAGTTTGACGCATTTCTTTACACCCGCAAACCGAAAGTCGAGAGTGCAAAGCATTGACGAAACAAATATCAAAATAGTATGTGATTTTAATTCACGGCCGAAACAAACGCCTATCTCTCATCCGAACATATGCGCACGATCATTAGCTCATGGAAACTCTTGGGTGAAGTGAAGGTCAGCTCAGCGGGATTTCATGAGCTGCAAAACATGTGTTAGTTAATGGGTTCCAGAGACGCATACTCATACTTCTTATGGAGCCGTTGAGTAGCTGGAGGCCTTTGATTCAGAGAAGACACTAGCTTTCTCTGGCATGGATGGACCGATCGCCGGCTAGAAAGTGGAGTGGTGGTCCGACTTCATTGAAGGTGTCGCCGGTTTGCTTTTTTTTAAAAATGGTAGATTTCATAGGGTCAAATTTCAACGTCTTGCGAATCTCACAGTTCTTGGGTGCCTTGCTATATACACTCTCCCGACGTCCAGTATTATGAAACTTGCCTTATCTCGGCTTGCAGCTGGTGCTCAAAAAGTCAAGGTCTGTATCAAAATCTATCTAAAAAAATGGCATGAAGTGAGGTATCAATTCCGATCGCTACAATGATGAGGAAAACCCCGATATGCAGGTTCTCGTGGTACCTCATAGAATGCTCCCACATCACTCTTTCACCGCCAAATGTTCTATCCTCATTCAGACTAGCGCGTTTATAGTGCTTCACCTGCACTCTTACATTATCTCGTTAGCTCAGCTAGTCCAACATCCTACCAAGAATTTGATATCTGGCTTAAGCTTCTGGTCGAAGTGGAAGCTACACAGCGAGGTAAGACACTCATTTCATATCAAGCCAAGGCTACTTTGACACGCCCTAACCTGACTACAGCCCCCGCTCCAAGCTCTATCTCACTTTTGAGCATCAGCACAAGATGGCCGTTGATACCCGGCTATCACTTTCAGATCTACCAGCTGAACTTCTAGGTTCTGTCACCGACTGTCTCTATCTTCCAGACTTCAGAGCCCTCCGCCTAGTA
Organism: Hysterium pulicare CBS 123377; assembly: GCA_000467715.1. Lineage (NCBI taxonomy): Eukaryota > Fungi > Ascomycota > Dothideomycetes > Hysteriales > Hysteriaceae > Hysterium > Hysterium pulicare. The sequence goes on from AJFK01001090.1 coordinate 378,825, forward strand.
TCCCGCGATCTCAATTCCAAGAGTTTGTACTATTTCAGCTTCCGATTCTTCACCCAAATCACCGTTCAAGTCCGCCCAAGCGGCCTCGACAAAGCGATTCAAATCAGTAGACATCCGGCATTTGGACATAGAATTCAATCTGTGGAATTGGTTCCGGATGCTATATCCATCAAAAATTTCTCTGAATTTGTCATTAGGGGAGGCAAATTTGAGACTCTAATCGGTCAACTTTTGACCTGTTTGGTAAATATAGAGTCAATCAATATCATCGAACCATACCACGAGACAGATAGAGTAGAGGCTGTGGAAGGCACGGGAGTATTTGGCGCCCGGTGGGAAGACATGATTCGTACAGTTCTCCTAGCTCTCGCCAGAAGCCGTGTTCCCTTGAAACTACTTATGGTGGGAGGGAGTCACCACACTTTGATTTCACCACGCGTCTCAGTTTTCGAGCCTATCTACGAGCGACCAGAGCATTTCTCGTCACTTCACGCCTTGAAACTTTGTTTTCGCATAGAAGAGGAAAAACGTAAGCTATATCTTGTTCACATTTGGAAATTCTAGCATACTGAACTTGGCAGTGTCCGGCCACTGGTTTGAAATCGCTCAAGACCTTCAGTATCTCCTCGCCTGCGTGAAAGACCTGATCATCCTGTCTTTGATAGTCCACGCATCTAACCAGAGCATGGAAGTTGCTACGGTCGAATTCGGACTTCTTGTGAAAGGCTTTGATCTGAATTATCCACGCCATATATATCTGCACAATTGCGCCTTCGTCGAGACAGACCTCATCGCTTTTCTCGACGCCTCTAGGAAGAGGCTTCGTAACCTGGAGCTCAGCTGCATAACTCTCTCCTCTGGTGCTTGGACAAATGTGTTCCAGTTTCTTCGAGATGAGATGGATCTTGCTGAAGTAAGACTGGAAAGTTTAAACGATCAAGATGGGGGGATTTGCCTCGCAGAAGTGCATAGAGAACGTCCGATTACGCGTTCTCTTGAGACTTGGACAGGCGATTTCGATGATCCTGATGATCCTGACGTGGAACCTTTACGTGATTACGTTGTTGTCTTACAGGACTATTCGGTGACGGGAACCACTATATCTACTGAGGAGGCTGACGACGACATGTACGAAGTGCTCACTTCGCTGCTTACCGACTGCGTACCAATGGCACCTCACCATAACGATTGGTTGCCCCCATCCTCCGAACTACATGCATCCGTGGATATATTATGGAGCTTTATCCGCGTTCCAAATCAATAGTAGGAGTAAAATTCGGATAACCTAATGAAGGTGCTGGTTGCGGGCTTTGGAGAAATCTCTGTCGACCACAACAACCATCAAAGTAAAATCAGAGAATACTTGATTACCTAGAACCAGAGTTGGAGCTACTGCAAGTATTTTTGGGCATGCGGCCATATTCAAGTGGTTCTGAATAAGACCATTTCCTGCGTTCATGTCAGTGGAACTTTTTGTGACTCATGGAAACTCTATGCCCGTCACTGCTGGTTTGATGCCGCTACTCCATAGATAAGTTGAACTCCATTAAAGTCATCAAAGTAAACTGCCTACTTGAACTTTTTACCCAGAAAGTAATGTGGTCACTATCTCTTCTTCTGAATGGCTGAAAAGAGTCGCACTATTAAGGCTATTGATATTCCACCGACGGTTCTCCAAAATCATTCACTGCCAGGGAAACAGAAATCTAGACCGACGCTCTGTTCATTTTTAGATCAGGTTCCGTGAACCACTAATAATGCTCACTGTGAAAGCATATCTTTGCATCCTACAGCGCGGACCAAATCCTCCTCACAGTTAAATCATGTATGCGCCAAGTTTGAACCTTCCTACGGAGCTCTTGGCCTCATCACTGAGCATCTCGAAACCGACAAGTTCAAGGCCCTTCGAAACACTTGCCATGAAGTGGTTCAGATTAAATGAAAGCTATTGAAGGAGTACCTATCGATCTAATGACACTGCTTCGTTAGTGGTCAATGTTTGCTGGGCAGCTTTATCTGCGGTTTTCAGCGCGAACCTTTGATTGCGAGGCCTTGGTTCAAGAGGGGGCGGGCTACCTAGATCGAAACGCGCTTTACCAATTCGTTGCCGAACTTAAATGCCAGAAACCGCAGGCCAGAGATTATGCGTTCGGCAACTGCCAGTTTGATACATTCCCGAAGAACACATCTGTGTCTTCCATCTCGGGGGCTGTCATAAGGAGCTTAGGAATTCGATTGATGAAGGGGGTGTTATAGAAGAAACGGTTGCTGAGATCCTCGCCCGTAGCTCTTATCACAACTCATCACAGCGGGAGGGGGTTTGAATGCGATTTGGAAAGGTAGTTTTGCAGCTCTTTACAACACAGTCTACTGTCCTTGCCACATGTTCAGAAAGAAGGGCCAGGTGAAGCTGATCAATGAATGGGTATGGAGTCCTAAGCGTCCAAGTTCTACATATAAAAGATGTAAATCTAGAACTGAGTTCACATGTATTTCTCCTCTTTTAAACAATCACATAAATAATAGAGTGGATAAGGTGACGATCGTACCTTCACACAGATATGCTTTCACGTGAATGCTGTGACTGATCGGAAGTGATAGCAAAGTGAAGTGGCTGGAAGTACTAGGCTCAAATCGGCTTAGCAGGCCAAGTCGGCAATTCTTCTTTGACGAGTTGCTTCGACTCCTCTTCTTTCAACACAATTTCAACCCACCTCATCCTTTCGAACACTCTCGATCAACTAATACTGTAACAGCTGTTTCGCTGCCTTCAACCACGACTTTTGCCAGGGATAACTTACTCTTGTGTCTTCGTTACAACATTTCCCTCCAGGCACCATGTCTGGCACTCCAGACCTTTCAGCTATTCTCGCGGCGCTATGTATGTGTCGCGTCCACAACACAAGGAAATAAGGCTAACGTATTTCTCCAACAGCTGCGCAGCGAAGCACACCTTCTCAAGCACCACAACAACAGCCTCCGACACATGCTGGTATTCCTCAAGCTTACCCAGGTGCCATACAAAACCCCACGCCACCTGCTGGGATTCCTGGTTATTCTCTTCCGCAGCCTACAAACTCGGGCAATCTTGACCTGGCCTCAATCAGGCCCATAAACTCAGGTTCTGTGAGCCTTCAAGATGCGCTTGCAAAAGCCCGAAGTTATGCGGCAGAGAAGGGTATCGCTTACGACTCAGGAAGAAGCAGTACAGGTATGTATTCAATCACCCAACAGACGTTCCCACTGAGGACAGTCTTTAACTTTCGAAGGCCCGCCTGGCAGAGGCTCCTATATGCGTTCCCGCTCACGTTCACGATCTCCACCACGGCGAGACAACAATCGCGACAGTTATAATCCATATCGAGATGAGCGGCGAGAAGATCCGCGTCGTGGTGGAACAGGTTATGGTAGAGAGCGATCTCGCTCACCACCTCGGGGACGTAATACATTTTCTCCTCCTAGAGCATACGGAGCGCGTGATCGTTCCCCACCATCCCATGATAATTCTGAGATAATTATGATTGACGCCTCTCTCGTTGGTCTAGTGATTGGTCGTCAAGGTGAAAATCTTCGTCGAATTGAAGAAGACACTGGTACTAGAATCCAATTCATGACTGGTCCTGAATCTACCGGACCACAACGTCAATGCAGAATCACTGGCAACCCACGTGCTCGTATGGATGCAAAGAGAGAAATCAACAGGATCATTGAAGAGAATGGTGGCAACCCTGCACGTGAACAAGGTCGAGGCAGCTCGTCTCGACCAGTTGTCAAAGCCGTGAGTGCGGGTCATCAACCTGCCCTTCGTGAAGGTGAAGACAGCGTTCAAATCATGGTGCCTGACCGTACTGTTGGACTCATTATTGGACGTGGTGGCGAAACTATTCGTGATCTCCAGGAACGAAGTGGATGCCATGTCAACATCGTTGGCGAAAATAAGAGTGTCAATGGATTACGCCCGGTCAACCTTATCGGAACCCCCCAAGCCGCTGCCAGAGCCAAAGAACTCATCCTGGAAATCGTTGACAGTGACACTAAGGCCGGTCCGAAAGCGGCACAGCCGGAGCCAAGCCGACGTGATAACTATGACTCCTTTGGGGGTGCTGGCGGCAACAAAAGCACTGACAAAATCATGGTCCCTTCAGATGCAGTGGGCATGATTATTGGGAAAGGTTTGCAGCTTCTTTTGTTCCACAGTGAAATGTACGAAGTTGCTGAGACTAATCTTCTATAGGCGGAGAGACCATCAAGGAGATGCAGAATACGACTGGGTGCAAGATAAATGTTTCCCAAGCGTCGGGCGCCGACATCGAGCGCGAAATTGGTCTTGTTGGGACTCGACAAGCCATTGATGAGGCTAAGAAGGCCATCTGGGACAAGGTCGACTCCGTTGTATGTATTTGCATTCGGCAACCAATGGGCTCACACACTAACTTGCAGCAGAAGGAGAAGAACGGTAGTGGCTATGGTGGGAACAGAAAAGCTGGGGGGCGCGACAACGGCAACTATAGTGACCCCTACTCACAACAGCAACAACAGTCGTCCTATGGGCAACCGCAAGGTGCGAGTCAGAATCTGCCACAAGCGCAGCCGAATGCACCGGCCCAAGCAGATGACCCATATGCTATTTATGGTGGTTATCAGAACTATCTGGCAATGTGGTATACTTCTGTCGCGGCCCAACAACAGCAACAACAAGCGGGCCAAGGTGAGCAGAGACCGCCAGGAGCTGCATAGACGACAGCTTGATGTGTCCGCCGTGACGTTGATGCGCATTCTGCTGAGACCTCTTTGTGGATTGATGCATGCATGCATGACCGATGTTCTTGCGATTTCCACTTGCGTGGCTTGACATACTCTCCCGGACTGCTTTCGACTTCTCTGACTTACCGCGGACTCCTAATCTCCGAAACCCTTCTTGACTTGTGGTTGAATCTCTTCTGATTGCACACCGTCATGCTTAATCTTGAATTTTCATGGATCATTTGTCGATGACGCCGAATATTGAATACCGGACGGAACCCAATCTCCTCAGCTCCCTGACACTCTCTTGACTGGCTTTGAGACTTTATTCTTGGATGACATGAATGGTTCACGTGGCATCGGTGACAATTATCCAGCCAACACTTGTGTCGCAACGAACTTGAGCTCCACTCCACTCTTACAAGTCGAATTGCGGAATTAAGACCTCACGGAACGAACAGCACCATTCCTCAATGCAATGGTGAGATCAACAAGCAAAAGTTTTATGCCTTCTATGTTTATATCTTGATCCGGGCGGTGGATTACCTACTTCAAAAGGGCGGGATTCTTCTTTTCGAGCGGTTAGGGATTAGCGCCGCTGTTGTTGTTTAGTACCTATGCCCTGCATCTTCCCAGGTTTTTCGCGGCACAGAACGAGTAATAGTATCAGAATTCCATTGCACTTCAATTTAATATGCACCTACTGCTCAGTAGACGAATGGCCATGTTTAGGTCGTGTGACAAACCATCTTCTTCATTGGAATCGGAGACGGGCGCTTGTCCTTGGAATTTGGAAGCTACATGAGACTATGTTCTAATGCAACGCCAGTTGACTTCTGGTGTTGGCCGAAATATCTATAAGATCCCGTGACTCGAGTCCAAATAACGTTTACCGCCGTGGGGGATCGGTCTTTGATCTGCCCCTCATCGATCGTCGAGTGACGGCCATCGCCGGCCTCCATCCTCATCCAACCCGTGAACAGGTGGGCGCCGCGCGGAGACTTGGGCTGAGATAAGGCCCAGCAGCGGCATTTGTCTTTTCTCTTATTCGTTCGATCTGTCGTTTTACTTTTCCTAAACCGACGCTTGTTTGCAGTTAGTCCGCCACTACTGTGATAGATATACCCTTCCTCCCTTGCCCCACTCCCTTTCTAAGCTTCAAAGCTATCTGCCTTTCTCCATTCCCTTGACAAGGCTCTTCGTCGCCGAGTAGAACTATTTTGGTTGCCTTCTGTATGCTACTATCACAATGGCACCTGGCCTTGTAGAGCCGGCCGTTCCCATCGAATACACGCGATCCTTGTCTGCTACTACCGAAACCTACGATGATACCCTTCGTTTCTATCTCAATGGCACCAAGGTTGTTTTAGATAATGCCGATCCAGAGGTGACACTCCTGGAATATCTTAGAGGCATTGGCCTGACTGGCACGAAATTGGGCTGCGCCGAAGGTGGTTGCGGAGCTTGCACAGTTGTATGTTGCCACCGCAAAAGTCGAGTATGTACTGATACTGACTTCGGATCAGGTCATATCCCAATATAATCCTACCACGAAGCAAATATACCATGCTTCAGTCAATGCTTGCCTAGCGCCGCTGGTCAGTGTCGATGGCAAGCATGTAATCACAGTTGAAGGCATTGGAAATGTGAAACAACCGCATCCAGCGCAAGAGCGAATAGCTAAGAGCAATGGAAGTCAATGCGGCTTTTGCACCCCAGGAATAGTAATGGTAGGTGGACCAGTCTAGTACAGTCTCCGGTACCTGACGCGTATTCTACAGAGCCTCTATGCCCTTCTCCGGAATTCATCTAATCCTACCGAACATGACGTTGAAGAAGCTTTTGACGGAAATCTTTGTCGATGCACGGGATACAGGCCAATACTGGATGCCGCGCAGACTTTCAGTGCAGGGAAAGCATGTGGAAAGTCAACAGCAAATGGAGGCAGTGGATGCTGCATGGAGAACGGTAATGGCGGTGGATGTTGCAAGAGTGGCGTGGATGGAGATAATGAGCCCATCAAAAAGTTTACACCTCCGGGGTTCATTGAATACAAGCCAAATACCGAACTTATTTTCCCTCCTGCTCTCCGGAAACACGATTTCAAACCGCTGGCATTTGGAAGTAAGCGCAAGAGGTGGTACCGTCCAGTCACATTGCAGCAGTTGCTCGAGATCAAGAGCGTCTATCCATCCGCGAAGGTCATTGGAGGAAGCACAGAAACTCAAATTGAGATCAAGTTCAAAGCAATGAACTACAGTGTATCTGTCTTTGTTGGCGATATTGCTGAGCTCAGACAGTATTCTTTTGAGGACGAATATATGGAGATTGGAGGCAATGTCATTCTCACCGATCTTGAGGGTATCTGCAGGGAAGCTCTGAAGCACTACGGAGAAGTACGAGGGCAACCCTTCGCAACAATACTCAAACAAATTCGATACTTTGCGGGGAGACAGATCCGGAATGTCGGCACACCCGCAGGGAATCTCGCCACAGCCTCTCCAATCTCCGATCTGAACCCTGTCTTCGTCGCGTCAAATGCTACACTAGTTGCCAAATCCCTAGAGAAGACTACAGAGATTCCTATGGCCGAATTCTTCAAAGGCTACCGTGCCACTGCTCTCCCCCCAGATGCAGTTATAGCGAGCTTGCGCGTCCCAGTCGCAAAAGAAAAGGGAGAGTACATGCGCGCATATAAGCAAGCAAAGAGGAAGGACGATGATATCGCTATCGTCAACGCAGCTCTACGAGTAACTCTCGATGAGGCATATACGGTCGAGAGTTGTAACCTCGTCTACGGTGGCATGGCTCCAATCACTATCCCGGCGAAGAAGGCCGAAGCAGCCCTTCAGGGCAAGAAAATCACTGATCCCGCGACTTTAGAGGAAGTGATGAATGCTTTAGAAGAAGACTTCGACCTTAGATTCGGAGTACCTGGTGGCATGGCGACATACCGCAAGTCACTGGCTCTGGGTTTCTTCTATAAATTCTACCATGAAGTTCTTTCCGAGATCAAGGCTGAGGAAGACGTCGAGATTGATTCCCAAGCTATTGGGGAGATTGAACGCATCATTTCCACCGGGGAGAAGGATCATGCCGCCTCAATGGCGTATACTCAGAAAATCCTTGGCTCCGAACGACCGCACGTTGCTGCTATGAAACAATGTACCGGAGAAGCGCAATACACCGATGATATCCCCGTGCAGAAAAACGAGCTGTACGGCTGCATGGTCTTGTCAACTAAAGCACACGCCAAACTTCTTAGTGTTGATCCTTCGCCAGCACTCGATTTGCCGGGTGTTGTAGACTGGGTTGACCATCGTGATGTTGCGTCTCCTGAAGCTAACTGGTGGGGAGCACCATGCTGCGATGAGGTCTTCTTTGCCGTCGACGAAGTCTTCACTGCTGGTCAGCCTATTGGTATGATCATGGCGGATACCGCGAAACGCGCGGAAGCGGCGGCTCGAGCTGTCAAAGTTGAATATGAGGAACTGCCAGCTATCTTCACTATTGAGGAAGCTATCGAGAAAGAGAGTTACTTCAGTCACTTCCGCCACATCATTGACGGAGATACCGAGAAAGCATTCGCCGAAGCGGATCACGTATTCTCTGGTATCGCACGGATGGGAGGTCAAGAACATTTCTATCTTGAGACTCAAGCCTGTCTGGCAGTGCCAAAGCCAGAAGACGGAGAGATGGAAATTTTCAGCAGCACTCAAAACCCTGCAGAGACGCAAGCCTACGTTTCCAAGGTCACCGGAGTAGCAGCAAACAAGATTCTCACACGAGTCAAGCGTATGGGCGGTGGTTTTGGGGGCAAAGAAACCCGCTCCATTCAGCTCGCGGGCATTTGTTCCGTCGCAGCAAAGAAGACTCGTCGCCCAGTGCGATGCATGCTTAATCGCGACGAAGACATCATGACTTCTGGCCAACGGCATCCGTTCTTAGCGAGCTGGAAGGTCGCTGTCAATAAGGATGGCAGGCTTCAAGCACTAGACGCCGATGTCATCTGCAATGGCGGATGGAGTCAAGATCTTAGTGGTGCCGTCGTTGAGAGATCTCTGTCTCACATCGATGGGGTCTACAATATCCCTAATGTTCACGTACGAGGAAGGATAGCAAAGACTAACACTGTTTCCAACACCGCCTTTCGTGGCTTTGGTGGGCCCCAGGGGATGTTTATTGCCGAAACGTATATGGAGGAAGTCGCGGATCATCTCAAAATCCCAGTTGAGAAGCTCCGTGAAATCAACATGTACACACCCGAGCGTGGAATGAAGACACACTTCAACCAGGAAATCAGGGACTGGTACGTTCCACTCATGTACCAGCAAGTGCAAGATGAATCAGATTATTGTCAACGCCGACAAGCAGTGGACGAGTGGAACAAAACGCATAAATGGAACAAGCGTGGTTTAGCCATCATTCCGACCAAATTCGGTATTTCATTCACAGCACTCTTCCTCAACCAGGCCGGCGCACTCGTTCACATATACCATGATGGTTCGGTATTGGTCGCGCACGGCGGGACAGAGATGGGTCAAGGTCTCCACACGAAGATGACCATGATCGCTGCCGAAGCCCTCAAAGTCCCGCAAGAAAATGTCTATATTTCAGAGACCGCAACCAACACTGTCGCCAATTCATCCTCAACCGCTGCATCTGCCTCCTCTGATCTCAACGGCTATGCTATCTGGAATGCGTGTGCGCAGCTAAATGAGCGTCTTGCGCCGATTCGCGAGAGACTCGGCCCGGATGCTACTATGAAGGAGATCGCTCATGCTGCCTACTTCGACCGTATCAACCTATCTGCGAATGGCTTCTACCGAACTCCAGATATTGGTTACGTTTGGGGTCCTAACACGGGTCAGATGTTCTACTACTTCACTCAAGGTGTCGCAGCCGCCGAAGTCGAGATTGATACCTTGACTGGCGACTGGACATGTTTACGAGCAGATATCAAGATGGATGTCGGACGTTCCATCAACCCTTCCATCGACTACGGTCAAATTGAGGGAGCCTTCGTTCAAGGTCAAGGATTGTTCACTACAGAAGAGATGCTTTGGCATAGAGCCAGCGGACAGATCTTCACAAGAGGACCAGGCGCATACAAGATCCCCGGCTTTAGGGATATCCCTCAGGTGTTCAACGTCAGTTTACTCAAGGATGTGGAATGGGAAAATCTAAGAACCATTCAGCGGAGTAGAGGTGTTGGTATGCATTTCTCCTTCTATTTCCCCTCGAACCACTCAAGGACATGGCTAATCTCGATCTATGCAGGCGAACCACCCCTCTTCATGGGCTCCGCCGTCTTCTTCGCCATCCGCGACGCCCTCAAAGCTGCCAGAAAGGAATTCGGCGAAGAAGAAGTGCTGAAGCTGCAGAGTCCTGCTACCCCCGAGAGAATCAGAGTCTCGTGTGCCGATCCGATTATCAAACGAGCGCATGTTGCGCCTAGGGAGGGCGAGAAGAGTTTCTTTGTTTCAATTTAGAATGGGTATGAGATTGGGAGGCCAAGATTGTATCTGGAGGTTTTGTGTCATGATACCAAACGTGCGATGTCGGGAAAATAGAGGGTTATGAGGGTTGGTGGGATGGATAGAGGAATCTGTCATTACTGGAGGATTTGAGTGTATTGTATTAAATACTGAATATTATGGCCGCTAGTTTGATGCGTGCTTTACGTTAACATTTTCTATTCTTGTGCCCAGTTATGCTATCCGCGGAAGTTCCTTTGTCATCGGTAATAAAAGACATCTGCGACTCATTAAGAAAGAAGGGTTGCCAAACATGTGTACTGAAAGGGCTATGCATTGGTTGATGGGTGCGCCACGAAGCTATGTTCACTGCAAGGCTCGGTTGAACATGCAATATGATCTGGCTTGGGGTCGAAGCTGAGCTGTTCTTGCAAACAATCAACCTTCTTGCTGCAGTCGCGTTAACGTTCTAAGAGATGCTCGGCTTTGTACAAAGGTGTTAAATGACCTGCTTCAGTCAGAAACCTGAGGCTATCTTGTGCTTGGTAATCTTAAGTATCGTCTATCTAGAGCACGTGTGAAGAAGAGTTTCGAGACACAAGTAGAAGTAAAATGTTTGTCGGATTGTGCGCTGGGGAAAGAAAGCCTTCCCACCTCAATTTGGCCGAGACGCACGGACCGTTGAAAGATTGGGTTGAACCTGCCCAGCAGCATCAACGGTTCCCAAAGAACTTCAGTACATCGTAACGAAGAGCGTCATTAGGACTGAGAAGAATGTACATGACATCCAGCACCGACCTCCCCTCCCTCGCTCCCTCCCTCACTCACAACCTCTCTTCCTCAACCCCACGGCCAAGCCGCAAGAATCAACGAAAAGATCAAAAAAGCTCAAAGCGAAAAATTCCTTGCCGATCCGAAGACCAACAAGAGCAGTCAAATAGTTGTAGTTTTCAACTAGCAAAAACACGATCTCGGACGAATCCTCACTGATACGCGTATGCCCTTGCACTTAGATGAAGAGAAAAAGAAGAGGGAAGTTGGGGGGGAAGCGTTTCTTATATAGGCGTTGAGAAGGGGTGCCAAGGCGCTAGAGGAGTCAGAGGGCTTGGCGGTCTGGCGGTTGCCTAGTTGGAGGGCACGTGAGAGGGTGCGTGCGGGCTGAAGGGAGTTTGGTAGAGCTCAACCACACGTAAGCGGTGATTATATGTACGATATAACGGTGTTTCTTTGATTTATTTTCTAATTCTTGTTTCTTTATTTTTGGTCCTCTGGGTTTTGGTACGCTATCGTCACTGTTGACGGCGACAGAAGTCCGTATGGGTCGACCACTATCTCTGGGTCTACCTCAGAGTCACTCCGTTGCCTCAACGCGCACCTGGCGCAAGTTGAAATGCGCTGCTCGATCGATCTTCTCTTTCAACACTCCCCAATACCACAACCGAAGGTAAATGCAGGTTCATTTGGTATTATACAACTTGAAGACAGCCAACTTCTATTGCGCAAGCCTATCTTATTCAGCATCTTCCGAAATATTAACAGGTTTTCAAAACGAACCGCCTGTCCATCCTCCGGTCTAGCAAAAGACCTCAAACAGCCAAGCCTTCTTCGTCCACAGTCTCCACACTTCCAGTAACAGCTCCATAAACCCTAACCGGGACTTGCACCTCAAAGCTCTCAGCAGGTAATCTCTCCACTGCAGCAAGAATGACACCTCTATCATCACTCGAAATCTCTTCCAATAAATCTTCCCATCCGGTTTCCTCCCCCTCCTCATTTGTCAGCCTTGGCGTGATGAACTCAATTCGTAATTTCCATTCCAGACTGACACCACTGGTGATGAATTCCGGCGTCGCATTCGGGGGTATGGTGGGCGAAAATGATAACCGCTGCGCAAAGAGCGCATTCTCAGCAAACGAGGTGTGCCCTTTCCTCGTCACGCGATAGATACTAGCGTTCGACCTCAGCGCTATTGCCGGATCGACTTTCTCGGAGGTTTCGAGAGAGACGTGGACAGAGTAGCAGGGGATGTCGGCATTTGTGAAATCAATGACTGCAGAGATGGTCTCGCCTAATCGATAGGCCGGTCGAGCAAGCATAATGACTGCGACACGACGACCGCTGCGCGCAATCTCGAATCTGTTGGCGCTCTGGTTGGAAGCACCTGTGACGTTGCTCCGGAGGATAGCTAGATCGATGGCTTCTTTCATTGTTTGTGGCTCTTCAGCACTTGGGAGACGGCCAGGGACAGTGTCGGTAGGAGATAAAAGGCCCATGCTGGAGTTCTGGCGGGGTTTATCGAGGAGATGATCCACATAATCGAGGAAGTCCGAGAGGCTAGAATCATTATCTTTTGAGCCTCTCAGAGGCCTTTTGCCAGGGGAACCGTTAGGTAATTGTTCATTCGCGTCTAACATCGATGTTCTGGCTTGGTCCCGTAGAATTATGTAGGGTGACATAAGGTCATGACCGAGCATTTCACCATGACCTACATGCAGCATTAGTACTTGAACATCAAAGCGTAGAGAAAGGGCTCACTGTTGACGCTGCCGAACACACGGAATGGCACATCAACGTGCTTAACCTGTCGATCCCTGGCGGAGCCAGGTCGTTGGGTGCCAATAGTCAGATGATATGCAACTTTCATGGATCTTCCTTTATGTGTCGGCGGTAATCCTCTTGGTAGTGTAAAGCTATACGTATAACTTCTGCTCTCCCCTGGCGCCAGTCGAAGATCGACAAACAGAATCGATTGTGGTGTAGTAATTAATGGTACGGTTTTAGAGCTGGCGATGCCCCTCATTTCCCTTATGCTTGACGGTTCTGATGTGCCGAGAAGTCCACCTATAGACTCCCCAATATTCCCCCAGCCCAATGCGCCGAACAGTCCGCTCTCGCGTTTCGTTCTTTCGACACCGACTACACCTCCTCCACCTTGGCCCCCTACGACACCCTTCCGCTTGACTTCTTCGAATGGCGCCTGGTTTATTAAAGAACCGTCCAGAGTAAATGAGCCCATTATTTGTGCATAACCCATCATAAGAGTTTCCGGAGCTTTCTGCTGGTTCGACCCACCGAAATGAGAACCACGGCGTTGATGTGTAGGTCGCGGCAGTAACCGAGCAGATGGTTGTGCCAAGTACTCTGATACAAGCGTTTCAGTTGAGTTATTGCTCATAGAATAGAACTCTCCACTGCTTCTCGGTGTTCCATTCATGCTCGATCCCGCAAGTATCCGAGGTATAGGTGAAGGGATTTCGATATTCGGCGGAGGCTCCTCAGATGGTTTAGGGGAGTTACCACGAAGCTGTGTAGTTCTTGTTTGTGGGTTAGCGGTGATAGTGGAATTTTGGCCATTGATGGATGGTTCATTAGGTTGGGGTGGTGCTGCAGGAAATTTGAAACTTTGTGAGAATGACCCCGAAGGCTTCCTGTTCATAGTTGGAAGAGCCGGCGTGCTAGGCGCCGTAGCTATGCCAGGCCTCCGGCGCGAAGGCCGCACTGGAAGAGGAAATTCATTCGAGGGTTCGTGGATAGCGGGAGGGGAAGTTGAGCTTATTAGCGGAGAAGGTTGTGTGGAAGAGCGATAGCTTGGCGATCCAACTGTATAAACGTCAGTTTGCTACACATCCATACCGTATATTGGCATACCTGAGAAGGTACCAGATCTACCCGGCATTACTTGTAGACTGGCCGATCTACCATGTCCTCGCGCTGGCCTCCTAGGCGGAGGTCCAGATGTGGTCCGATCATGGCTGTTGTCAGCAGCTGAATCGGTCCCTATAGACATTATCGACAAAGATCTTCCGTGTCCCTGTCCCGGCACAGCGCTTCCATTATAACCTCCACCGACCTGTACAGGAGAACGACGACCACCAGTAATGGATGGAGTATTCAGTGACAATGTTGGTTTGTGTCCGCGAAGATGCGGAGGAGGCATTTGAGAGCCATATGAAGAGTTTCTCGATATAGAAGGTCTTGTAGTAACGGAGTGGACAGGAGGGAGCTTGCGTTGTCGGTCTCCCCCGGTGGGGAAACCATTCTGCTTGTGGCGTATTGGGGACCTGTCTGGTCCACGAGGAGGAGCAACGTTCTTAAATGTTATTGTACATTCAACGTCCTCGCCAGCGAACACGGTAGATTCCTTCCATTGGACGAATACCCGGATGTTCGAGGACATGGTAGGGATATCTGACGTAGCGGGCGCTCGTCGCAAAAAGAGCGCTGGCCGTTCATGGATGGGGTCGCACTTTTGTGACTTTCTTGCTCGACATAATCACTGCCAAACATGCATTGTTGAATGGAATAAGCAGGTCTCGAGCCAAGAGTTCAGAACGGAGGGTTTCTTTTAGAAAGAAGAGTTGATTACATGTGCAGAGCTCGACGTATGAGAAGGGCCTCGGAGACCGGGATTTCAAAATTCCGACTTGATGTCACGTGGGATGATCCCGTCCGTGTAGGTATCTCCTATTTTTTTTCCAGTTCTCTACACTTCCATATACTTGCTTCTTGAGCTCGATTCTTACGTTTTCCCTGGCCAATTCAGCGCCGAGAACATGTCACAAAGCATAAAGTCTCATCATTACTTGTCATGACTTTCTACTTAAGTTGCACTATTTCTTTTCAGGCGTGTTTTCCGTATACTTCGTCAGCTTGAAAGGCCAAGAAACACAAGATACTCTTCAGGGCAATTCTAGCGGCTCTATCCATGATCAAGTCCGCTTGGAAAAAGTTAGCTGTACGCTAAAGATATTGCTCCTGAACTATTAAAACTGGGAGGTGAATTAAGAGAGCCCCATACCCACGACTCACGGCAACGAAAGCAATCTTATACTTAGCATAGAGACGAATTAAGCTATTTGAAAGGATGGAAACGAGACAGATGAATGTTGACAGAAGACCGGAAAGTATAAGTTGCGCCTCCATCCAAGCCTCTGTATACCTCAACCATGCGGGAGCACGGGGGACTGTGTTCGGTGGCTCACATTCATCAACATATAATAGGAGCATCTAACGGGTGTATTCTCTAGGATTGTCTACTCCACAACAGTGAACACCACCTCATCGCTTCCCTCTTGGGGCCTGACTTCCAACCCGCCCTCCTCCGACGCTAACTGAGCCAGGTGACTAGTTCCAAATCGTCCTGTCCTCCCCTCATGCTGCATTTCAGCATTCATTACTTCCTGCCTCTCTTCAACAATCTCCATCAACTCTTCCATTTCTCCATACCGCCACCAAAGCACACTCATATTGTTTTTAAGCCTTAGAACATACTCTCGTCCAATAACGCATCTATCCATCCCATAAGGCCCCATCGACTCCCTCACATGTTCAAACAACCTTCCCCCAGCATTACAATCCCCGTTACTAATAGCCTCAAGTGTAGCGGCGTCTAGACCAGGCATAATATTCCTTGTCCATTCGGACTGTTTGTTCGTATCTGTCGGTACTGAGCCTTCTAGTCTGAAGCTAGCAGTAGTGCTATGTAGTTGTCCAGGATACAGCGTCATGAAACCACCTTAGTTCGCGCGTCGGAACTGGAATGCACGGGCGGAGAAACAGCCTTGTACACTCCTGGGCTGTCTGATCTCGCCTGTGGCACGGTCAAGGAGTTGGGTGGCGGATCCGGGGTGCAGGATAGAAGTGGCGCGGTGACATATTGTGATGGGTCTAGAGGATCGGTGTAGACTGAGAGTTGTTGTTATTTGGGAAGGAGATGTAGATGTAAATGATGGAGTAGCAGTTGAGACTGTTAGGGAAATTGTGATGTAGGGTTTAGTTGGGGATGGTGTGCGTGGCGGGTTGCCTGCGCTTGTCTCCATTTTAGTACAAGTATTTCAACATTTTTAGGCCCCTATAACCGAACAGCAGGAATGTTTGGCTCGAAATAGCGAACTATGGCTCGTCCTCAACTCGCTTCGAGATCCTCGTTCGTTCAAAACGATGGTAGAAGTCAGTCTTGGGAATTCTAGCCCTTGGGGAGACATATGGTGTCTGCTTTACGCCGTACGTGGTATATAAATACCTAGGTATGTTTCTAGAAGCTTATGATGCAATAGCTTGGCTATGCACTGTGGCGTATGCATGAAGGACGATCACCCACGTGATTGCTGCAATGCCTCACAACACCAGCGTCGCTTGGTGTTATATCTTCCGCGGTTGTCTGTTCCAGTGAAGATGTAGCTTTGCAGCTACGAAGGCTTCTATGCCGATGGGACTCTGCGTTTCGGATCCGCCAACATGAGATACTTCAATATCAACCAATCCAGAGCAGGAGTGAGACTTCATGGAATTCTTTGCATTACCTCGACGCTGGAACTAGCATATCCTCCACGCAGAAGCCCATAATTAGCTATTTCAAGGTTCCACTTGATGCAACATGAATCCTGGAGCTCCATCTCGGATGGTGGAATTTTGGCGGCGCGGTTGCGGTAAAGGCGAAGATTTGACCAGAATCGTGGGCGGACTTAGAAGGATGGTGTTCATCCGCTAGTATATATACAATACATGCCATAAAAGGACGAGGTTTTCGTTCTTAAAAGGAGTCAAAACGCAAATACGATAAGGAAAATTTCGTTACCAGCATCCCTACTCTCCTGTCTTTACTCTTAATTAACATCAATCATGAAGAGAATATTCTGTATTTTCCTCCTTGTTGGAGCTACACTTAGCGGCTCAACCACTACATCTTCCACAGCAAATTTGATAAAACGGTACGACCCTCCACTTATCTTTGATAAGAGTGACTACTCGGCCAATCAGAGATACGAAGCACTCATCGAAGGATATCAAGACGTGTATAGGATCTTGTCCCAAGTTATTGGTCAAGGCGCCTCGGTCAACGACATCTACAAGAACTACTTCCATGAAAGTTGGATCCCGAACGTGGTAGCTGTGTATCAACGCATCCTGCCTGACGTAGTAAGTGATAAGTTCCATTTGGGCCGTTCGATCACTTGTGTTTAAAGTCTACTCACTGAGCTTGCCTTTGCCCATCCTGAGCCTCATCTCTAATCCGTGCTTGTAGACCAAGCGTGAAGGCGGCCCTGTCGTGAGCCGCTTCTACATCCTCGACCTCGACTTCCAGAAAGGAAATCCCGATGGCGAAGATCTCTGCGCCGAAGAAGGCGATGCCTACATAGAGAACAAGCAAACCGAGAACTACCCAACATATGACTACTCCCAATCATATTTTTGTCCCAAAGTCTTTGACCGACTCAAAGACGATCCTCCAGATGGCGCCCTGGATTACGACGACTTTTTCTTCTCTGGCACGGGCCGATACCGGGTGACCAACGAAATGGAATTTCAATGATGCACGAGATGATATATTTGAATCTTATTTCTTCGGCAGCGTTCTCGAATGCGCCGCCACAAGAAGTTGGATGGCATGGCACGTATATTCAAGATGAGAACGGTAAGAATGGATACGGTCCATTGAATACAAGAAATATGTTGAGAAACGAGCCGGAGAAGACGAAGACGAATGCTGATTCTTATGCGTGGTGTGCGCTGGAAATTATGTGGACTACATTTTGTGCTGATAAGCTTGGTGGTCAGAACATGCGGTTTGATCCTCCCGTGTCGAATTGAGGGCGCGTACCATTCGTTCTGTTTCTTTTCTCGTAATGTGAGTGGATAGTAGTGCTTGTCAGTCACAGATGAGAAGATAGGTGAGAGATGGAGACAAGAGATGCGAAGAAGTGTGGCGCAATCTTAATCACGCTAGTCCAAACAGAGGAGCTTAGTGTGGTCGCCTTAAAATGCAATCTTCATGCATCTCTCCGTCACCCCACATTTCGGCCCTCAAGTGACGTCGATAAACACAATGGCAGCGCAGACAGAGTCTAGTCAATATATTTGGCATAGGAACCAAAGTCATCATGTTTATCATTTCAATTGCACACCGACTCCCTGACCTCCGATGTGAATCTACGCTGAGACCAAGCCCCTGCTACTGATTTCTGTTTCCAACTTGTTTAAAATTGTGTATTTTGATTCTAGGCTTCATGGCTCCAGAATCGTTCCATTACGAGCCTTTTTCGGACGCTAGCGCTGAGATTCGCCTACTCGAATTTTTGCCGGTCTCTAGAGAATTTTCTGGTATTCAGTGCCAGCTAACACTCTATTCAGTCGGCTCACTTCCGGAATATGTCAGCGTATCCTACGAGTGGGGAGTCGATCGACCATCTCAACGCATAATTTTGAATGGGAAACCTATACTCGTTCGACAGAACCTTTGGAACTGTTTATATCAGCTACGCTTCCACGGATTATCTCGCTATTATTGGGTGGATGCAATATGCATAGATCAGGACAACTTCGAAGAGCGTAATGCTCAGGTCAATTTCATGGGCAAGATATATGCTGGTGCAGTATGCACTACAGCATGGGTCGGAGAGAGCGATAGGAAGACTAGCTCTGCCATCGGTTTTCTGAAGCAAGACGAGCGTGACATAGAGATCGTTTACGAGCAGAAGCCGGAGAGATCCAGAAAAATCAGCCATACAGTTTCAAAGCTGGTCAATCGCTCTTATTGGCGGCGGCTTTGGGTTGTACAAGAGATACTGCTTGCTAAGCGAGTCATCGTACTGTGCGGGACGGACCTATTAGAATGGGACTATCTGAAATGCTTCATCTATTCGCTCACAAGGAGGGATAAAACAGCTAGGGAGGAATTTCAAAAAAAGATGAGAAGAGTGGGCAATGATAATTATGCAAAGATGCGGAACATCCACAACAATGAAAACAGACCTCACAGAGATATCATTCATAGCGATGCAGCTATGTTTCTCTCCCCATTAGACGTGGACGATGGAGATCTGAACCCGAAAGGTACTCCCAAGTTTATTGCTTTACTGGAAAAGTACCATGGGAATTGCGACTGCTTCGATATTCGGGACAAGATCTTTGGGTTGCTAGGGCTGAATGAAGACGCAGACAAGTCCATCATCAACTACTCGAGGAGTCCCTCACAGCTTTACGTCGACATAATGCAGTCACTGCTCTATTCCTACCCAGCTGAGATCCCTGCAATCTTCGTTAGCACCGTGTTACAGAAAGCGCTTTGTATCCAGACCCACGCCGACGAAATAGCGACAACGATTAGAGGTGAGGAAGACTTCCTGCTAAACTCGACGCTATATTTTGTTGACTTTGGAAAACGGATGACCTCTATAACCCGGACCGGGTTATCTGAATCCTCAGTTGCCGTATCCCCAACACAGGAAGACTTCGAAGCCATCAGGGAATCTCTTGGGCTAGCCTGGTTGGACGAACATACTTCGATATGTGGGGAGGATTTTACTTCGAGCCAGCAGAAGCTATTAAACCTCCTCCTGACTAATGAGACCATCAATGTAAAGTCGTCCTTGCACTTCGTGCCCAGCAAGTGTGCACATGCGTGGCCTGCTGATATGCCAACATATCAAGTAACCGGGACCATGCAGAAACACTGGAAAGATCTCAAGCCTCGAAAGCATGTCCCAAACAAGTTCTTTTTCACAGCCAACAAACAAGTCGGTTTTGGAAACGGCGTAGTTCAACCTGGCGACGTTATCGTTCACACTTTCGGCTGTGGCGCCGTTAAATTAGCCATCCGTAAAATCGACTCGAGTAAAAACGTCTATCGCATCATCGGTAGAGTCGTCCTTTACACCCTAATCGACGAATTAGAACAACGCTGCATCCATGAGGACATGGATATAGAAGTCTGGAAGGAAAAAGACTGGGAGAATTGGCAAGGACCAGAGACTTACTGGGCCCCGCAAGTGTCGCATATGTCGCCGGCTTTTCACTACCGGACCCGGACAAGTTCGAGCCCAAGGAAGATTTGTTCCGCTTGGGCTTTGATTTGCAGTCACTTGCTGATCTCGCGCCTGCGACTCTGTTCTGAATCGAGTCGAGTAATGAACGCTGGCTTGATGAGCGTGAGGGAAAGAAACCCGATGGGAAGGCGCCGATGAATGGGGATGCGGATCGATTGGCTGCACGTGCTAATGAGCCACCAGCATGGATTCGCTGATTTTATCGTTTTGCTATGATGTTGGAGGGAAAAGCGACCTGGTCAGGCAACCATAAGAATGATACTAGATATAAGCACTCTTCTTCTCTACCTTGTGAGTAATCATTCCGACCAGCGGTAGGTTCCGGTCGCTCTGCATCTAGCATACTAGACGCTTCCTAGGCTTGCATTTGATCGCTGTCACTGAATCAGTATCTAACTAATCGCATTGACAGATCGGAGGGTTTTGCGTTGGTGTTCTCGGTTAAGACTCTGATATTCCAAATATCATCAAGATATTCCAAATAACCCCAACCCAACCTACATAATTACGGCACATCGCGGAAAACGGCCGCTCGAGTCTGACTTCCCACGACGATATAAAATCCAGATGAAAGCAGAAGAGAATCATCATCAACTCACCACCATGGCATCGCAAGAACTCTTCCGCGACGTCGCATCGTCAACAACTCTCCACGTCCAACTCACAACTCCGCCAAATTCAACTTCAAAACCAGCTCTCGTATTTCTTCACTATTGGGGTGGTTCTCATCGCACATTTCACCACCTCACCACCTCCCTCTCCCCCACCTACCCTATCATCGCGCTCGATCATCGCGGTTGGGGTCTCTCAACCGGACCCTCCGACCCCTCATCCTACTCTATCAAATCGCTAGCTCAAGATGTCCTATCAGTTCTCCATCAGCTCTCGGATCACGTTTCAAATGGATTTGTACTAGTAGGTCATTCTATGGGCGCAAAAGTTGCTCTTGCGATCGCAGTAACGAAACGAGATGGATTGAAAGGGATGGTACTCATCGCTCCTGCACCGCCTACGCCGCTTGTATTGCCGGAGGATATGCGTGCACAGCAGAGGATGGCGTATGAGAGTAGAGAGAGTGTGGAATGGACTGTCAGTAATGTTCTCTCATCAAGGGAGAAGCTTTCTGTGGAAGACTTCGAAATGGTCGTCGCGGATAGTTTGAAAGGAAATCAGTGGGCGAAGGCTGCGTGGTCTGAGTATGGGATGAGCGAAGATGTGGCGAAGGGGCTGGAGGGGAATGGAGAGAAGGTTTTGATGATCGCTGGGGAGGAGGATGTTGTGGAGACAAAAGAGAGGGTTTTCGAGATCGGGGAGTTGTTGAAGGAGAGGGGATTTGGGGTGAGGGTTACGGTGGTGTCTGGTGTGAGACATTTGATTCCTCTGGAAAACCCGAGGGTATTGATTGAGCTGATTGAGAGGGAGTTCTGAAGTCGAGGCATGTTTGGATGGAATGAATCAACTTCTCAACCCTGCGGAGGATGTTAAGACTCGCAACTGCTGTATACTTGATGCGAGGAAGAGGCATTAATATCTTTGATATGCGGAGACGGGTATGGCTGAGGTCGTAGGTAGTTTTAGCCAATGAGTGAACCGAAGGATCTTAAAGCAAGCGCTTGTTCGCCTGGAGAATATAATTTATAGGTTTCCACTTAGTAGAATAAAGTTTTCAGACAATTTCGCAGTAACGTTGAAAGTTCGATTGATCAAGGTTGACTGGTGGAAGAAAGAAAACTCGATATTGAGAAGCAAGAAAAACTCACGATAACGAAGATACGGCAATTGAAAGTCTATACTCGAAACGAAATGGGACGCAAGGGATGTATCTCGTCATCCAAGTAGACCGGTGACGGTCGCGTCATGCAGCCCTTTCAGATGATCAATTACCATGCAGTCGGCTGTGCCTCAATTTCCGGGGAACTTTTCGGACGAGCCGATATGCACCGTTTTCGTTAATTCCTCGAATCAGGAGCGGTCTGTATTAAAAGGCTGGCTGCTCGTGACCCTTTGGAGGACGATTTGTAAGGCTGCGGTCGTACACGTCTGCAATAGCGGGAGGAAGGACGCAGCTAGGGCCCTGTGAAGATCTTTCTTTATCTGCAGTTGACAGCACTGGCGCCTTTTCTGTATGAAGATCAGGGCTATTCTTGAAAGCTGCAGCATGGGGACTTGCATACATGCTAAACGTTGGACTGGTGGTGACAATTGCACTTGTAATGGCAGAATCACAAGATTCATCTTTGCTTTCTTGCAAGACGTTCGTTGCTGCTAGGAAGGGATGCGTTTTGATACTGGTGGCCCGGTGGTCTTGAGGTAAACCGCGATTTTCCGTCTCCGCAGAGGGTTGATAAGGTCTACCTCGTGGACATGAGAGAAAGGTCTCACGCGTAGCCGTTGACGGTGCTGGTTCACTGGAGCGTCAATCTGTGGATGGCTGCAGTAATGCTCGGCAGTGAAAAGCAATTCAATTTGAGTTTCCGGTTTCCGGCAGAAAGCATTATCCTCACCGACTAATCGCCATATCGATACCTCGAGCCTCTACTCGTGATAACATTGATGCGGGAGGTGATCCGGCAAGTTCGTCTCGTTCCAGCTTGATGGACATGGCGTTCTCGTGCAGCGAATCGACCACGATCAACAGCACCGGCGCCATGGCGTTATGATTGTGCGACCTAGAATTGTATTGTTGTGTCCACGAGCTGTTACATTGCATCGCCGAGTACTAATGTCGCGGTGGCCGGCCATGGTGTTGTTGCTGAGTCCTTTGGTATAAGACTCGGGCTCTGCCCTTCTGCTGAGCTACCCCTCTTTATCTTCCTTTGCTTCGCAGCTATCTTGCGAATACATCTTACCTGTCTCCTGCCGCCTGCTATTCACGCAGAGCCGCATCGACAAACTGCGGGATCGAGGACTCGTGTGCGCTCCTGTGGTGGGATGGATGAGGCTATGAAAGAGTCGTGGACAAAGCTTTCATCCTGGAACGAAACGAAACGACGAACTGAGTCAAGCTTCAATCACCACTTTGCTAAAGGATGAGAGACAGCCACGCTTGGGACAATAATTGAAAGACAATCAAAGAGAGCCAGTAAGACCTTACCTAATACGCTACAAAGGTACCTTCTGCCTGATGAGGCTGATAAATGCACGCGCCACAGTGGATCGCCCTCGAAACAACCCCGCGCCCACCAGTGTGTCGCTGGCCCTGCTGGAGCAGCAAAACCCCAACCACGAACCACAGATCGGCGAATGGCTATCCGATTACTCGAATAATAGAGACTTTCACCATCGTTTCACATCGCAGCACTACTCGTTCTCGCACGGTCCTGCCTCGGTCAGCGCAAGTCAGTATACGCGGTCGATTCCTTCCTCCATGGCCCGTACCCAACTCCACCAAAACTCCATCAACTCTGCCACCTCTGCCAACTCTGCATACGCGCCTTCGCTCCTCTACTCCGAGGCACCGACAGCTACCGAGTCGTCGGTCAGTACCAACCTCGCAAGCCAGTTCTCCGGTGTTCCGCTGCTTGAAGAAGGAGTCGACGGTGTTCTTGAGCGACGACCAAATCACCCCCGACAACCGGCGTTCGAGTGCTTGTTTTGGTTTCTGAGCTGCTCATACATATCATACGATCAGGCGGATTGGAGGACACACTGTACCAGCCACTTCCGCGGAGAGGAGCCTCCCAAGTCTGTGCAATGTCCGCTGTGCGAGTTTGTTTACACTAGTGGGGATGGATGGCATAGTTGGGACATGCGATTAGATCATCTCGCATCCTTCCACCATCTGTGGGGGCAGACGTTGAGGACAAGCCGACCGGACTTTCACCTCTTCCATCATCTGTGGCAGAAGCGGTTGATCGATGATGCCGACTTGAAGGAGTTGAAGGGTGGAAACCATAACTTGACGAAGCCGCCTTCGAATTACACCAGTACGAATCGAGGAGACAATCGGAGGAGCAGAGCTGGACGGCGAATCCAACATATTGGTGGTCCTCGACCGTCTTGATGCGCTGGCTTGGAATGAGAAACATAATCCATTCCTCCCGAGTGGCCGCTTTGATCGAATCCAACGACGAGACGAATTCGCTCCCAGCCCGACACGTAGTTTTTGGGCACCACAATGTGTTGGCATGATACGAACCGCCCCTCTCTTCCTCACCGGTTGTTGTCGAAATTGAGTTTGACGATGTTTCCCGATTCCCCAAGTATGTCGGCTGGCTTCCTGCATACGTGGCCTGTTTCATTTCACGTTGGACAAAGCCTTCGTATTCCTTACCCGTTTTCTTCTTTTCCTCGCTGCGGCTTCCTGCAGTCAATACTTCTTTCGGACATGCCCAATACCCAACCCAAACTTGACGAACGACACGACCCACAAGCATTCCCGGAGTTTCGGAAAAAGCGTTCTGTTTCTCTTCGTTTTTGTGTTAGATAGTTTGGATGGAGAGAAAGAGAGATGAACAGAGCAGAATGATTTGGATAAGAGGATGATGGATACCTCAGGCCGAAAAATCCTTGAGAGCAAGACTTCCACTTTATGTAGCAAAAGAGCGCTGATATATAGCCCCTCCAATATTTGCCTCCTTCGCCAACAGCCGCCTCTCAGGCCTAAAATAATGTTAATCTGCCTTCTTGTAGTGACATGTCTGATTCGCTACTTGGAGCGGAATTTGCTCAGTTCAGCCTTGTGTTGTGCGTGTCTGCCTTGGGCACGATCACAGCAACTTTACCGAGTTAGGGAATTCTAGCCTAGAGTACCAGATTTTGCAACTTTGTGCCACGAGGATTTTGGGGTCGAAATATTAGGCAGCATTGATTCGAGATTCGAACGAGCGCGGGTTGGGATTGTTGGTAATGGATGGGTTGGGAGGGTTTATGATTGGATAGCTGGTATTTGGATAGCTGGCGGGCTTCTACGGAGATACTTTTAAGGAGTCTTTTACTGACAACCTGTTTTTCCATTTATATTATTGGTATAATGACTAATCTGTGAAAAGTGTTGTCTTTTCATTCTGATGAGATGGTGTCACTTGTGTATATGCATATTATTGTGAAGCAGCTTCATGCTCACCGCTCGCTTTGTCTCAGATCGCATCGCGACTCTTGTCACACCGCCCTTTCTCAAGCTCGCCTATTTGCATTCTCCAGCTGACTCGCTTTGCTATTGTTCAGGAATCATTTTTTCGATGGGGAATATCAACTGCAGGAAAATCGTGGAGCTTGATCGCCTGTGTATGAAAATCTTCGACAAGGCTGGTGGTACCCGAGGGAAATAGGGATCTAGAATTATAGTAGCTTCTGTGAAATGGGAATGAGATGACAGAAAGAAAAGCTTGTTCGATGCATGACGGGATCGTGTTGTGGAAGTGGTAAATTGGTCATGGACTTATTAGGGCATTGAGGCAATTCAGAGGAGCATTGGAGGAAGAGTAAGAATACAAAACTTCGAGCCTTCGTAAGAAATCTTGAAGAGACTTCAAAATATGTGCTGGTGTTATACTGCAAGTATGAAAGGGTCTCAGAAAAGCTTAGATGCTGAAGTCACTGTCAATATATAGAGACTGAGTCTAATCAATAGGATGATTGGTAGTACGGAAGATGAGTACTTCCAGCGGTAGATGTCCCATCAGGATGTTTCCCTCACTCCCAGCAATCGGCGGCCTAAGTCAAAGATCTGTCGTAAAATGCCAGAGTGGTGTGAGGCCCTGG
Organism: Hysterium pulicare CBS 123377; assembly: GCA_000467715.1. NCBI lineage: Eukaryota > Fungi > Ascomycota > Dothideomycetes > Hysteriales > Hysteriaceae > Hysterium > Hysterium pulicare. The sequence continues at coordinate 404,572 of AJFK01001090.1, forward strand.
AATCTGTTGGTCTGACCGAGCTTCTCCGTCAGCTTCCGAAGTGGTTTTCGGACTTCTCCAGTGTTGTTCGGCGACTGGAGAGTAGACCGGGAACGGGATGTATTTATGCCGTGCCATGAACATGAGGCTCAAAATAGCTACTTTTATTAGGCTAGCAAACGATACCCTTTGTGGTTGATGGGTAGTGATGGGATCTAACTGTTATATTGGTCGGGCGTTCGGAAGGATAGTGGCCATTGGAAACGAGTCCAGTATTTGCATGTAATGTTCTTCTGCTAGCCCGAACAAAGCTCACCAGATATGAAGCCCAAATACTATGGTCGATTTGATCTGATGGAATGTTGGATTGCCTGAACAAACATTGCGATTGCTCTGTAGAATTTGCGGCCACGGGAGGGGATTCTGGTACTCGGCGACGCAAAAAGGAGGGATCTCTGATATCGGTTAGTTAAAGCAGAGATCGCTGTACATTAGATGCATATTAGTGATCTATCAAACGTGTTTGTGTTCCGTAGCGGTGCAATCTGTATTGTTCAGTGCGCAAACCCGTGTCTTGTCGTGGCACAGCCTTCTATGAGGCCACGTTAGCAAACCTTTAGCGACCAAGTAGAGTGTCTAGGGAACGAACGGACTCTCTTGTGATCCATGGACCCGCGGTTAGAGGAGTCGTGCTGCTCTGGCGCAATGATGCGATATACAGGTCGCCGTCTATTTACCAGGTCGGCGAGGACGGGAGAAGAACAACCACTAGGAACGAGAAAATCGTCGCGCGAGAGATTCGCACGACGGCACGAAACGACCACGCGAAAGGAAAAGCCACAAAAGCTGTGAGCAGTTACTTGCATATGAGCCTGGGATGAAGTGAAGTCGGCGAGCCAAACCCAAGGCGCTGGGTTCAGCCCTATCTTTTATTCCCGATGTGGTATGGCATGAAGAATGCACGCGAAATGCGAGTCATGATGTCCCCGAGATTGCACTCGCCGAACAACCATGGCGCTAGTACTCTCAACTAGTTTCTATTCTGAAGGGAGCTATCATTAAGTCTTGCCACCATTTTTCTTGCCTTTTGTATCTTTGTACCTATGGACCTGCAACCAGACATACTTCATCAGTTGCGCTGCTGATTTTTTCATTCATTGTTTCTTTGCTGTAAAAATAGTGCTTATCATGTTTACTCCTGTCGAAACGAGTGTGGGTGCATTCTTACTGCATCAAGCTACAAGTCTTCTCCTCTTCAACAATGGGAGAATATTGGGCGTGTCGGGCATGCTCCGCGAGGTACTCACCTCCCCGTCAAAAGCGACAGTGTTCTTCTTTGCGGGAATGATTTTAAGTTTCCTACCACTCAAACTCATGTTACCAGAGCTACTTCCCTATTATCCCTCCGTATCACTGTCTCTGTCATCTGCTTTGGCTACGGTTGGAATAGGCATCCTCGTTGGCTGGGGGACTAAGGTATGTTCAAGATGTTCGAATACCTGATTGAACTCCTTTAATGGTGTTGTTAGAGTAGTAATGGTTGCACATCCGGGCATATGCTCTGCGGGCTATCCCGTCTGAGCGGACGCTCTCTTATCGCAGTCGGAGCCTTCTTTCCAGCCGCAATCTTGACGAATCATCTCTTCAATCCATCGCTCGTCACAGATACGTGCATTTCGGGAGTTCCTTGTTACGAAGTAACACTCCCTTCCAGCTCAACCACTACCACGCTTCTCCTCTTCGCGGCCACAGTCATCGGAACAGCCCGATTCCTTCCTCAAATTGTCGCACACTGCACTACTCAGGAAAGCAGAGGCAAATCAAACTCTCCTGCACGGCTGGCGACTCTATTTCTTTCTGGATTGGAGTTTGGACTAGGTCTGCATATTTCAGGAATGAGCCAGCCGTCGAAGCTACACGCTTTTTTCGCTTTTCCAAATCTTGAGCTCTGGGATCCTTCCCTTATTCTCGTTATTGTCTTCGCAGTCTTGCCGAACATGATAGAGATAAGATTCAAAGGTTTCGGCAAGCCACCGAGCTTCAACACTCGGTTTGAGTTGCCTAAAAAGTCTGCCAAAGATGTGGACTGGCGGTTTGTGCTCGGTGCGATCGCTTTTGGTATTGGATGGGGGTTGGAAGGGACATGTCCTGGACCTGCGGTGTTGAGGGCGATGGCGCAACCCATGTGGGGTATCCTCTGGATGAGTGGATTCTGGGTCGGAGGCAAGGTCCTCCATTGATATAAATATATAGATAATGAAGAAACAACAAACCTATTCTATAGTCTAGATCGAAGGATAACGTGCACTCGCGTAAAGGCTACGATCTAGCAGCGCCGTAACGAAACGCTCCGAGCCCGGCCCAACAGAATTGGGCATAACTTAATAATAAGATGCGTATCATAACTCTGGAAAGAGTAATTGATAACTGGCTGTGCTATGACTCCATATTGACACGCATAGCATAATGCGGCTTGACTTTCACTGAATCAAAACCGAGCCAGCTGTTGAGTAGGTGAAAAGCTTTTCTTGCCATGTTCTAGTCATCTTCTCATAAGCACTGTGGGACTCCGAGGAGGGAACTCAGACTGATCGCCATACGAGTAATGTATACCCTAGATCCCATTTTCCCCACAGAAGAAAATTTCAGCTTCGTCGTGGTAGTAGGATTGCAGACTTCCAGGCTTATTACAGTTGTCTTATGCATACAATGATGCACTCACTCTTTCCACTCATCAAGAATACGCTATACCCGCTCGGTACTAACGCTAGTAAATAATGGCTCATACCTAGGTACTGCTTCCAACAGGGGGATTCGACATGAACCTAAAGATATTGACCAGAATAGTGTCATTGAAAAGAGCATAAATGTTCATTGATGCACTGACAAACATCGCTCGCACTTGAAACCAACGAGAACTCAACGCAAAATCAAAAAGCAACACCGTTACATCATTCAATGAAATCAGCCATAAATGAGAGCTTTAATTATAATCACCGCTTACGCGTGGTTGAGTTTAATCAAACTCTTTTTTTTTCTCGCGCTTGTAGCGCCACGGCCACGGTGACAACGCTTGAGAATGTAGTGTACTTCGCATCCTATTATTTCCATTCTTCCATGGTACTCACTTCAAGTCCCACCTCTTATTCGTCCCTGTACTAGGTGCTCATCCCAGCTGCTAATCTTGCAATTGTGCACACTCAAAAAAATTCTTCTTACCTTTCTTCTGTATAGTGGATACCTAGCTGTTCTATAGAGCACTGTCTTTGCGGTTGAAGTCTGCTGGTTTAGTACGGAAAAAAGAAGGGAAGATTCAGGGAAATACATAAAGGAGAAAAGGGAGGGAAGGCTATTGTGATTGATGTTCCAGTGTCATAAAACACGACTGGCAGGGCAGCGAACAAGAGTCGTGAGTTCCTATGCTTGTCACCCATTTCAACTGGGCCTGTGCTTAGTTCTGCTAAGCGATTTTGGGAAAATTTGAGTGAACCACGACAGCTGATTTCAACTATACCCAATTGATTCACTGCCAAAATCCTGCACTGGTGACACATTGAGTGAGCAATATTTAGTTTGATGTAATGAGTGACTGGGTACATGACAAATGACAACCATTCAATAACGAGTGATAAGGTGTGGACTCTACTTAAAGCCGCCCGGAAAGCTCGAAGACCACTGTAAGCCGCGTTGCTAAGCATACGTTCCTACGAAACACATCTAATGGGCGTCAGGATGTCCGCAATTGCTGCAGTACCCGTGATGGTCTTCGTCGTAGTTGGTGCAGCCGCACTGGGCGCAACCTTCGCCTGCGAAGTTGACTGGAGTGATCTATTGCAGAACGTCTTGAGTTAGCATAATGACAAGAGAAGTAATATTCCACCAAGAGCAAAATGACTGTACATACATTGATGGTGTGCATTTTGTTGACGGAACGAGACTCAAGTTTCAGAGTTGTAGTATGTGTACGTTGCTATGTGAGCCCAGTTAGGACGGATATGGTGACAGGAGAAGACGCGTACACGTACGGATGCTTGGAGATGGAATTTCGGTTGAGATTCTGGCTGGATGGAGAAGGAAAGCTTCAGCATGATTCAAGGCAGTATTTATATGTTAGAAGCTGAGTGATAGCCTGGACTATCTAGCCGCCTCTTCTTTGATCTGCCCTCGCTGCAGGCACACCGTATCCAATTGAAGGACAATCTTTGTATGGCATGCCGCACGAAGCGCTGGCGGAAACCTCAATTTGCATCCGGGCTCTGTTTCCATTGGTCCAGCTTTTCGACTGTGAATCAAATTGCGGGCGACATGCGGCACAGCCGGACCCGCCGACACTAAAGAAACTTATGTGCACCTTGCTTAATTGCACCCTTTTGAACCGCAGTACTCTAGCAATCGCCATTGGCTAAGGGTCGGAGAACTTGTGGAAGACAAGGTTTGAATGGGGAAAGCTGAAAGCTAGTGATTATGAAAACGGCGAGTGACCTGAAACAATTGGGGGCTATGACTACGAACCTGGGAGATATCACAAGCGATATATATAAATGACCAATTACGAGTTTGGGCTTCAGCATACTATGATTTTTTGATGAAGACGTTCAAGCTTCCTTCTTCAAGTGACCTGGAGATTCGGATCAGCCGGCACGTTGATGAGCTGTGCCACAATCTTGCAGTTGTTGTTAGAACAACACCATTTCCTTTGTCAATCGCATACGTACGCCGTACAGCACTTGCGATCCGGGTGGTTAGGCTCTCATTAACTCTTAAACTTCAACTTCATGACTTTTTCAGATTTGTAGGGGTGAACAGATGCAAACAAGTTCTATGTTTTGCCAACACAATTAGCTTCTCTATAGGGGCCCTAGAGTCTTAATTTGAGAGAATTTTCCGAGGATGTTTTTCTCTGGTTTACTCTGAGGCTACATTTAATATGTGGTAGACTAGACGAAGGAAAGGGAGAGTTAGAGTTTGGGGAGATTGAGCAGAAATTTGGAGGAATGGAGGTTGAAGGCCAGGATGTGACCAATTGGTGTGCAAGTATTGTTCAATTGAGGTGTTCTATTATTTCAACGAAGTATCTGAAAAGAGCCATCAATCGCAGAAAGCCAATGTGCTACGACATGTTTTCCGTTTAATTTGCAAAGTTAATGGTATGTAGTGTGAGGATCCTCAATAGGACAGAAACGATGACGATTTGTCACATCCTGGTAATTATGCATTAGCTTAAGCAACAGAATTTAGTAAAGAAGTCAAGTTACCGGTCAAGAGGGGTCAATCCGAGAAGCCGCATTCCGTTATTGATTACGGACCTTGTCGCGTCGTATAATGCAAGTCGAGCCTTCATGAGCTCCCTCTCGCTCCCTACTACTTTCAATACGTCGTAACTGCTATTCAGGGCGTGCGTCAGGCGGAAAAGATAAGTTAAAACCGTAGTAGGCTCAAGTGTTTTCAGAGTATTTTGGACGGTATCTGGAAATTGGGCAATAAGTCTAACAAGATTGATTGCATGGGGCTCAACTAAGAGGCTAAGGTCTGCGGACTCGATTTCTGAGACGGGAACATCTGCTTTGAGAAAGATCGAGCAGAGTCGGGCATGTGAATATTGGAGATAAGGCCCAGTGTCGCCCTCAAAGGAGGTCATCGTATTCATGTTGAAATGGTAGTTGTTGATCCTAGATTTGTCAGCCTCTCAGTAAAGAGTCGAAAAGTGAGCCATTGTGGGAAGTTTTGAAAGGAGACAAGTCATACCGCTTTCCGCTCATGTCTTGGACCATGACGCTGCTGATACCAAGAATGTCGGCAGTCTTCTCGGGGTCGGAAACTCGTGCGTATTTGGCCTCGTTCTTCTTCATTACCTCATGCATCTTTTCTCCCACATCCCGAAGTACGTCATCCAAGAACACAACCGTTCCCCTACGTGTACTCATGCCCAGTACTAAACCAAAGCTGACGTGGGTAGTTCGAGAACGCAGATCCTCTGTATTAATCATCTCCACAATTTTGAATAATTGTCTGAGATGCAATTCCTGATCGGTGGCGACAACGTAAATCATCTGGTCGAATTTGTAGCGCTCATTCCGCTCGAATAACGCACCAATATCGCGTGTGAGGTACAGACTAGTGCCGTCTTTCTTTCGCACCAATGCTTTTCCAAGAGCCTTCCCAATTTTGCCGGGGACGTGTTTCGAAAAATCAACAATCATGGCCCCTTGAGACTCTTCTGTTAGCCCACTATCCTCCATCTGTTTCTCCGCGCTCTTCATGCTCTCTTCCTTCACAAGACTTTCACCTGCATATTCATCAAAGCGGATGTTGAGCCTGGCATAAGAGTCTTTGTATCTCTGGATGCTTAGTCCACGAAATTTCTTCCACATGTCGATTGCCTCTGGGTCCTGGTCGCACATAGCTTTGAAATATCGTCGGGCTTGCTCATCTAGCCCCTCATTCTTAAGGGCCGAAGCATCTTCTCCAGCTGCCTCTAATCGCTCAATTTCTTTCCGTTCCTCGGCAAGCTTCTGATTTATCTTAACGTAAATGTGATACAGGTGGTCAATTGGATCTTCTTCAAGGGCTTTATCGTCGCCAAACATCTTAAAACCCAGCGCCAGCAAGCCATATTGCTTTCCCCAGTCACCTAGATAGTTTAATCGCACAACATCCCAACCAGCTCCTTCGTATAAGTTACTTATAAATCCTCCAATAATGGTACTCCGCAGGTGACCTTGATGAAAGGGTTTCGCGATGTTGGGCGAGGAGAATTCGACGATGACACGTTTCCGACCTTGCGAGGCATCCTTAGCATCCTTGAGCCCAAGGAGAGGGTTATTGCCCCACTTATTTCGACTTTGAAGGACTGCGGGTATCACTTGCTTTAAGAGCTCGGCGGGTCTGAAATAGAAGCGGACAAACGTGCCATCGGCCACAGGCTTGTCGACCAGAGGAGAGTCCGGAAACTAGGAAGACTAGTTAGCAGGAACTAAGCAACTAGGCGGCAATGAATATATGCACCCTTTCTACAAAACGAGTGGCAAGAACATCTGGTTTATCTCCTTTGATCCTGAGAGCCGGCACCGGGAGTAGTAAATCGCCATTATCTAAGCTTTGAGTTCGCTGCAGCAAGGGATAGATGGTCTTTGCCTCGACGCCGGTCACTTTTGAAAGTGCATTTGCCAGGTGGATTCGATAAACATCGACTGGGTTAAGCTGTGGGTAACATGCTGGAAACTCAGTCTGATGGACACAAAGCTTTTGCAGCTGTTCCTGCAGCGACTTGGTGGCCGCCATAAAGTTTTGGGGGCGAGAGGTGCAGAAGAGCCGAGTGAGACACCTTTTAAGCAGTGCTGGCGTGAGAGGTAAGGACTTTAGCATGAGAGTTGAAATAAATGCATTCAATTCCGGGCCAAGCTCTGAGTTTGTTTGTTGGCCGCCCCGCATGACTCATCCAGTGCTCCTAAGAGCACTCTAAGACACGCTAGACTGTTTGGTTAAAACACCTCTACTAGAAACCTAAATACTAAATAAAAAGTTTTACTAATAGAGACAAATATATTAATAATAAAAAATAATAAAAAATAATAAAAAATATATTTAATATTTAAAAATTAAGTACTATATTATTAAAAAAATTATATAATTAAAATTAAAATTTAGTTTTTTTATAGTTTACTTAATTTTATTAATATTTTTTATTTTATTTTTTATATATAAATTTTTATATTATTAAAAATAAAAAACTTTTAAAGTATTATTATAAATTT